>JAQPZY010001153.1:595000-1195000 GCA_029931535.1 Margaritifera margaritifera
GATACATATATCATGATTAACATATACATAGATCATATTTGACATATACAGATATCCCTGATCTTTAAAAGATACCCCACAAAAAGTAACCTATATACATGTATAAAAGTGTTTCATGTCTTGGTCAAATTTATGATTATTGTATATGTATCAAAGGGATAGAGAACATCAGCTCCTTAATTTAACTGGACACCTGCAATATTAAATGACTGATATCAATTATGTGTTGGGATTGCATCAGATTTATAATTATGACTGTAGATTAACATTTTACAATGGATTAAATAATTCCAGAGGCTTTACTGTCTGTCAGTGGTAACGAACTCGGTATTTACTGTCTGTCAATGGTAATGAACTCAGTATTTACTGTCTGTCAATGGTAATGAACTCAGTATTTACTGTCTGTCAATTGTAATGAACTCGGTATTTACTGTCTGTCAATGGTAATTAACTCAGTATTTACTGTCTGTCAATGGTAATGAACTCGGTATTTACTGTCTGTCAATGGTAATGAACTCGGTATTTACTGTCTGTCAATGGTAATGAACTCAGTATTTACTGTCTGTCAATGGTAATGAACTCAGTATTTACTGTCTGTCAATGGTAATAAACCCAGCATTTACTGTCTGTCAATGGTAATGAACCCAGTATTTACTGTCTGTCAATGGTAACGAACTCGGTATTTACTGTCTGTCAATGGTAATGAACTCGGCATTTACTGTCTGTCATTGGGAATAAACTCAGTATTTACTGTCTGTCAATGGTAATAAACCCAGCATTTACTGTCTGTCAATGGTAATGAACCCAGTATTTACTGTCTGTCAATGGTAATAAACTCAGTATTTACTGTCTGTCAATGGTAATGAACTCAGCATTTACTGTCTGTCAATGGTAGTAAACTCAGTATTTACTGTCTGTCAATGGTAATAAACCCAGCATTTACTGTCTGTCAATGGTAATGAACCCAGCATTTACTGTCTGTCAATGGTAATGAACTCGGTATTTACTGTCTGTCAATGGTAATGAACTCAGTATTTACTGTCTGTCAATGGTAATAAACTCGGTATTTACTGTCTGTCAATGGTAATAAACTCAGTATTTACTGTCTGTCAATGGTAATAAACTCAGCATTTACTGTCTGTCAATGGTAATAAACTCGGTATTTACTGTCTGTCAATAGTAATAAACTCAGTATTTACTGTCTGTCAATGGTAATAAACTCAGTATTTACTGTCTGTCAATGGTAATAAACTCAGTATTTACTGTCTGTCAATGGTAATGAACTCAGTATTTACTGTCTGTCAATGGTAATAAACTCAGTATTTACTGTCTGTCAATGGTAATGAACTCAGTATTTACTGTCTGTCAATGGTAATGAACCCAGCATTTACTGTCTGTCAATGGTAATGAACCCAGTATTTACTGTCTGTCAATGGTAATGAACCCAGCATTTACTGTCTGTCAATGGTAATAAACTCAGTATTTACTGTCTGTCAATGGTAATGAACTCAGTATTTACTGTCTGTCAATGGTAATGAACCCAGCATTTACTGTCTGTCAATGGTAATGAACCCAGTATTTACTGTCTGTCAATGGTAATGAACCCAGCATTTACTGTCTGTCAATGGTAATAAACTCAGTATTTACTGTCTGTCAATGGTAATGAACTCAGCATTTACTGTCTGTCAATGGTAATAAACTCGGTATTTACTGTCTGTCAATGGTAATGAACCCATCATTTACTGTCTGTCAATGGTAATGAACCCAGCATTTACTGTCTGTCAATGGTAATAAACTCAGTATTTACTGTCTGTCAATGGTAATGAACCCAGCATTTACTGTCTGTCAGTGGTAATGAACTCGGTATTTACTGTCTGTCAATGGTAATGAACCCAGCATTTACGGTCTGTCAATGGTAATGAACAAAGTAGTTGCTGTCTGTCAATGGTAATGAACTCAGTATTTACTGTTTGTCAAGGGTAGTGAACTCAGTATTACTGTTTCTCAAGGGTTAATGAACTCAGTATTTCTATAACTATTATCAAATGAACAGCTGACCCACCCCCCTCCCCAATCGACCAAAGCCTAAAAGCAACATAATTTTTCAGTTTTATGTCTAGTGAAATTGATCTTCGATCTGACAATCAAAGACTCAATGGGAGCTGCCCTTCTTCAAATGCAATGCAACTGTGATGTTGATAAAAAAATGTGTGATGGAAACTTAAAGAAAATATAGTTATCTTGTGGAACCCAAAATGACAGCTGAACTCCTGTTACCTTGACCTTTGGCCTCTAGAGTCGAGAATCAATATAAAGATGTCTCTGTCCAACCACAGACTACCTGTGAAGTTTGATCAATGGATCCAAGAAACATGACTTATCACAAATGTCATCTCCAATGATCTTCCCCTTGCACCTCTCGATCTCAGAATCAATAGACTCATGACCCTGTCTACCAATAAAATTTTATAAAACTTTGGCAAGGGAAACTTGGCATGTCATGCAGAAAGAAAATACAAATTTTCATTAACCTTGACCGTGGACGTACCAGGCACAGAATTGATAGGGTTCTGCCACTACATACGAGCAAAGCACATGTGAGGGTATATGGAAAAAGACCACTACAAACCAATGTTATGTTGATGAAACAACATTTCCTATGGACGGACAAAAGGACGGACAAACGGGCATCGGAATCGCTATATCTCCAAGTACCTTCGGTCAGGGAAATTATAAATCATATTACAAAATAATGACACTAAATGCCGACATGTGCAAGTACATGGATGGACAATGTAACACATTTGTTTATAATGCCGCCATGTGCAAGTACAAGGATGGACAATGCAACACGTGAAAACTATTTATCTATTTGTCTATTTCTCTGTCTCCAACGTTCAAAATTATCTTCTTAAATTTTTTATTTGTTTATTTTGCTTAAAAAAATTATCATGATTTTATTTCAAATGGCATCTGATTCTTCCTTTCTCTGCAATCAATGAATGTACATAGTATAGGACTACTTATTGCACACATGCATTGTTGTTTGAATCAAACAAAATTCTGCCGACGGAACAGTATATAAAATCATTTGATTTTCTCCCTTTTATTGTCGTTCTAAGAAAAATATGAACAAACCAAGATTAATTCAATTATGTACAGAGTGTCATACATTTATTACCGGAAAAATAGATATATTTCTTTTAATACTACACTGGAACCTATGCAGCAATACAGTTTTATCAATTATGTACTTTTGTTAAACTCAATACATTGTTTTCCTGGAGCTGTGAAAGATACCGCTGGCCGACTCAAAGCCGAGATCAATATCTACATTTCAACAGCCAAATAGACAAATGTATTGAGCGAAACAAAAGCCCATAACTGTTATATTACTTTCATACTGTGATCTAAAAATATCTACATGCGAATACCAAACTTTATAAGTTCCGGTGTTTTTCAAAACCGATCACTTATATTTAGGTATATTGGGATTGCGGATTACAAGCAAAATTTACTGACCTCCGAAATTGAAGAGCATGACACCGTGCAAAAATCATGCACCTCCGAAACTAAAGATTTGACAACGGAAGTGTTCCAAGGAGCACGGACAATTTTGCAAAAACACATGTTAACACATTTTTACGAAGAATTTTACTTAGTACGAATTACAATCAAGACATATATTAGATTAACTTTAGCAAGTCATCACAAAAAAATACGTAATGGGGCCAATTGTTTGAACTATTTTGTTAGACTCTTAACATACATGTGTATCCGCAAAGCTGGTCGGCGTATGGATAATATCTAAAATTTTGGATAGTAAATCGCCAGATAGCAAAGACGCTAACTTAGCGGCGATGGTGCAGAGTGATGCGAGTTGTTGACGTTGTTTTATGGAACTGAAATTACTGTGAGGAAACCAGTACGTGTAACACTGTTGAGCGCGTGTGATCTGTTCAGCCAATCAGAATTCAGAATAATTTATATGAAAGTAATACAACTTCGTATACAATTTAATCTCGCATTGCACTATATAACGTAATCTAGTACTGCACTTTGATGTAATTTTCGTCACATCTCGGATATGAAATCTCGTTAAGTGATAACCAGAGACATAACTTTAATCTTCCTAAAAGAATCTCCATTTCGGTCCTGTAGGCACACTCTTATTTCGAACATAAATTGATGACATCTGAGCCACTTATCCTCGATTGTAATCTTCTTAGGACTGTAAAGAGCTTAAATATGAATTTTATCAAATCTGTAAAAGAGATCAAGAGAATCGGAAATGTTGTCATCAGACTTGCTGCCTCCATTCTCACCTAGAAAAAAAAATTGCAACACGTGTCACACTACAACACGTGTAAAAGTGTTCCAAAAAGAACGACGTCACAACGTCCCTGTTTCCGCAGGAAACCCGTGGGTACAAAATACCAAGAATTTTTTTACGTCAGTGATAAAGACTGCTCAGAAATGTTACAATTGATGACAATTTTCTGTCAACATCACTGAATTTTTGGAAGGAAGCTTCGATCACTATTTTCGCCATTTAAAACGCCGTGATATTAATCAAGCTTTGAAGAAATGATACCTCTACAAATATTAATGAGTAATCCTGATTTTATATTATACCTCTACAAATATTAATAAGTAATCCTGATTTTATATTATACCTCTACAAAAATTAATGAGCAATCCTGATTTTGTTATACATCTACAAATATTAATTAGCAATCCTGATTTTATATTATACCTCTACAAATATTAATTAGCAATCCTGATTTTATGACCACAAAACATCTGCACGTGGTAGATGTGATATACCTATCTCATAACAGTATGTTAACCTTGTATAATAATGATAATATGGTTCAAGGAGAGTATTTGCAAAAGACATTAAATTCAACACTTTGGCCTATTTCGGATTTTATTTTTAAAGATGTTTTTTGCAAGGTTTACTAATCTAATAAAAATAATATTAATGCATTTATCGTGTTCTCGTTATACCTTGGTCTGCTTTATTTTCCCCAGGGTTAATAGTTATTCGTTCTTTTCATGGATTATTTATCCTTAGAATTTTTAACCTTTAATTTTAAGCAGTGGTTGTCTGAAATTACATTTTGGTATCGTGTATTCTTCATTAACAACACCTATATTTTCATAGGTAATTGATCTATATTTCTATAATTTATAAGTATTACTTATTTTTTAAATAAATTTAGAAAATCACAATTTCAGATCAACACGTATAAAATCAAATTAATTATATGCATACAAAATACTGAATAAGAATTACCTTTAAAAGTTGTAAGAGGTAAAATGCATGCTGTTTTTAGTACATATAATCGCTTTTACCCCACCCAGAGCTATCAAATGTTATTAAAAAACGGGACCAAGGTGAATACAATATGTGATGTTCCGTTGTTTGAATCAATTTGATAGGTAACATGATGACGGCAATTTTCATGCCACAATTTATTTTTGGTGGAAATTTGAGAAGGTGTTATCACAGAAATATTGAAAAGATGGTCGTCAGGTGCCTAATGATATATCAATTTCTTTGTCCCACTTTTTGTCCATATGTGTATGTATGCATGTATATATGTATATTTTGTATTATATATCAATCTCTATCTTTTTATTTATTTCCTCATCTAAATCGTTCCGTCTGCCACTTTGTCCGCAAATTTATCCCTCCATCTGTTTGCATATGTGAGAAGTGCAAACTTCTCACAGTTTTGCATAATCATTGTTGCAATTACCTTATCCAATTTTCTTACATCTGTCTTCTAATCATTGTTACAATTCCCTTATCCCCCCCCCCTTTTTTTTTTTACTTCTGTCTTCAGAACATGGTTTTGTTTCCGAAACTGATCTTTCTTAAAACGATATACCCACAATTTGACGGCATGCTTGTTTGAGTCGATAATGCATTTATTGAATATTTTGAAACCAGAGACCTTGTTTACCAGTAATATGATGTATGTGTATAAACACAATTAAATCAATTACACCTCATTTTTGAAAAGGCTGCGAATAAATACGCTTTTAACGGATAGCTACTCATCAGTTTGGAAAATAGCTTTTGCCTGATCAGGTACCGGAAGGTAGGACTACACTGTACTGTCGTATTGCACATTAATCCAACTTACACTTTAAAATTCACATACAATGAGGATGTCCTGAAGTAACTTACTAGTATGCATCCGTTTCGACACTGTGTTGACATTAGTACAAATTTCTTTCCACTGAAGACTTTCACAATATGGATCATACATGTTCTTTCCGTTATAAACGTTCGCATAATCCCGAGGGTGTCGATGAAGCCCGAGCCTGCATGGCAAGGGTTTCAACACATCCGGGGGATTCGGAGAACATTTATGAAGAAAGAAAAAAAAAAAAACTATATTTTGTTTAACATTAAAAAAAAAAAAAAAAACAATAAAGAAAACTGAAATTTTACGATGTAATTCAAATTTTCCCAGTGAAGGTGCCTATCATTTTGCTTGTACCTTTTCCAGGGTGGCGCGCGCTTCCTATCAGCTGATGTAAATCGGTCAATGTTGGGTCAGTCAGAGAAATCTCGACCTTTTCTGTTAAGGTCCCACTCCACATCTTTTTTTTTTACACAAAGTTAAAGTTCCAAAGATAATGTTCCAACGTTTGACCCGCGGGATCATATGTTATAAATTAGAGACCGGAAATGCTTTTGATGGCGTAAATCAGTTTCATTAAAAGCATTTATTATGTAGTAAATAATTTGGGTATCTAACTCAGAGTGATTACCACGGGATTCTAATGCCAAACTATGCGCTCCGAGTGATTACCACGGGATTCTAATGCCAAACTATGCGCTCCGAGTGATTACCACGGGATTCTAATGCCAAACTATGCGCTCCGAGTGATTACCACGGGATTATAATGCCAAACTATGCGCTCAGAGTGATTACCACGGGATTATAATGCCAAACTATGCGCTTAGTCTGAACACCCAGTTTTAGAAAGCAAAATGGGTTCTAACTTTTTTAATCAAATTTAAAATGTTTAGCCAATCATATTTTCTTCAAATTTCATAAAGAGAAATGCAAAAAAGGGTACTAAAATTTTCATACAAGTGTAGGTGTTGGAAAATTCGTTTGTCAGAACAGGGGCAGGACAACTGTACCTTATTTCGGCTATTGTTGAAGCATTTTTGCTAGTTCACAAGCTGGATTTAAAGGGGCGCATAATAAGTCTGACTTAAAACTACAACCAAATCATCAGCTACACTGATAAAGAATTTTATTTTCTATGAGATGATAAACGTCGCAGGTTTTCGCAGTTTTTATCGCGAAGTTTGAACCTATGACGAAAGACATGCTTGTCACAAAATGAAATTTTGCGAAAAAACATATGACAGAAAAAAAAATTGGGGTGAAGAAAAAAAAACCCAGCACAAAATTCTTACGCAACAAAACAGTACTCAGCCTACGATCTGTTTTATGTATGTATGTATGTATGTATGTATGTATGTATGTATGTATGTATGTATGTATGTATGTATGTATGTATGTATGTATGTAAGTATGTATGTATGTATTAGCGTTTAACGGCACAACAGCACAATACCTTATATATGGTGCCAATTAAAAGCAAAGTTCTAAAAGTGTAAAAATGAATTGCACAAAAACTTTAGGCATATAAAATCTTTAAGCATATAAAAACTTTAGCACAAAAACTTTAGGCATATAAAAACTTTAGGCATAAAAACCTTCCAAATAAATGTAAACAGGGAGTAGAACAAGATAAAATTTATACAATGTAAAGATGTTAATATTCTGCAAAAGGTGACTAAATAAAAAGTGAAATTAAACATTCAAGCTAAGAAATATGATGTTAACTGAAAGCAGCTTTTGAACCTTTTTTTGTTTATTAAATGAACGAATACTTTAGCTTTCTATACACAGTGACGAAGAATTTTGTCACGTGATCCTATCGTGTGATAGGTTCGTTCTACTGAATGAAATTCAAAATGGCTGCCTCTGTGCGGCCCGCAAAAGGATAAGCATAACACACCTTGATATAACTCCCGCATGGAATCCGATGCTGATGCATGCATTCGGCCATATTCATACACCTCATCCAACAATACTTCGCACACATTTTTATGCAAACATAATTTTGTTATCCAAAATATCACTTTCTAACACTTCTGTGTCTCAATACATCATTAACACTTCTGTGTCTCAATACATCATTAACACCGACAATGTGGGTTGTTATAAAAACTGAAATGATGTTAAGTGACAAATTTCAGGCATGAATGCATTTCCAGTTTACAAATATTTCAGGCATGGATGAATGTCCAGTTTAAAAATATTTCATGTATGAATGAATCTCCAGTTTAAAAATATTTCATGCATGAATGAATCTCCAGTTTAAAAATATTTCATGCATGAATGTATCTCCGGTTTACAAATATTTCATGTATGAATGATTCTCCAGTTTAAAAATATTTCATGCATGAATGTATCTCCGGTTTACAAATATTTCATGCATGAATGTATATCCAGTTACAAATATTTCATGCATGAATGTATATCCAGTCGACAAATATTTTATACATTAATGTATCTCCAGTTTATAATGATTTCATTTAACAGAATTTAACAGAATTAAAATCAGCGTTTAAACCATAAATACCATCACATCTCAACGTAAAAAAAAACTGGTTCACTGTCAAACCTTATACGCATGACACCTAGCGGAGAAGCTAAGGTAGATAACTTTTCACGGCTAATTATTGTATCTCACCAGAAGATGACCGCCGCCTGGTCGTTTTGAAACGATTGAGGCAATTGTTTCCTCGTAGATTCTTTTTATATTCAATAGTTTTCTTGAAAACAAATATTGAGAAATTATCTGAAAATTATTATTGACATAATGGGGATTGTGTATGATGTATGTGAGCCGCTACACAGTACATTTCGAAATAGTAATACGTACTACATTATATTGGTATTCGCATTTCAACAGATAATGTCTAATAAAACGTGTTCCATTTCCTTGTATTTATAAATATGAAATTATCTGCATCCATTAATTTACAAATGTACGGCCGTTTTTCTCTATACAATTAATAACAAAAGACTCAGAGAGCTAGTCGTGTGCAACAAGACACGTACTAATTACTGAGTGAGAAATACGCAATAATGCGTTTACTGCGTACGTCAATAAATCGTACATTGCATATAAAACACGCCCTAAAGGTCACCTTACTGCATATAAAACACGCCCTAAAGGTCACCTTACTGCATATAAAACACGCCCTAAAGGTCACCTTACTGCATATAAAACACGCCCTAAAGGTCACCTTACTGCATATAAAACACGCCCTAAAGGTCACCTTACTGCATATAAAACACGCCCTAAAGGTCACCTTACTGCATATAAAACACGCCCTAAAGGTCACCTTACTGCATATAAAACACGCCCTAAAGGTTACCTTACTGCATATAAAACACGCCCTAAAGGTCACCTTACTGCATATAAAACACGCCCTAAATGTCACCTTACTGCATATAAAACACGCCCTAAAGGTCACCTTACTGCATATAAAACACGCCCTAAAGGTTACCTTACTGCATATAAAACACCCCCTAAAGGTCACCTTACTGCATATAAAACACGCCCTAAAGGTCACCTTACTGCATATAAAACACGCCCTAAAGGTTACCTTACTGCATATAAAACACGCCCTAAAGGTCACCTTACTGTCATCGCTTTATCGAAACTGAATGAAACGGATATAGTTTCCAGTTGTTAAATAATTGTTGGAGGGGAGGGGGATAATCAGTTGTTTTATATGTTGTATATTTTGACACAAATGGTCGTAATTGGACACGATGCTGCGTATAGCCATGCTCTCACCTAAGCATGAATTGGGCAAGATGCGGTGTGTATCAGTACTCTCACACAAGCATGAATTGGGCAAGATGTGTTGTGTATCAGTACTCTCACACAAGCATGAATTGGGCAAGATGTGTTGTGTATCAGTACTCTCACACAAGCATGAATTGGGCAAGATGCCGTGTGTATCAGTACTCTCACACAAGCATGAATTGGGCAAGATGCGGTGTGTATCAGTACTCTCACACAAGCATGAATTGGGCAAGATGCGGTGTGTATCAGTACTCTCACACAAGCATGAATTGGGCAAGATGCGGTGTGTATCAGTACTCTCACACAAGCATGAATTAGGCAAGATGCGGTGTGTAGCAGAACTTGAGAAAGATGCAGTATAGCATTTATCTAGCCCAAGCAGGAATTGGTTATATCAGTACTCTAGCCCAAGCGGGAACTGGGAACATCAATATTCTAGACCAAGCGGGAACTGGGAACATCAGTATTCTAGACCAAGCAGGAATTGGGTATATCAGTACTCTAGACCAAATATGAATTGGATAAATCATTACTCCAGCCCAAGTAGGAATTGGATATATCAGTACTCTAGCCCAAGTAGGAATTGGATATATCAGTCCTCTAGCCCAAGTTGGTATTGGGTATATCAGTACTCTAGCCCAAGTAGGAATTGGATATATCAGTACTCTAGCCCAAGTTGATATTGGGTATATCAGTACTCTAACCCAAGTTGGTATTGGGTATATCAGTACTCTAGCCCAAGTTCGTATTGGGTATATCAGTACTCTAACCCAAGTTGGCATTGGGTATATCAGTACTCTAACCCAAGTTGGTATTGGGTATATCAGTGCTCTAGCCCAAGTTGGTATTGGGTATATCAGTACTCTAGCCCAAGTTGGAATTGGGTATATCAGTGCTCTAACCCAAGCAGGAATTGGGTATATAAGTACTCTAACCCAAGTTGGGATTGGGTATATCAGTGCTCTAACCCAAGTTGGGATTGGGTATAGCAGTACTCTAGTCCACGCAGGTACTGGGTATAGCAGTACTCTAGCCCAAGCAAGAATTGGGTATAACAGTACTCTAGACCAATTCGGGATTGGGTATAGAAGTACTCTAGGCGGCCCCGGGTGGCCAAGTGGTCTAAGGCGCTCGCCTTTACAGATCACTGAAATACGTGCATATATACTTTAAAACATTCTATTAGTGGTCAATACGTGTATATAAACTTTAAAACACTCTTTTCGGGGTCAATCCGTGTAAATAAACTTTAAAACACTCTATTAGGATTCAATACGTGTATATAAATTGTAAAACACTCTATTAGGGGTCAATACGTGTACATAAACTTTAAAACACTCTATTAGTGGTCAATGTGTGTATATAAACTTTAAAACACTCTATTAGGGGTCAATACGTGTAAATAAACCTTAAAACGCTCTATTAGTGGTCAATATGTGTATATAAACTTTAAAACACTCTGTTCGTGGTCAGTACGTGTAAATGCACTTTAATACGTTCTATTCGAGGTCAATATGTGTATATAAACTTTAAAACACTCTATTAGTGGTCAGTACGTGTAAATAAACTTTAAAACGCTCTATCAGTAGTCTATACGTGTATGTGACCAGTTACATTATACAACCTGTTATTTTATATCTAATTTCCATATGCTGGGACCGCTAACGTCATCAGACCATCCTTGATACACTACATCATGTTTTTATACACATTAGACCATCCTTGAAACACTACATCATGTATTATGTTCATTAGACCATCCTTGAAACAATACATCGTGTATTATGTTCATTAGACCATCCTTGATACACTACATCGTGTATTATGTTCATTAGACCATCCTTGATACACTAGATCGTGTATTATGTTCAATAGACCATCCTTGATACACTACGTCGTGTATTATGTTCATTAGACCATCCTTGATACTTCACATCATGTATTATGTTCATTAGACCATCCTTGATACACTACATCATGTTCTTATACACATTAGACCATCCTTGATACACTACATCGTGTATTATGTTCATTAGACCATCCTTGATACACTACATCATGTATTATGTTCATTTGACCATCCTTGATACACTACATCATGTATTATGTTCATTAGACCATCCTTGATACACCACATCATGTATTATGTTCATTTGACCATCCTTGATACACTACATCACGTATTATGTTAATCAGACCATCCTTGATATACTACATCATGTATTATGTTCATTAGACCATCCTTGATACACTACATCACGTATTATGTTAATCAGACCATCCATGATATACTGCATCGTATATTATGTTAATTAGACCATCCTTGATACACTACATCACGTATTATGTTAATCAGACCATCCTTGATATACTACATCGTATATTATGTTAATCAGACCATCCTTGATATACTACATCACGTATTATGTTAATCAGACCATCCTTGATATACTACATCATGTATTATGTTAATCAGACCATCCTTGATACACTACATCACGTATTATGTTAATCAGACCATCCATGATATACTACATCGTATATTATGTTAATCAGACCATCCTTGATATACTACTTCATGTATATGTTAATCAGACTATCCCTGATACACTACATCATGTATTTATGTTCATCAGACCATCCTTGATACACTACATCATGTATTATGTTAATCAGACCATCCTTGATATACTACATCATGTATTATGTTAATCAGACCATCCTTGATACACTACATCGTGTATTATATTAATCAGACCATCCTTGATATACTGCATAGTGTATTATGTTAATCAGACCATCCTTGATATACTACATCGTGTATTATGTTAATCAGACCATCCTTGATATACTACGTCATGTATTATGTTAATCAGACCATCCTTGATACACTACGTCGTGTATTATGTTAATCAGACCATCTTTGATACACTACATCGTGTATTATGTTAATCAGACCACCCTTGATACACTACATCGTGTATTATGTTAATCAGACCATCCTTGATACACTACAGCGTGTATTATGTTAATCAGACCATCCTTGATACACTACAGCGTGTATTATGTTAATCGGACCATCCTTGATACACTACAGCGTGTATTATGTTAATCAGACCATCCTTGATACACTACATCGTGTATTATGTTAATCAGACCATCCTTGATACACTATATCATGTATTTATGTTCGTTTGACCATCCTTGATACACTACATCATGTATTATGTTCATTAGACCATCCTTGATACACTTCGTCATATATTATGTTCATTAGACTTTATCGTTAAATGTGGAAGAAAATGTAAATTAAATCAGGACAGAATACTTCTGGGTGAATTTTTATCAATCTAAATTAACTCCAAACTTTATTTCAAAAGTCAAAGAAGCGAACACATGTATGAGAAACGTATATTTAGAATCAGATTTTTTTGTTAAAATCCACATAATTAATATTGGAGAACCTTGGAAATAAGATCGTTAAACGTGCGTCCATGACTGTGACATCAGTATATATAATAATTAACAAAACATGGCTGAGCTCGAGGCTGTTATGATAGAAAGGATAATGAAAGATACTGGATTAAATTAACCCCTTGGGAAAATGTCCATGGTATATTTTCACAGACTGGGCGTTAAATATATATAGAGAATATTTGCTTGTATCGAGTGAATAACGGATATATTTAATCGAGTGGGCTGGCCTGAACGGGTAATGAACCCGCGACCCTTGAATTACGAGTCCAACTCTCTACCAACTGAGCTACTGCGTCTCCCTGAAGAAGAATGAAAAGGAAGAAGAATCTCTATCATTCACTTTGACTAGTCGTTCAGCAAAATTTCCACAATGCCTTATAATTAAAATGATAGAAAACAATGTAATATTTACTCCAATTCAGGCCTTCCATCTCATATTTTACAACTTAAATAAGTAAATTTGGGACCGTTACATATATCTCGATACCCTAAATATGAATTATTACCACAACTTTATTACTTTTCCGAAACAAATACAGTAACTGGTAATTTTAAAAAGAGATAAGTATATTTTAATCCCTTTCAAATCAATTAATAAAAAAGCCAATTCCTTACCATTCGTTTTCCAGAAATAAAGCATACAAAACTGAAAAGTCCCCAACCTCCAAGAAAATCCGCTTGTAAAATTCAAGCACAAGTATGAAAATTCAAGCTGTTCCCAACCGTATGAAATCTCGCGCTTCCCTTTCTCTCTTTTTTCAGATCATATATAACGAGATACAGTCGTATATGATATCACAATGTAACGTTTTGCCTTCCTCTCCTGGGAAATTTTCCCTTTCTCCTATGCGCACTACTATTATGTTTCTGTAACAATAAAACCATGTCTGCTAAACTCCAGAGGAGCCGCATCCATTCATTCATTCGATACTGAAATAAGATAAATCACCATAAACCACTTTCCCATATACATACATATATATATTCTACTATACTTCCCAACTTTTTTTTTTTTTTGTCCTTTAGGTCAATACTCATTTTGGTCTTCGTCAACATAATTTAGTTAATCTCGAATTTCAGTAACATTTCTTAAGATAAAACTGGAGATGGGGCTGGGGATTCTGAATAAATGGGGCTTACCGCAGGAATCCCGTTGTCTTGCACCCTAACCCAACACTGCAGTCAGGACGTTTTCGTAAAGTGGGCTACTGCGCAAGGTTCAACTATCGTTTGTATCAATCGGACCACTGATTGCTCTTTTCTCGAAACGCCACTGCCGCCACAAGTTGATTTATGCCGCTTTCTTGCAAAAATACATGCCTTCTTTAACCTTGTTGTTAACTTTTCATCTTTTGTAGCTAAAATTCATAGCAAAAATGACTGTGATGACGACCACAAACGAAGCTAACCCAGCGTTTAAACACGGTTGCATGCAGTTGCGTTGTTTAACTACGTTGCTGGAAAGAAGTCCGGCTCATTCCGGTCATTTCGAAGGCAAAGAAAAGGCCAGTGGTGTTCAATTGCTACTATGTTTCCGGTTAGTAAATTAAAACACCTTGGAATAATGAAGTGGAACTCAAAAATGCGTTCCGAACAAAAAAATTTATATGGGACTTTCCTATAACAATATCATACGTTTGACCTGCGAGCATCGAGTGTTGTCTTCCTAGTTTTGATATAACAGACATAAGAATACAGAGACGGCCTTGAGCGCAAATACAAGACTTAATATTGCATATGTTCCCTATCAGTTTCTTCTGCTTTTCTTTCTTCTTTCATCTCCTTTCTCTTTACTTTGTTCTGTCCTTCCTGATATGATTACTTAGGCAAAAAAAAAAAAAAAAAAATGGTTTGTTTCCTATTGCGCTGGTTTATAAATTAGGGTAGACAGGTGGGTTTTTTTAAACATTATATATAAATCAAATAATATTTCAAGCGCTTGAAAGTACTGGGCAAAACCGACTCAATTAGATGCACAAATCAATTTTGGCAATGTGATTTTTTTTATTTAAAAAAATTGGGGGTGGGGAAAAAGTGCTAGAGTCGGCAATGAGAAACAGGGACGGTCGGCCGACCGGAAACACACACATATATATATTATTTTTTTTTTGCCTTAGTACATTTATTCATGCCTTCTCCCCTCCCTCTTACCTTCCCTCCACCTCAAACCATTTCCATTCACTCCTTCAGATATATATTTTGGCAGATATATGGGATTCGAGATTTTTTGTTTTATACATATGTAACGTTTTATGTACACAATGCTGACATCAACAAACAAGGGTACATCTGGACTTGCAACTTAAAGCTCAAAATCATGGAAAGGATATTTGAAAACGGATATATAAAACAAAAATCGTGAACAGAACAAAACAAGGAGAAAAAGGAAGAAGACGAAAAAGGGGAGGGAACAGACTCGGTACTAAATCTTGTATTTTACGTTTATGTACATATCTAGATTATTAAGTCTGTTAGACCAAAAATAGGAAGGGAACACTCAATGCTCGTAGCTGAAAGCCATGATATTGTTTTCAGATTGTGTTATGTGTTACAAGTGCAGATATCCCGTTGTTTGTTGACGTCATCATTGTGTATATTTACACTATACTATCAGCTTGTGATGCCTTTAATATAAACAAACCGTGCGAATATTTACAGCGCGGAGACGTCTCGACATGATATCTTCCCAAACCTTACTAATTATTTATCCTCCTTTGATATACCCATGACAAGCAAACTTACCAACATACAGTCAAACTTACCAAGATAGACTTACCAAAATACAGTCAGACTTAGCAACATACAGTCGAACTTGTCAACATACAGTAGGTGTTTAAAATAAAACACACCTTAATAAAGTACAAAAGGGTCATGGACTGCTACATTATTCTGTATTTAACATCAAACATTTATGCCCATATATTCTGTCCGTTTGTCTGCTCTGTCTGTCTGGTCTCAATTATGTTTTTTAAAATTTCCATTGAATTTTAGTCAAAGGATTAATAAATGTTTAATCATCATTCTTCATATATATATATGAAGAAGGTAACGTGTGCCAGGAGCTTTAGTGAAAGAAAGAACGATAATAAAACAAAAAGTAGCAATTGAGAAAGCGAATGAAAGAAAGAAAAAGAGAAAGAAAGAGTCTAATCAAAAACAGAGTAAGTGCATGCCTATGCACCCATATATATATATATATATATATATATATATATATATATATATATATATATATATATATATTGAAAGAAAAACAGCTGAGCAAAAAGTTACTACGCGTATATGTATGACAAACAAATTGCACTGAAGATCATTTGTATGGAGTCAATTTTCTATAGGATACGAATCAATTTATTACGTAATCAATTTACGTTGAGAGGAGTCAACCAACCACAAAATCACTATGTGGGGATAATTACATATATGATGAAGCAATAAATATACAGGACTGGTTCTACATACAGGACTGGTTCTACATACAGGACTGGTTCTACATACAGGACTGGTTCTACATACAGGACTGGTTCTACATACAGGACTGGTTCTACATACAGGACTGGTTCTACATACAGGACTGGTTCTACATACAGGACTGGTTCTACATACAGGACTGGTTCTATATACAGGACTGGTTCTACATACAGGACTGGTTCTACATACAGGACTGGTTCTACATACAGGACTGGTTCTATATACAGGACTGGTTCTACATACAGGACTGGTTCTACATACAGGACTGGTTCTATATACAGGACTGGTTCTACATACAGGACTGGTTCTATATACAGGACTGGTTCTATATACAGGACTGGTTCTATATACAGGACTGGTTCTACATACAGGACTGGTTCTATATACAGGACTGGTTCTACATTTTATTCTTAAACTTCATTGTTACTGATTGTGTAAGTATATTCTTTTCATATATGCATACGTCATACATGCGATCTACACGGTCTGACAAAAAAGTGGTACACAAATTTGCAATTATTAATTACCAATTACCACAATTATTAATTACCAATGACTACAATTATTAATTACCAGGGACCACAATTATTAATTACCAATGACCACAATTATTAATTACCAGGGACCACAATTATTAATTACCAAGGACCACAATTATTAATTACCAAGGACCACAAATATTAATTACCAAGGACCACAATTATTAATTACCATGGACCACAATTATTAATTACAAAGGAAGAAAAAAGAAGAAAAAAACAAACATCCCCCCCCCCCAAAAAAAAACCCTACAATGTGATCTATCCATCTGCTTCGTAACAAAGTTTCTCCTGATGTTGAATAGCGGAATGAAAAGAGAAAATTACAATGTAATACTCAGATTGAAAAAATAAGTTGACTACAAAGCAATGAAAGATGTCCTTAATCTGCACCTTCAACATTTCCACATCTGATTTGTGTTGATGACTCGCAGCGATCGAGATCTGATTTGTGTTGATGGCTCGGAACGATTGAGATCTGATTTGTGTTGATGACTCGGAACGATTGAGATCTGATCTGTGTTGGTGACTCGGAACGATTGAGATCTGATTTGTGTTGGAGACTCGGAATGATTGAGATCTGATTTGTGTTGGTGAATCGGAAACATTGAGATCTGATTTGTGTTGGTGACTTGGAACGATTGAGATCGATTCCAGATAATGTCAACACTGGCTGCAGGCAGTTAGACTTGCAACTCATATGCCCCCGTCAATCCAACAATTTCTCTCCTCTTTCACTAATATACCAGAGGGAAAAAATTCTCAGTTGCAAATACTTTGCATTAGTACCAACTAGCGAAACCTGCCAATAACTGTGGTAAGCATCTGGCATTATATGTCTTACAAAAAACACTGATTTCTCTATGACCTAAACATATATGCAACCAAGATCACACACCACACATTGCTCCTTCAAACGGCGAAAGTGTGGTATGACCGTTTTGGTTCTCTGTTCCAGAAGTTCTGCCATGGGTAAAACCAATCTAATAATCTTGTGGCATAACAACACCATTTTGCGACAGACAAGCTTAACGAGTTAGTTCAATTACTTTGTGTTAGGTTAGCAGTCTGTCGTGTCGATGATATTGGCAATGACAACAGGAACAAACTCTTTTATATTGAAGAACCAACCGAGAAGTAGACAATTTTCACCCAGCGCAAACTTGTCTCCAGCTATAAGCTGTAACCAATGATACTGCTCTCTCTCTCTCTCTCTCTCTCTTTCTCTCTCTCTCTCTCTCTCTCTCTCTCTCTCTCTCTCTCTCTCTCTCTCTCTCTCTCTGTGTGTGTGTGTGTGCACTAAACGATCTAAGTACTAGAATTAAGTAATACCCATTCGAAATTTGAACACCATCTGTTCAGTGTCAATCCGCATGGAGAAGGAGTACAGGCTAAGATAAAATTTCCCCATATTATCAGTAATCTACCAAGAAAGATACATGAACAGCACGAATGACTCTGCATCAAGACGTTGCATTAGTCACTGAGAACTCGGTCATGTCATTCCACCACCATCTGGACCCGTCATCGTACATATAAACATTGATGAAATGGTGTAGCACTAATTACAAAGTGGCGGGCTTATCTACTGTGATAAATGGTCTTGTATCTACAATCTGTGACAAACTATATTTCAAATTTAATAACGATACTTTATAACAAAAAATATTTTTAAAAAATTAAAAATTAACATTTTGTAGAAGATAAGAAATGGGTCCCTCACTCTATGTGTTTATCTCCTGTGACATATTTACGGCCAAATTCTATACAGTTTTGACTATGTTATTACATGTGCGACACTTTATTTACACGTGCTAAAAAAATGTATATGCTTGTGAAAACTAGCAGAGAGTGGGCAATACAAATCAGCTGGTACCTGACATGAACGGGTGAATTACAGGTCATGGATAGTTTTCACCAAAAAGTGCACGTATAGTCGAACGAAAGTTGCCGATAGGTGTAATCTTTAAGTACAGTAACCGTGTCACAATATGTGACATTACATGCAACTTCTGATATGACATTTTTACAAACACCATATTATCTCTGGAAATACAGATTTATACAAACACCATATTATCTCTGGAAATCCAGATTTATACAAACACCATATTATCTCTGCAAATCCAGATAAGAAAATAGAATATATCACCTTGATTTTGAAAAGGGATTCCAAAATTATATTTGTATAAAGAGTATACATATAGCATAAAATACGGATCAAAGTGATAATATTTTCCTTCAACACAGTCACATACTACGTGACAACGGTAGTTTACAAATATACACTGCATCCAGTTTTGATAAATTTCAATCACAGTTATTCGAGAAGATTTGCTCATTAACTGAAACATATAGCGTGTTTCACAATGTTTACTTTTAAGTCTGTTAACCTAGATTTTACTTTGAAACATTATAATCAACTCATTTCTTAATCCGTTAACTTCGTATCTGAAATCAAGAGGTCATTGATACAGTATCGTGTGTGATAATGGCACAAAAGCAGATACGTGGACCGTTTTCCTCATCCTAAACTCGACACTGTTGTTATCAGGGCAGTTTTCCTGTTCACGTTCCAGTGAGATGCACTGGATCATTGGGGATGAGGCTTTGTGATAACCCCTTTACCTTCAAGATGAACGCCCTCCTTATCTAGGGTCATAAAAGAAAGGATATGCGTACATAGGATTGTCCGCAGACGGACCTATCAGGATCCTTCACTCAGGCATTGCGGGAAGGCGGTATCAAAGACATGATCCTTCACTCGGGCATTGCGGAAAGACGGTATCAAACGATATCAGATTGCCAGTCAATATAAAGCTATATCAGTCCGTCAAGGGCAGGAAAAAGACACGTGATGGGTGGCAAAGAAGAAATAATCAAATTGAGTTTCAACACCATCTGAATAAGTGTTTGGTTTATTTCAAATCTTCACATAAAAAACTATTAAGTCCCCAAGTAATGAGAGTCAAGACTGTGGCCCTGACACGCAACATGGAAGCCAATCCGGGCTGGTCTGGACAGGATTCAAACCGGCAACCCCGATCTTATTATCTTAGGTCACGGGCATTTGGATCACTTCTGGCTCCTCTGCATTAGTTTTAAATCTCAACCCTGAAACAACTGGTCAGAGCGTTTAAATAAATAAGAGCCATTCAGACAATAAAACCAGCTGAGATAAATAGTTGCCATTTTAGTGTCTTAGTTGTGCTGTATTGTTTTCACGAAACAGTACATATAGCGAAATCAGGGGCATCAATGTACCGCGAATCCGACGTACTCTTCAACATGGCGACGTCCGAGTCGAAGCAAGTTTTTGCCGGTAATTTTGCTATGTTTCGTGAAAACTATGTAGCGCACCAAGGCCACTGAAGTAGTAGCTATTTATCTTGGTTGATTTTCTTGTCCGACGGGCTCTGATTTCTTCAAACATTTCCATCGATTGTCGCAACTGGACTGGCACACAACGCCACTGCCAAAACTCCCAAGTTTTCCAAATGCCCGTATCGTAAGATGGTGAGATTGAACCCATTAATTATGAGCAGACAGGTCAACCACTGGAGCCACCACTGCTACCAGGATGAACCCATTAATTATGAGCAGACGGGTCAACCACTGGAGCCACCACTGCTACCAGTAAAGTTACAAGGAAGAGTAGCTTAAGAATAGACGGTTTAAAAGAGTTCTAATGAAAATGTTTGGTAATTAATTTGGATATATATGAGTCCAGTTTAACGCTTATGTTTTCAAATATTAACCACCTTAGAGACTTTTAGGAGATCTCTTACGAACAAAATAATCTGTCAATCAATCAAATAAAAACCCTTTCTCAGATGTTTTCCTCAAAAGACAACTCGCATACATTACATAGTAAGGTTAAGAAATTCACAGACAACTTGAAATTCAAACAGAATTGGAAATGTTGCATAATTTCTGTGAACACTGTACTACAACACCTAAGCTAACACTGTTTTTATAACTTTCGTGGACAGGGTGCCGCAAGACCTAAACTGACAATGGGATTACATAATTTTCGTGAACAGTATACCGCATGACCTAAACTGACACTGTTTGTATAACGTTCGTGGATAGCGTACTGCAAGACCTAAACTGACAATGAGATTGCAAAACTTTCATGGACAGTGTACCGCAAGACCTAATCTGACAATGGGATTGCAAACCTTTCGTGGACAGTATACCGCATGATCTAAACTTACAATAGGACTACAGCTGCCTTCCGGACCACTTCGGCTATTTACGAAACAAGGATTGACCGAGAACTTACGAATGATAGAGCTATTTTTTTGTTTCATTCGTAACCTCTCGGTCAATCCTACAATCTGTATGATTGTGCCGATTTGTATAATCGTAGAAATTGCTGAGGTGGTCCAAACATTGTATTTCCGGCGAACAAATGTATGATTTTTCTCTAAATTAGTGTGGCGACATACATCTGAGGCATATTTTTGTCTCGCAGAAATAGCCGATGTAGTTCCGAATGTAGGATTACATAACTTTCGTAGACAATGTACCGCATGACCTAACCTGGCAAGGGAATTACAAGAACAAGATTACACTATTATCAGTTGCAGTGACAAGGAAAATAATAACACATTCAAAAGATGAAGGTTACGCCCCTAGTCTGCTCTTAAAGTACTGTGACATTTTATATTTTTTATTAGATTGCATCAAGGTTTTATAGATATAGATTTATAATGGCTACACGAGTTTTACTGTCCCTTAAGCGACCATCAAAAAGATCATTATCAATTGCTCTGTTATTGGGAAAGGGTAAGTCGGAACTAACACTGGTGGCAATTTATATTTATTTGTTGCAGACGTAAAAGATAATGAAAACACAGATCATAAGAAAAAGGGGTGCCGTTCGGCGGAGGAAAAAAAGTGATGGATTGAGAATATTTTCACAACCTACATACATATTTTTTTATTTATTTATTTCATTATTTATTTATTTATTTATATTTTCGAATTAAATAAAGGAACGGATAAAAAGAAAAACTAAAGAAAACAGCATAAGAAGCATTAGTATCTGACGCGTAATAACCATTAATAGATGACGCGTAATAATCATTAATAGATGACGCGTAATACCCATTAATAGATGACGCGTAATAACCATTAATATCTGACGCGTAATAACCATTAGTATCTGACGCGTAATAACCATTAATAGATGACGCGTAATAACCATTAGTATCTGACGCGTAATAACCATTAATAGATGACGCGTAATAACCATTAATATATGACGCGTAATTACCGTAATATCTGACGCGTAATTACCATAATATCTGACGCGTAATAACCATTAGTATCTGACGCCTAATACTTATGAAACATGAGACACAGACGTTCAGATTTCGATAAAAGTTATAATAGTAAAATTCTCCGAGCACACGTTCATTCTCACAGGCATCGTTACTAAGAGTCACTTTGCATCTTCAGTAAAATTCAACTCAGTCAAATCTTTACTTAAAGCACAGACTGCAGTTCAGAGTAATCAATTCGATTTTGAAATTTGACCCTACTCATGGAATCAAGGCTAAAGGATTGCTTTTTCTCACTGAATTCCTGTCCATACGGTCTGAGCAGATTAGAAAAGATCCGAAATTAGCTTTAAATCCCTTGGAGGTGTAGAACAGACAGTAAAGAAACTGGGTAAATCATATACATGCATTCTTTTCTCACTCTTTTAAAGACATAAGAACGCGTGTTTTTTCCCATTGAACTGACGGAAATAAATATATCAAGTCCGTACGGAAACAAATATATCAAGTCCGTATTGAAGGAACTGAAGGTTTAATTATTCTGACTGATGGGACATCATCTAATACACCTATATACCATCATTAAGATGGACAAACAGCCCATGGAAACGCCGTTACCATACATCGAAGAAATATGCAAATATAGAACCTATCTTACACACGAGCGCAATGTCTGACTGGTAAAAAGAAAGCATCTTGGCTAAGGATCATCTGGTTACAAAGGTTGCCATATGGTTAAATGTTAAAACAAGTGAAACTATTTCCCTGACATATAACCTATAACAGAGGTCGACTGTGTTTCATCAGTCAAAATTTAATGCCAAATGTTTAGATAACCAGTTTTACGATTGGACGCTTTAAGAATAGGTAGATAGATAATACAGCCCATGGTCTCATTCCAAGATCAACATCTCGATAATGTAGGGTTATGAAAACCACCCCCAAGAGGTCTATGCTCTTGTCTGGCTCGTGTTTTACACCGCGGATAACTTGTGCTGGCTGGTATCTTTTACACTTGAAACGTGCGGACGCTTCTTAAGGAGGTGAACTGAGATGCGACGAGAACAGACGAGATTAGATGAGAGTGTTTCAGTTCATTTTTCGCACCATGAATTAAATGAAGGCGATATAAAGTAACAGACCTTTTAGAACTACGATCAATATAATTATGGTATCTGTGAACCAAACTTAGTTATGAAGGTAAAATACTACTTGCAACTGTCAACAGTAATACTACTTGCAACTGTCAACAGTAATACTACTTGCAACTGTCAACAGTAATACTACTTGCAACTGTCAACAGTAATACTACTTGCAACTGTCAACAGTAATACTACTTGCAACTGTCAACAGTAACACTACTTGCAACTGTCAACAGTAACACTACAAACAAGCTAGAAATAGTATTAGATATTTCCAGAGTTATGACACTTGAATCTAAAATATTATTAGGTATTCCCGGAGTTAAGGCACTTGGATTTGCGTAAAATAATAACCCTGACTATATAATCAATTTAATAGAAGTGAATGAAAATTGATGCTTAAATGAGAGCTAATGGGATAACTACATTCTGTTTCACATTTTTAATTGACAATAAGGACAAACGAAAGTTTGTCTCAATATCAATATTTTCAATATTATAAAATATAAATTTGTCTCGACATAAATATTTTCAATATTATAAAATATATATTTTTCTCAATATCAACATTTTCAATATTATAAACTGTCAATTTGTCTCAATATAAATATTTTCAATGTTATAAAATATCAATTTGTCTCAATATAAATATTTTCAATGTTATAAATATCAAATTGTCTCAATATCAATATTTTCAATGTTATAAAATATAAATTTGTCTCAATATCAATATTTTCAATATTATAAATATCAATTTGTCTCAATATCAATATTTTCAATATTATAAAATATCAATGTACTATATTTCAGGCCGAAAAAGCAAATGTAATAGATAACTGAAAAAAACGCGTTAAAACATTTGTTTAAAAAAAAAAAAAAAAAAAAAAAAAACTATTTATGGGGATTATTGGTAATATAAACACTTCGACCAATGTATTATATACTTAAACCTTAAATGTATTAAGTCATTCCTTGCGATACTTACAGTTTGGAGGAGCCAGTCCTTGATTCTCATTCATTTTTTTAATTAGTGTTATAATTGTAGGATATTACATTTCGTTCAAATCGAAGAAGCTATCTGTTCATAACTCACGTAAAAAAGTAAAAAAATATTGATGAATGTTACTGTGGCCTAATTGGTTTTTTTCTTTCTTTCTGACACTAACATAAAGATTGCTAAAAATTCCAATGTCAAAGAAGAAGCACACAGACATACGCACA
The DNA here is from genome assembly GCA_029931535.1 of Margaritifera margaritifera. Classification (NCBI taxonomy): domain Eukaryota; kingdom Metazoa; phylum Mollusca; class Bivalvia; order Unionida; family Margaritiferidae; genus Margaritifera; species Margaritifera margaritifera. Next base: position 620,063 of record JAQPZY010001153.1, read on the forward strand.
CTGCATATATATATATATATATATATATATATATATATATATATATATATATATATATATATATAAAATTTTCTGTTATTTCTGGATATTGGATATGAGGAGTTGGGCATTGGTTAATTATCTTCCTATGACGACACTCCTGGAGACACGAGTCTATTGTCAAACCATTTCAACATTTCAGATCGATTCTTCTTTTCATTTTAATGTTTAAATAACTTACTATTTGACCCATTATTAAAGATCAGTTTAATGTTTAAATAACTTCCTATTTGACCCATTATTAAAGATAAGTTTAATACCAGATTGAACAGATCATTCCACTTTTCTCTGCCATGGCCAAACTTCGAGAGAATACTGTACGATCGTACTGTATTTGCTTCTACGATATTCCCAGTGTCAAATTATTGCGCGACAATTGGCATCTTTATTTTTTGAAAGAAAAATAAATATTCGCGATTACTGTATTTTGCGGATAGATTCCCCTCCAGAATCCCGCAAAATAAATAGCACGCAAATAAAAGTATTTGTAGGTTTACTGTCTTTACTGTCTTCTTCATTTCGAATACATCGATATTATAGCAAGCTTTTAACAAAAATAAATAAATAATTATAATAAACTAAACTACCACGAAGTAGTTAGTGAAAGACTCCCGGGACATTGTGGCAAATCAATTTATGTTATAATTCTACGATATTTATGTCAATATCAGTCGCAACATTTTGTCATAATTCGCAATCATCTCTACAGAACTGTCTGTTGTAAGTGGTATTGTAGCAAACAGGGAAGCTTTCTGACATTGATTCACAAACATTGACTATGAATATGGAGTGGAAAGCATTGTAGAACCAAGCGAAAGACAACAATTTCAAAGCGATTAGGAACCGAACTGATAAAGCTTTTGCTTCCAAAACCGAGCTAGCTAACTGGCACAGCACCGGACGTAGTAGACTCTTGGAGCAGGTGGAAGGTCAATCTAGCCTGGCTGCGTGCTAGAAAGCTTCGCTGAGGAGTAGGCGATAAGAACTATCATTTTTACTGAATTCATCGTCAGCTGACGTACGGTTGTTATATCTTTTTAATGATGTTTGATCTTCGTACCACAACTTTCGCCAATGGCATCGGGATACTAACGTCATTTAATCCAGAGGGAATAACGGTATATGATTATATGATGATATATTGCTCTGGAATCATAACCATTTCACAACTGGCTTGCCAATATATATATATATATATATATAAAACACACACACAGACAGAGAAAGAATATTAATTTAAAATATACTAGGTTAGAAAGTTAAAATTCGTCCCCAACTGAGAATCAACACCGGGTCCACGTATTACGCCCTCCCCCCCCCCCCCCCCCCCCGCTTACCTTCACGACAAATAACACATCCCCCAGAAAGGAAGGACTATATATGGTGGAGAAAGAATATTATCATGCAGGTTAGAGACGTTCTCACTTCATATTATCATGCATTTTGCACGAAGGATCATGGGATATTTATATATATATGACCAATTATTATATCAATATACATGACCAATTATTATATCAACATATATGACCAATTATTATATCAATATATATGACCAATTATTATATCAATATATATACAAAGACTTGTTTCTGAAATTCACTGATAAAGGTATCTGACAAAGGTTGCTATAGAGTGATTACATGTCATCGTTACCAACTTAAGAATAGCAAGTATTAATTTCAGCAAGCATGTCCCCGTTGCCTAGTGGGGACAAATCCTGTATATTAATTTAAGCAAGCGTGTCCCCAACGCCTAGTGGGGACAAATCCTGTATATTAATTTAAGCAAGCATGTCCCCATCGCCTAGTGGGGACAAATTCTGTATATTAACTTAAGCAAGCATGTCCCCAATGCCTAGTGGGGACAAATCCTGTATATTAATTTAAGCAAGCATGTCCTGTATATTAATTTAAGCAAGCATGTCCCCATTGCCTAGTGGGGACAAATCCTGTATATTAATTTAAGCAAGCATGTCCCCAATGCCTAGTGGGGACAAATCCTGTATATTAATTTAAGCAAGCATGTCCCCATTGCCTAGTGGGAACAAATCCTGTAAGCTGACACACACATACAAATGTATATCACTAGGCAACAAAAAACAAATAACCACAACTTTCACAAAGCAAGACTGATGATAGCCAATTTATATGGTTTAAAAACTGTTGTATGGGAAAATGGAAAATTGATGACCTTAACTAATTATGAAAATATATAAGAATTGAAAGATTGGACGTAAAAATATAAACGTCCTAGAATTAGTACCAGACTAAAATTCCAAACTTGTATGTGACCTCACTACAAAAGAGTATCGTGAACACGAAAATAAACGTATAGAACAATCCTCTATGTAGGCACAAGTGGGGCACGGTTGACTCTGGAGAGTATTCATCAATGGATCTCAATGACCAAGACCTTGGGTCAAGGCATGCGGTCTTGAACTAAATGTTCTGCGCAGAAATCATTATTTTCTTGTTAGACTTACCATGACAAAGACCTCTGACAAGTTTACTATGGAATCATAGGTTTCTTTATTACCCTAAGTCCAAGTCATCCAAAAAGTTTGGTCAAGGAACTTGCTCTAGAAGAAAAGTTATTCTGTAAAACCCATTTTTCATTGAGCCACAATTACCTCGACCTTTGGCCTGTTTACTGCAAAATCAATAGGCTTCTTCCACAAATTTCGGTCAAGGTACGTTGTCTAGAACTAAAGTTATTACTCAAAAACATATTTCTTTTTCAGTCACAGTCACAGTGACCTTGACCTTTGACCTGTTGACTCCAAAACTAACAGGTTCCTTTCTTACCCAACATTAAGTCATCCACAAACCATGGTGAAGGTACATGGTCGAGAAATGAAATTTTTGTGCAGAAATCTTTTTTCTTCTTTCAGTCGCAGTTACTTCTGAACTTTGACCTTTTCACCTCCAAAAACACACACATCTTCCTTTCCGTAAGTGCAAGCAATCCACAAATTTTGGTCTATGATTTAGAAATAATGTTATTGTGCGGAAAGCGTTTCTCTTCTTTCAGTCACAGTGACCTTGACCTTTAACCTTTTGACCCCAAAATTGATAGGCGTTTACCGACTCCCATGTAAAAGTCATTCAGTTAGTTTGATCCTGGTGTATGATGTAGAACGAATGTTATTATGCGGAAACCATTATCTTCTTTAAGTAAGTGGCCTTGAATTTGACCTTTTAACCCCGCAATTGACAGGCAACCACAAAGTTTGGTAACTGTTGATGATAGAGAACTACTGGTGTTATTGTGCGGAAACTAAATTGGTAACAGACCGACAGACTTCCTTTGGCAGTTATTTACTTTTTCAATTCAATCTAAGACTACCTTTTACCGTTATTTAGTTTTTCAATATTATCTAAGACTTGTTACCGTTATTTAGTTTTTCAATATTATCTAAGACTTGTTACCGTTATTTAGTTTTTCAATATTATCTTAGACTTCTTTTTACGGTTGTCTCTTGACCTTTCTATGAAAATATCGATCGAAATGTTGTCAATAGGACTTGACACATTAAATGTTGTTAATAGGACTCAACACATTAAATGTTGTCAGTAGAACTAAACACATTAAATGTTGTCAGTATGACTTAACACATTAAGTGCTGTCAGTAGGACTTAACACATTAAATGTTGTCAGTAGGACTTAACACATTCCCTTAAACTCTTCAAAGCTCCGAACCAAGGTGTACTGCCACGTTTATAGCGTCCTAAGTGAACATCCCACGTTTGTTTTCAAATACCTACTGGACACTGGAAGGAAGTTCACGCGCTCTTTTGCAATACCTAAAACGTTATTTATATATATATATATATATATATATATATATATATATATATATATATATATATATATATATATATATATATATATATATATATATATATTCTTGGAAATCTACCTATTCAGTTCTGCAGCCAATATTGATTGCTAAGCTCAGAAAAAATATTCCAAGCACTCGTCACTGGTTGAGCGAGTTCAAGAAATACTCGTCCTATCATCACTTAACTCAACACAGAAAACATGTCCACTACACTACGTACTACAAAGCCACACGCACCCGATGCAAGCTTGATAATAAAATGGGCCCCAACCATTATAATATTATGTTCTGAGTGAAGGCAGCGAGTTTAAAACCATTCCAATACAAGGCCCTTAGAAAAATATATAATATGAGACAAGGTTTGTAACTCGAGAAATTGTAATTTTGCACCTAGCTCACCATTTCCTAGTGCGTTTTTTTTCGACACTTTTTAAGTAATAAAGGTGTCATTTCAATGTGGAGAAGTTTTTCTTTTCAACGAGCTCTCGCACATCTTATAAATTACATGTGGGAAGTTAAACGCCAGAAAATATCAAACTATATTGACATTTCGTATGGTTAAACTGTGTTACACATTCAGCCCAGGTCATAGGTATTTTCAAGACTGTGCAGCTTCATTTATACATTGTAACGCCAAAGCGAAGATGCCAACAGATATTGTTTAATCAGTTTTAATTACTTTTCACACGAAAAATGTCCCTAACTTACATTTGAAAGACGAATTCCAAGCGTCTCTGCAATTTTCACTAACTTTTGTACTCAGTAATCAATTTCAGTCAAACCATTTCTAGAGAACTTCTCAGGGCACCCATCAAGCTCAAGATTCCTGATTGGCCAAACGCTTTTGGAAGATCGTTACATCGTGGTCGCCGCTTAAATTAAGACCGACCAACTGTTGTCTCAACATTATGTGCTTTCTAAATAGATTACAATAGCATGCATTGTGTCTAAAATTGGTGTGATCCGGCAGAGACACTTAAAATGCTTCTTTCCAATGTAAGTTAGCACATTTTTCTTGTGAAAAGGAATTACATTCTTATAGAAATATCCTCTGGTGTCTTCACTTTGCTGTGACAATGTCAATGTATCAGTGAAGCTGTAGTCTTGAAAATTCCAGTAACCTGGGGCAAGCATAACACTGTCTGACAAGACGAAATATTAAAAAAATTGACATTCTCAGGCTCTTAACTTATCACAGGTTTAACTTTGATCACAGGTTTAACTTATTAAGATGTGTGATAGGTTATTGAGAAGGAAAATTTCTCCACATTAACATAATGCTTAGATCACTTAAAAGTGTCACTGTAAAGACGAACATGGTTTAGAAATCGGGGCTTGGTGTGAAACTGCGATTTCTCGATTTAAAAACAGACCTTGTGTCTTCTTATATATTTATACAAGGAGCCATGTATGATAAGGTAATTAAACTCGTTGTCTTTACTCGTAACAATATTTTCATGATTTCTACCTAATTTTTAGTATCAAATTTTTGCGTCAGGTACCTGACTAAAAAAACAGTCGGCTTCCTTTGCAACATGTTCTGGTCTGACAAGTAGGCAAAAGTTTTCGATAATTGACAGCGCTAAATGGTAAGTAATGTTGAACCGAATTCTGTTCTTGTTAAGGGTATCAACTGAACACAGATTTATTCATGGTGCGAATCTGCATCTACTCGGCCCAGGGACGAGTAAGTAATAAAGTTTTCCTCGGCCAAGCCAATTTTCACCCGGTCAGGACGAGAGGACAAGTGGTTTTCCTGAACATTGTGCTTGTTTTTGTCCTATACACCAACTATGAATTTATTTCCATGTTGATTCTTTCCAAGCTGGGATCCTAATTTTAATAGTTCGGTTATAAACTAGTTTTAGCTGGGATCCTAATTTGAATAGTTATGTTAAAAACTAGTTTAGCTGGGATCCTAATTTTAATACTTAGGTTATAAACTAGTTTAGCTGGGATCCTAATTTGAATAGTTAGGTTATAAACTAGTTTTAGCTGGGATCCTAATTTGAATAGTTAGGTTATAAACTAGTTTTAGCTGGGATCCTAATTTGAATAGCTAGGGTATAAACTAGTTTAGCTGGGATCCTAATTTGAATAGTTAGGTTACAAACTAGTTTAGCTGGGATCCTAATTTAAATATTTAGGTTATAAACTAGTTTAGCTGGGATCCTAATTTGAATAGTTAGGTTATAAACTAGTTTAGCTGGGATCCTAATTTGAATAGTTACGGTATAAACTAGTTTTAACTGGCATCCGTAATTTGAATAGTTAGGTTATAAACTAGTTTAGCTGGGATCCTAATTTGAATAGTTAGGTCATAAACTAGTTTTAACTGGGACCCGTAATTTGAATAGTTAGGTTATAAACAAGTTTAGCTGGGATCCTAATTTGAATAGTTAGGTTATAAACTAGTTTAGCTGGGATCCTAATTTGAATAGTTACGTTATAAACTAGTTTAGCTGGGATCCTAATTTGAATAGTTAGGTTATAAACAAATTTAGCTGGGATCCTAATTTGAATAGTTATGTTATAAACTAGTTTAGCTGGGATCCTAATTTGAATAGTTAGGTTATAAACTAGTTTGACTGGGATCTTGCTTTGGATAGTTAGGGTATAAGCTAGTTTTAACTGGGATCTTGCTTTGAATAGTTAGGGTATAAGCTAGTTTTGACTGGGATCTTGCCTTGAATAGTTAGGGTATAAGCTAGTTTTGACTGGGATCTTGCTTTGAATAGTTAGGGTATAAGCTAGTTTTGACTGGGATCTTGCTTTGAATAGTTAGGGTATAAGCCAGTTTTGACTGGGATCTTGCTTTGAATAGTTAGGGTATGAGCTAGTTTTGACTGGGATCTTGCTTTGAATAGTTAGGGTATAAGCTAGTTTTGACTGGGATCTTGCTTTGAATAGTTAGGGTATAAGCTAGTTTTGACTGGGATCTTGCTTTGAATAGTTACGGTATAAGCAAGTTTTGACTGGGATCTTGCTTTGAATAGTTAGGGTATAAGCTAGTTTTGACTGGGATCTTGCTTTGAATAGTTAGGGTATAAGCTAGTTTTGACTGGGATCTTACTGGTAATTGCTTCAAAATATTTCTGTTTATTCCATAAGACGAAAAGCATTATTCATTTTTAATGATTTGCAGAATCTTTTAAAGTATTGGTACGTATCAACAATTGCTATTTGTTCTTTTAAAGTATTGGTACGTATCAACAATTTCTACTTGTTTTTTAAAGTATTGGTACTTATCAACACTTTCTACTTGTTCTTTAAAATATTAGTACGTATCAACAATTGCTACTTGTTCTTTAAAATATTAGTACGTATCAACACTTTCTACTTGTTCTTTAAAGTATTGGTGCGTATCAACAATTGCTACTTGTTCTTTAAAATATTAGTACGTATCAACACTTTCTACTTGTTCTTTAAACTATAAGTACGTATCAACAATTTATACTTGTTCTTTAAAGTCTTGGTACATACCAACCATTTCTACTTGTTCTTTAAAGTATTGGTACGTACCAACCATTTCTAATTGTTCTTTAAAGTATTGGTACGTATCAACAATTTCTACTTCTTCTTTAAAGTATTGGTACGTATCAACAATTTCTACTTGTTCTTTAAAGTATTGGTACGTATCAACAATTTCTACTTGTTCTTTAAAGTATTGGTACGTATCAACCATTTCTACTTGTTCATTAAAGCATTGGTACGTATCAACAATTTCTACTTGTTCGTTAATGCATTGTTAGGTATCAACAATTTCTACTTGTTCTTTAAAGCATTGGTACGTATCAGCAATTTCTACTTGTTCTTTAAAGTATTGGTACGTACCAACCATTTCAACTTGTTCTTTAAAGTATTGGTACGTATCAACCATTTCTACTTGTTCTTTAAAGACTCGGTATGTATTAACAATTTCTACTTGTTCGTTAAAGCATTGTTAGGTATCAACAATTTCTACTTGTTCTTTAAAGCATTGGTACGTATCAGCAATTTCTACTTGTTCTTTAAAGTATTGGTACGTACCAACTATTTCTACTTGTTCTTAAAAGCATTGGTACGTATCAACAATTTCTACTTGTTCTTTAAAGCATTGGTACGTATCAACAATTTCTACTTGTTCCTTTGGAGTCCAATTTTCTTTGACTGAATATTATTATTTTATTTAGTTTTTATTCAGGTTGACACTGAGTTTCCATTTACGACAATACTCAGACATATTTAAACTGTTTGAAATTAGTTATTTGGAAACATGAAATGAATCGACGATAACAGCAACTGTTTAGTTATTTGGGAACATGAAATGAATCGACGATAACAGCAACTGAGAATACAAATCTTTAGTTATTTGGGAACATGAAATGAATCGACGATAACAGTAACTGTTTGAAATAAGTTATTTGGGAACATGAAATGAATTGACGATAACAGCAACTGTTTAGTTATTTGGAAACATGAAATGAATCGACGATAACAGCAACTGTTTAGTTATTTGGGAACATGAAATGAATCGACGATAACAGCAACTGAGAATACAAATCTTTAGTTATTTGGGAACATGAAATGAATCGACGATAACAGTAACTGTTTGAAATTAGTTATTTGGGAACATGAAATGAATCGACGATATCAGCAACTGTTTGAAATTAGTTATTTGGAAGCATGAAATGAATCGACGATAACAGTAACTGTTTGAAATTAGTTATTTGGAAACATGAAATGAATCGACGATAACAGCAACTGAGAATACAAATCTTTAGTTATTTGGGAACATGAAATGAATCGACGATAACAGCAACTGAGAATACAAATCTTTAGTTATTTGGGAACATGAAATGAATCGACGATAACACCAACTGAGAATACAAATCTTTAGTTCATGATTTAAGCACACCGAGACGGTGGCAGAGGTTAATGCAAAGAATCGCAATGAAAGATAGTTTTCCATCAGCAACGGACGATAGTTTCATTCAGCAATATCGGATGGAATATCATGTGATCACACTGTAAACGAACGAAGATTAGTATATGCTGAAAGTCACGTGTTCTGGTTTACCCTTCACCATTCTGTCCATTTCGCTGACTTCAGGCACTCTCGATATACAATAAAACTGGGCCTATGTGTCACTGTTGATATACAATAAAACTGGGCCTATGTGTCACTGTTGATATACAATAAAACTGGGCATATGTGTCACTCTTGATATACAATAAAATTGGGCCTATGTGTCACTCTTGATATACAATAAAACTGGGCCTATGTGTCACTCTTGATATACAATAAAACTGGGCCTATGTGTCACTCTTGATATACAATAAAACTGGGCCTATGTGTCACTCTTGATTTACAATAAAATTGGGCCTATGTGTCACTCTTGATATACAATAAAATTGGGCCTATGTGTTACTCTTGATATACAATAAAATTGGGCCTATGTGTCACTCTTGATATACAATAAAATTGGGCCTATGTGTTACTCTTGATATACAATAAAACTGGGCCTATGTGTCACTTTTGATATACAATAAAACTGGGCCTATGTGTCACTCTTGATATACAATAAAATTGGGCCTATGTGTCACTGTTGATATACAATAAAACTGGGCCTATGTGTCTCTGTTCATATACAATAAAATTGGGCCTATGTATCACTGTTGATATACAATAAAATTGGGCCTATGTATCACTGTTGATATACAATAAAATTGGGCCTATGTGTCACTGTTGATATACAATACAATTGGGCCTATGTATCACTGTTGATATACAATAAAATTGGGCCTATGTGTCACTGTTGATATACAATAAAACTGGGCCTATGTGTCACTGTTGATATACAATAAAATTGGGCCTATGTGTCACTGTTGATTAATGATGCTCCTTAAGTCCTAGGTTCCTCCCAATACTACTACGTGTAACTCTCACCAATCTACTCCAAACTGTTTATACTGGAGAATTTGAACTTCTCTGGTTTCAGAAACCTTAAATGGGTCTATTTTATTCAAATCTTACTTTGAAAAAATATAAAAAATAAAAAATTGAGTTTACAATCAAGTACTAGTATAGAATAAACTTAATTTCAGCATTTACAAGTCATCAACATGGTGATAGGAACGGATAAAGTAGGAAAAGCAAGGGCAGGCCGTTCCCTTGTATTCTCTTATATACCTGTATTACAGTAGTATCTGTTTGCTAGATACAAGCTAAATCATGCGCGTAAGCAGAGATACATCTATTGCGTGACATGGAATGTTTTCTTGTTGAAGTAACATTTCGATAAGGCTGACCTGAAAGCACAAACATACATCTGAAAAACCACGATAATCGCATGATGTGTAAACAATACGTCTGGAAAAGCCTACAAGACGATGATCGGGTAGTCTCGCCTTCTCCTCAAATTCCTTATTTCGCCATCTTAATGACAGGGCGTCGACAGCAAGGATTGCATTATCTTGACTTCTTTCTGTGCAGCAAGAAGTAGAAAACAAGATGGGAAGTCAGCCAAGATCTCAATCACTGCTTTATGAGGATTCCAGATTTTTATTTCGGTTAATCCCTCGGGAACTCGAAATTCAATTAGGAAAAAAAAGACATCGGTCTCTACTTATCAGTGGAACACATCCTAATATATGCACGCGGGAACCCTTATCACTATATTTGCGGAATTTGCTAAAAAGATTACAGGTTTTTCTGTATCGTTTTTCTTCTCTTTTCCACAAATCACACGGCATAATTTTATTGGTTATTTGAATGGTTACTTGATTGGTTTACTGATTGGTAAGTATGTAAGTAAGTAAGTAAGTAAGCAGCCAATAAAGCAAACAAGCAAGTATAAGTATGCAAGCAAGCATGCAATAAAGGAAGTAAGCTAGCAAGTTTGTGAAGACGGGCAAGAAAGCAAGCAAAGAAGCCATCAAGTGATTAATTAAGTAAAATATGCTAATCTGGAAAACAAGAGAGTTAAGCAGTTTAAAGAGTAAAGAACTTCAACAATATCTGTAGTATTGAATTGAAAAAAGCAAACAATATTAAAACTGAAAAGCTCAGATGTTCTCGATCTACATGTGATTTTAGCGTAATTAACATCAGTCAGTGAAGTGACAGTGACATTTGATCCCTTTCTGTTCCTTATATAATTACACTTTCAAAATCTTTCCATATTCTTATTGTTTAAGGGCTAATTGTAAACGCATGCTGTCCGCGAACAATACTTTCCACACCCGCATTGTATCTTCAGGGGCTAGTTGTAACAGCATGCTGCTCATGAAACACACTCTCCTCACATGCAATGTTTGCCCCGCCCGATTACGATAATGAAGCTATATCTAATTTCCTTTTCTAAAATGCTAGAAATTAATATCTACAGCGATGGTGAAAATAATACAATATATCTACACTAACAACTGTTTAGGTCAATACCTAGCAACTATATAGGGCAGTACCCTAGCAACTGTATAGGGCAGTACCCTAGCAACTGTTTAGGTCAATACCTAGCAACTATATAGGGCAGTACCCTAGCAACTGTATAGGGCAGTACCCTAGCAACTGTTTAGGTCAATACCTGGCAACTGTATAGGGCAGTACCCTAGCAACTGTATAGGGTAGTACCCTAGCAACTGTTTAGGTCAATACCTAGGAACTGTATAGGGCAGTACCCTAACAACTGTTTATGTCAATACCTAGCAACTATATAGGGCAGTACCCTAGCAACTGTATAGGGCAGTACCTTACCAACTGTTTAGGTCAATACTTAGCAACTGTTTAGGTCAATACCTAGGAAATGTATAGGGCAGTACCCTAACAACTGTATAGGGCAGTACCCTAGCAACTGTATAGGGTAGTACCCTAGCAACTGTTTAGGTCAATACCTAGGAACTGTATAGGGCAGTACCCTAAAAACTGTATAGGCAGTACCCTAGCAACTGTTTAGGTTAGAACATCACCTCAATCTGTACATATAACGAAAAGTGTGTTGACGTATTTATATTTGTTTTATTTCCTTTCCTTAAAGGATAGAAAGTACCATGCGTACAGATTTATTGGTCTGCATCAGAGACACACAGAACTATTTTGGTTTGGATGGGTTTAGCCGGCTTTAAGTTTGTGTTTTGTTTGCTTTTTGGGTTGGGGGGGGGGTGCGTGTTCTTCCTGCAAGGCACTTCCAAGCTTTTGCAGCGCACGCAAGCTGTTCCGTAACGTGAGTCTGAGCTTGATAAGCGTGTAACATCTAGACGTCTCTCCTATCTTAATTAATGTGATTTATATTCCTCCAGTGGTCGGTAACATGAATCAATTTGCATATACAATGAGGTCGCACAGAACGAACAAGGGAATTTGGAGGAGAAAGACCACTTTGGCAACTTAATTTCATCAATGAAGTTCGAGATAAGCTAATGTTACAGGTGCTTCATCAAATTAGTGAACAATGAATATTTTAATAAATGATTAGTATTTTCTCTCTAGATAAACCTCAAAGTATGTGATGTTTTCATTGTAGCATCTTTTTAAAAACTGCGATTGAATAAAAATTTTATGAAAAAAAAGGACGAAAAAGAGAACTTAACAAAAACAAATTTTTAAAGAAATACATTATATGAGTTTTGTTTTTCATAATATCTGAATAACTTCTCTACTAAACGAGCTTTGATTCCAGACCGAAATATACCATAAATTATGATTAAAAAGAGAAGACGAAGGGGAATGAGGAGGAAAAACTTGTGTGAAATGCGACAAAAATGTTAAAAATACCTGAAAATAAACAGCTGTAAATAAGATAGCGCTATCGCAAATATGTCATAAATGAGAATAGAATTAAAAGTCACCCTTGCATCATACACCATATGTATTACAGATGAACATGGAAAAGTGTTTACGATGTTGTTAATGCAGATGCACGGACTTGCTTGCCATTATATTACAACGAAAATTAATATATTTCAATTGACTTTTGTTTCTCGTAAGGCTCCTATTTTCGTGGATTTCGTGGTTGCCGCAAACAACTAATTTGAAGACAGAACGAACAAGTATCTTTTTCTGTAAATAATAGAACCCTTCGCTCAAACCACGAATTGAAGTACTGACAAGAATTCTATATTGTACACACACACACACAAGGAGAAACAAGATAAAATATTTAAATGAAATTAAGAAACGGGTTTTTAAAAATGCTATTTATGAACAAGTTCTTGTATATTAAAATTGTGTTCGCTAAGGCAGGTTTACAATATATGTATTAGACAATCATACCAGAACAGTGTAGAGGGCAAATAGTGATGTAATAGCAGTGCCAACTTAATGTCTGACATTTAGATTTTACATCAAACAACTACAGCCGATCAATTATAACATGGCACTTTAGTGCGCCACAACTGAATAATGTATAAAGTGGCCTTTTCATTGGAATTTATTAAGCGCGCACTCGCCTCAATGTTGAATACAAACACAGCCAACACAGCAACTGCATATCACAAGACGTACTGTATTGGTCAACATTCATAACACTGGTAGAAATATAGTGTCACAGGATTTGCGATTTGTTCAACATACTAAATACTAATTCATATTCTTCGTCGGTCGAGGAATGTATAGGCCTACTCGTCGGTCGAGGAATGTATACTCGTCGGTCGAGGAAAGTATATTCGATTCGCGTCCTATTTTCTAATAAAACCACAGCCAAACACAGGAATTTGCATATCCAAAAGCGTTGTATTGGTCAACATTCATACCACCTGTAGAAATCATATGCCACAGGATTTGCTATTTGTTCCACATTATATAATACTAGTTCATAGTCAGCGCCCGGCGAAGAATGTATATTGGATTTGTGTATTCCACGCATTTTAATACGAAGTCCCATGACAATGGAGATGTTTCGGCGTTTGAGTGTTGACCAATTAAAAAAAAAAACGCCTTGAATGTCAAACGCTCGTGTGAGTGGATCATTTACGATATATGTTGCCTATGTGATGTGGTCATTACCCTCTTGACGTAAGATTTCGATAGTTTTCTTTCAGTCTGGACTTTTACTCTTCAGTAGAAGTTTACCTATGTACACCTAGTTTGCAAACGGTGCAGTAGATGTTTACCTAGGTACACCTAGTTTGCAAACGGTGCAGTAGAAGTTTACCTATGTACATCTAGTTTGCAAACGGTGCAGTAGCAGTTTACCTATGTACACCTAGTTTGCAAACGGTGCAGTAGAAGTTTACCTATGTACACCTAGTTTGCAAACGGTGCAGTAGCAGTTTACCTAGGTACACCTAGTTTGCAAACGGTGTAGGACAGACGAATGAAAATTAAAGGGAAGAGAATTTTTTTATTTGATTGCAATTTAATTTCGTTCATACAACTTATATAACACACTTTCGAAATAAAAGGTATGAACACCAAAATCTGTTTCCCAGATCAAAGAGTAGTGTAATTAGTAATCATCTAAAATTACCGATAATGAAAGACTACCGATATTGTCAGATGCTGGATTTAGGAATCGAACTCAGAACTACTAATTCAGACACGGTACGCCAAATAAAGGTCCCTTCGTGCGTGATAATCATACAGACACGGCACACCAAATAACGGTCACTTCGTGCACGATAATCGTACAGACACGGCACACCAAATAACGGTCCCTTCGTTCGCAATAATCGCACAGACACGGCACACCAATTAACGGTCCCTTCGTGCACGATAATCGTACAGACACGGCACACCAAATAACGGTCCCTTCGTGCGCAATAATCGTACAGACACAGCACACCAAATAACGGTCCCTTCGTTCGCAATAATCGTACAATAAAAGAATGAGAATCGCTGTGTGATGACACAATAAATCAATCACAGTAGATATGTCCGAAATCTCGTAAATCAATAGTGCTTTTGGTATTTGGTACTGATCCAAAGATTTATTGATTGCATCGAATGATACATACTGAGAATTATCAGCTGCAATTAGGTTTCAAATCTGCTTCAAAGAAAAAGATCAAACAATTGAGAGGCTTTTAATTTACCTGGAAATTAGACCATCTTATTTTCATTTCCGGAACAGTCAGTGTGGTCGAGTGCAAAGCAACGTGCTGTAGTCTAAACCAATTCAAACGCTGGGACTCTTCCTCTTTGCAAGAGTCGCAGAACTGTATAGGCCAGTGTTTGCAAGGAGATTTACGGAAGATTAACATATATTGGATAAAATAGTTTATCCATTAGCAAAGTAGAATTCACTTGTCTTCAACACCTTTCAGATAGTTATATATGCTGAAAATGTCGTTATCAATTTCAATACCACCACCACCACCAACATCAATAATAATAATAATAATAATAATAATAGACAAAAAGTCACATTGATGGTAATTGGAATTTCTCTACCTACCATAACAATCTGGCACTGTGCCAGTAATCTGGAGCGCAGACATTTTGGAGTTTGAATGAAGTTGTCAACACTATGGCGAAATTAGTATTTGCATTCAGGCTATTGGCCACGCAGGCACTTCATTATATCCGTCAAAAGGGGGAAACTAATGATAACACCCTCCTCTTCGAAAACCGTGAGCAAGACACGAAGCAATGGATAAACTTCGCATAAAATTGGCCATTCAAAATCAGTAAGGTACTTAAATGGCACATAGAGGAAAGGTTTGGAATGTCTTCTTTACGGTGGTGTAAGTTATGAGTGACTAAATGCGCAGATAGTATAGGAAAATTAGAACCGAGTCATCGAGGAGTCAGATTGTGAACTGCGAGAGTTACCTTGTGTTAATTGGGAGTAGGGGAGGGTGTTGTCATTAGTTTCCCCCCTTTCGATCGATATAATCAAGTGCCTGTGATTGGCAATTAGAAAGTACACAATAATCATTATAATACACACACAACATAATGGAGCTCAGTTTTGTAATATTGACCCAGACTGGTAACATATCCCAGCACACCATACATAGAGTAAAATTAACCCAGATAGGTAACATATCCCAGTACATTATACATAGTGTAGAATTAACCCAGATATGTAGCATATCCCAGTACATTATGCATAGTGTATAATTAACCCAGATAGGTAGCATATCCCAATAGATTATACATAGCGTAGAATTAACCCAGATAGGTAGCATATCCCAATAGATTATACATAGCGTAGAATTAACCCAGATAGGTAGCATATCCCAATAGATTATACATAGCGTAGAATTAACCCAGATAGGTAGCATATCCCAGTACATTATACAAAGTGTAGAATTAGCCCATACAGGTAGCATATCCCAGCACACAATATATTGAGTAAAATTAACCCAGATAGGTAACATATCCTAACACAGAATACATAGAGTAAAATTAACCCAAATCGGTATTATATCCCACCACACAATACACAGCGTAAATATTTAATACAAACTTACCGTCACGAGTAATTAACAGCACATAGATCTAATAGCCTGAACAATCTTGTGACTTTTTTTGCTGAAAAAAGGTTATATAACTAACAGCACGCGCAATCTAGTCGTGTATAACCATGCCTTCTTACGCAGAAAGGAGAGGAAACATGGCGCTAAGTGCTGCACATGTGACCATGTCATGATAATCTGCACTTAGTATTTTAGAAAGAATTGTAGGAATTGAGCGGGGTCTTAAATATTATAAAAACACTTTGTGCATATGGCAAAGAGTGTTCAAATAAACCATACGCTTTCTTTTTGACGTGTATATGGCAAAGCGTGTTCAAATAAACCGTACGCTTTCTTTTTGACGTATATATGGCAAAGCGTGTTCAAATAAACCGTACGCTTTCTTTTTGACGTGTATATGGCAAAGCGTGTTCAAATAAACCGTACGCTTTCTTTTTGACGTGTATATAGCAAAGCTTGTTCAAATAAACCATACGCTTTCTATTTAACGTGTATATGGCAAAGCGTGTTCAAATAAACCATACGCTTTCTTTTTAACGTATATATGGCAAAGCGTGTTCAAATAAACCGTACGCTTTCTTTATGACGTATATATGGCAAAGAGTGTTCAAATAAACCGTAAGCTTTCTTTTTGACGTGTACATGGCAAAGCGTGTTCAAATAAACCATACGCTATCTTTTTGACGTATATATGGCAAAGCGTGTTCAAATAAACCATACGCTATCTTTTTGACGTATATATGGCAATGCGTGTTCAAATAAACCATACGCTATCTTTTTGACGTATATATGGCAAAGCGTGTTCAAATAAACCATACGCTATCTTTTTGACGTATATATGGCAAAGCATGTTCAAATAAACTATACGCTTTCTTTTTAACGTATATATGGCAAAGCGTGTTAACCATACGCTTTCTTTTTGACGTATATATGGCAAAGTGTGTTCAAATAAACCATACGCTTTCTTTTTGATGTATATATGGCAAAGCGTGTTCAAATAAACCATACGCTTTCTTTTTGACGTATATATGGCAAAGCGTGTTAACCATACGCTTTCTTTTTGACGTATATATGGCAAAGCGTGTTCAAATAAACCATACGCTTTCTTTTTGACGTATATCAAAGGCTCTTAATTAATAGTTCCAATATTTTGCCCTATGCCCCGTCCAACTCATTTGCATAGGAAATACCTTATAATCGCACCTAATTTGCATACGAAATACCTTATAATCGCACCTCATTTGCATAGGAAATACCTTATAATCGCACCTCATTTGCATAGGAAATACCTTATAATCGCACAATGATTTTTAAATTTTACAGATTTATTTCTTTCAAGCTAAGTTCAACATCTGAGCAAAATCTAATGAATACTTTTAGAGTTATAAAAATACAAACGTACTATACATTCTGTACATTTAGTCCACTTTGTGCGGGGCGGGGGGGGGGGCGGTTCTTTGGGGGTCCGAGTGGTCTAAGGTGCTCGCCTTTATAGATCACTCACACATCTCACCTCTGTCCGCGTGAGTTAGAGTCTCGGCTCGACCAACGTGGGTATGTGAATCGAGCTTGTCAGTAGCTTCCCGTGGGTTGGTGGTTCTTCCCAGGGTCTTCCGGGTTCTTCCTCCACCAAATATACTGGCCGCCATGTATAGCCTATCATGTGCTGAAAAATGCCGTTAAACCCCAATAAAAAACCTAAACCACTCTGTGGGACCATTGCAGTTTAATCTCTCACATGTTTACCTGTATTATATAATACTGTGCAATCAGTCCTCGCCAGGCAACAGCCGATGTCCCTTGTATTGGTCATAGGTAAAGAGATAAGTAGCTGTTATGTAAGGTTGATTGACGTGGTGGAACTATTAAATTAATAATAATGATAATTAAATTCAACAAATAATTGGAACTTTGAAAACAAGAGTTCCTTGAGGGGACCGACGCTCTACTGAGCAAAGAACATTTCCAGGAATTCAAGATAAGATCATTTCTTCTTTTTAGCTGCTGTTGAAGCCATCTCTGATATTTCTGAGCAATAACAATGTTTTAAAATTAGCAGCTGTGGCGGCCAAATTAGATGTAAGATCGGTACCTTGTTCATATGGGACCAACTAGACATCATAAGAAGTCTTTAGGTGAAAACTCCATGTCGATATGACTTTCTGCTCATGAGGAGTAACGGTAAGATTTTGAAGATGATTGCCGTTGTAGCCATATCATGTCAGTTTGGCACCATTTTTATCTTAGACCAAGTAGACATTACAAGAAATCATTTAGTGAAAGCCGTATGCTGATTCAGGAAGAGAAGCAATATCAAGATTTACAAGTTAGCCGCTGTGGCGGTCATCTTGGATGTCTGAGCGACACAATTTTGATTTAAGACCAGCTAGATATCATAAGAAGTCTTCTGGCGAAAACCCCATATCGATGTGTCTTGCCCGTCCGGAGGAGTAGGGATAACACAAGATTTTCAAGATGGCTGTTATGGCGGCCATATTGTACATTGGATCGGTACCATTTTCATTCACAACCAACTAGACCTCATAAGAAGTCTTTTAGTGAAAACACTATGTTGATATAACCATCCATTCAGGAGGCGTAGCAATAACAAGAGTTTTAACACGACCGCTGTGGCTACAATACTGGATGCCCGAGCGGCACCATTTTCAACTAGGATCAACTAGACATCATAAGAAGTCTTCTGGTGAAAACCCCATATCGATACGACTTTCCGGTCTGGAGGAGTAGCGATATTGCTGTGAAAACCCCATATCGATAAGACTTTCCGTTCTGGAGGAGTAGCGATATTGCTGTGAAAACCCCATATCTATAAGACTTTCCGTTCTGGAGGAGTAGCGATATTGCTGCGAAAGGATTTTACTCCTTCTTATTTTATTGAACTTGGAAAACTGATTTATTTCCTTCCAAATTAAATTTAAAGTTTACCACTGGTGCCATGTTGTTGTCTGTTGCTAGGCTTATCCATATCCATTTGAAAATCGGTGTATGACGTATGGGTATAAATTACGACATCAGAAATCAAAACGTGTTTGCATGCATCCAATCACGCCCCGCTTTCAAGAAAATTCTAAAACAAAATCTGCTTGAGATTTTACAGTACCTAGCTGGTGATACTTTTGACAATATTAAGGGGAGGTACGGACAGTAGAATGGATGTAAAATCAATTTTTAGTCTGTTATTTTAGCATCTATTTTCATTGGAAACAATGAACAGAGAGATCCATGGCCTTTTTCTATTAGTTTTACTTGTTGGTTAGTATATCAATCTTCTTAATTTGACGGATATCTTAGAAACGCATATAACCAAAGGAATGAAACGCATATAACCAAAGGAATGAATGCATATAACCAAAAGAATGAAACGCATATAACCAAAAGAATGAAATCATTTAACCAAAGGAATGAATGCATATAACCAAAGGAATGAAACGCATTTAACCAAAGGAATGAATGCATATAACCAAAGGAATGAAACGCATATAACTAAAGGAATGAATGCATATAACCAAAGGAATGAAACGCATATAACCAAAAGAATGAAATCATTTAACCAAAGGAATGAATGCATATAACCAAAGGAATGAAACGCATTTAACCAAAGGAATGAAACGCATATAACCAAAGGAATGAAACGCATTTAACCAAAGGAATGAAATCATTTAACCAAAGGAATGAAACGCATTTAACCAAAGGAATGAAACGCATTTAACCAAAGGAATGAAACGCATATAACCAAAGGAATGAAACGCATATAACCAAAGGAATGAAACGCATTTAACCAAAGGAATGAAACGCATTTAACCAAAGGAGTGACAGGTACAACTATAAATTTTAAAAAATCTCTCTCTCTCTCTTACAAATCTCTCTCTCTCTCTCTCTCTCTCTCTCTCTCTCTCTCTCTCTCTTAAAAATCTCTCTCTCTCTCTCTCTCTCTCTCTTACAAATCTCTCTCTCTCTCTCTCTCTCTCTCTCTCTCTCTCTCTCTCTCTTAAATCTCTCTCTCTCTCTCTTAAATCTCTCTCTCTCTCTCTCTCTCTCTCTCTCTTGATACACGGGAATGACCCATATGAACCAAGTCCTATCATACACTCATCCTCTCCATAACAAATGGCTGAAAGCTACAGCTACTCAAGAGGAAATGAATGAGCAATACTTCTTCATCACTTGGCAGCTGGTGAAGCAAATTGTTGGTGGAGACAATGGTTTTCTTATCAAAGTCGAATCCAGCATCCCTGCCTCTGTTATCAAACAGACAGAGGGAATGGTCGCTCCAGTGTGGTGAAGGAAAATAATGTATGAAAATGCAGGACAATCGTCCTATTGTGTTATCTCCTATTTATGTGTCAGTAATCTCTTCTGAAAATGTATGTATCCACGTCACATAGGTTGGTTGTCAATTGTAATATCTTATCGCAGAATTTGCCTTTATTCGAAGCTAACTATAAATTTGAAGCCCATGTTAAAATAAAAACAGTTATTATATACTTCAGTGTGAAATACAGAAACTTAATGGCGAAATAATTTTCATATTTTTTCATTCCTATACTTTCACATGTGAAAAATATATCCTTATATTTTCACATGTGAAAATATAACATTTCCCATCATGCCATGCGACGATGGATTGTGTGTGCCTACATAAGTTATACCTGCAGCAACAAAAACGAGCTCTTTGTGAGCGAGAATAAATAAATAGAAACTGCATTACATTTCAGACATGGAAATTAAGTTTTGCTGAAGAAATTTTTTTCGACGCCGTTCGCGTCTCCATGAAGTAATTTCCCCTTACTTCCTTAACAACAATGATAAACCCGCTGCGATTCAGTGATGAATCGGACTTGCTTTGTGGTCAGATATGATGAAATAGTTTACAAAATGTAAAAAATGTAATTTACTGCGACAGATTTGGTCAATCTAATCATACTGCTCTCTTAAGTCACTCATATGTATATGATGAGCCTATAAAAGTGAGGTGAATTTACAAAAAGGGGGGTTGGGTGTGGTGCTGAAGATTTTGGAGCAAGTTTAGTATATAATAAAAAGACAATTTTCTTTTCCTGCGTAAATACCGGATATATTTCATATTGTTGTATCAAAAACGATATATTTTAACTCGTGGCTTCGCCACTCTGTCAAAATATCACGTTTTGTTTGTACCACACGATGAAATATATCCAGTATTAACGTTGGAAAAGAAAATATCCTGTATATATTATTTTAACATGGGCTTCAAATAGATCGTTAACTTCCAAAAGAGCCAAATTCTACGATAAGATATTACAATTTGAACCAACCTCTGAGGTGGATACATATAATTGACAACAAATCTCTTACATGTGTGTGTGTGTGTGTGTGTGTGTGTGTGTGTGTGACTCATTTACAAGGAGTTCCATTCCATTAAAGCCTGTGCAGCCTATTTTACAACAGCGTTCCATTCCATTAAAGCATGTGCACATTTTTTGTATATACCAACGCCCGATGGTAGCCAATGGAATTAGTTATATATTGATAAAACTCGCAAAATATCTTATCACGGGAAGTGTCTCACATAGAAAAGTGTTACAGGTCTTCCTTATCATAGGATGATTCCTTGCCAAAGCTACGTACGAGTTAATTGAGAGTATGCCAAAGATACGTACGAGTTAATTGAGAGTATCTGCTTTCTTTACGCCTTGACATCACGAGATATGGGGACCAGTAACAACCAACTCTCTCTCTCTCTCTCTCTCTCTCTCTCTCTCTCTCTCTCTCTCTCTCTCTCTCTCTCACTCTCTCTCTCTCTCCGTCTTTTTTCGTCTCACGCTTCAACTATGGCTAGTAAAAAATAACACAAACGAATACTGGGAAGAAGCGCTTACTTTGAAGCCGTTATAAAGTTCATATTCTTGTATACTCTCTAACAAGATGTAATTTCTCAAGCGAAACCTACCAATATTTTATCTCTTAAAATTTTAACTCGTCCTGCAATTATAAGAATCTAAGAGCGAGTTATCAAGGCGTACCGTTTGAGTCAATACATATCTTAGTGTTAGATTTCAGTGATTTCACTTTGTGATTGACATCACGTCGGAAACTGGCGCAAGTCGTATTTAGAAGCCACAATATAAACATCTGGTTTTATGTTTTCTCAAAGAGCAGGAACAGCTCTATTCAGCCAAATATTAGTTTTCTATCATATTTTTCGACGCACACAAAACTAACAAAGTGAAACTCTCCTAGACCCAACATACAACAATGGCAAAACGAATGTCTCGCATAAACACATAATGGAACTGGGTCATTTTCAATACAAGTGGCCTTTCAAAGTTTGACGTTTTCCATCAACCGAATTGAATTCTTTTTGGGCGCATCATTGTTATTGACCATATTATAAAATGCCTTATTTCCATAATCGATGTCAAGAGCTTTGAATGAATTCCTCTTGCAGTTATGATCAACCACGAGCTTTGAATGAATTCCTCTTGCAGTTATGATCAACCGCGAGCTTTGTCCGGCAGATGGTTCTCGGGCTCAAATATGTCGTTCTTTTTTTAATTTTTGTTGTTGTTGTTGTTGTTTTTTTGTGCTTGCTCTTGCTCTGAAAGTAAAGACCCGACATGTTGTTGTTCTAAAGAATCCCCCAGCTTTATCATCGGATCACCCCAATTTACTGAGTAAAGATAGTACAATTTCCTTACTGATTACCTTATAATTCATAACTATAAACTATACGGTGGTAGAAGGTAGAATTTCCTGACTGGTTACCTTATAATTCATAACTATAAACTATACGGTGATAGAAGGTACATTTTCCTGACTGGTTACCTTATAATCCATAACTATAAACTATACGGTGATAGAAGGTACATTTTCCTGACTGGTCACCTTATAATTTATTAATATAAACCAGTGGTTCCCAAACTTTATTTGATCGCGACCCTAAATACCATATTTTGCGACCCAAAATGCAGCACCAGTATTAGGGTCATGAGGATCCTCGCGACCCTCATTTGAGTCGCGACCCGGGGTTTGGGAACACCTGCTATAAATTATACGGTGGTAGAAGGATTTAAAAAATAGAGTGAACAGTCTAATCATACAGCTGGCGTGTAGAATTGCAGACATCCGTTGTCAAGTCTCGTTCAACCAGACCTCTCACTTAGCACCATGAGATCTCCGCCAAAAAAGTCAAAGAAAAGGCAGTTAGTGGATTTTCATCTCTATTATCAAGAAGGAACTAATTACTTTGCTGACTGTGCGACGAGAAACAACACTCAAAGATCTAATGCTGGTATATCCGTTAAGAGTCTAGCCACAAATGTTGATATAGTTACTGAGTATGTATCACTGTCATTATAAAGTCTAGCCACAAATGTTGATATAGTTACTGAGTATGTATCACTGTCATTATAAAGTCTAGCCGTAAACAAAGAAGATACTCATTTTTGCACAAAATGTTTGCCCACATTGAGTAGTTTAATATACACAATAATCACAAGTTTCTCATAAACAAACAAAAAATACTTTATTGACATGTATTGTAGCCGTGGTACATTTGTTGTTCATTTCTTGCCTCCAATACTTCATCAGAGCACCGCTGTCTTTATATCCGCACAATTCGATGCTCTCCAGCTAGTATTCATAAAAGCTATAGCTCATGCATGTCTGATATCAGGATCTTTAGCCCATGCATGTCTGATATCAGAATCTATATAGTTCATGCATGTCTGATATCAGGATCTTTAGTCCATGCATGTCTGATATCAGGATCTTTAGCTCATGCATGTCTGATATCAGGATCTTTAACCCATGCATGTCTGATATCAGGATCTATAGCCTATGCATGTCTGATATCAGGATCTATAGTTCATGCATGTCGGACATCAGGATCTTAGCCCAGACATGTTCGAGATCAACTTTATGGTTGTAAATGAGATGAGAAAACTCACACGTCCTAAATAAATAGTTTCAGGGGTTTGCACATAGCGTATTCTCTCATAAATGTCGAATACAAATTGACATGACCTATTTAAATGTGAATTACGTTTTATGCTTTAACTACTGCTGTATTTACTTAGTAGTTGTAGATGTTTGACTAACCTTATTTTAAGGAGCGTTGCTACTTCAAAATTCCCAAGACATCGTGACTCAGTCGGATTATAAAAGAAATTTATCACCTCTCTCGTGCGGTTGTGAAACTATGATCAATAAGTCAAAGTAGAGACTAGGTGGAAAATTGCTATAATTAAAAAAAAAAAAATAAGGAAGAAAAAAGTAAGTTATAACAATAACTGTATTGTTATCTTGTCTGTTACATGGATGTGTCACGTACGCTATAGAAAATCAGAAACAATAACTGTATTGTTATCTTGTCTGTTACATGGATGTGTCACGTACGCTATAGAAAATCAGAAACAAAAACTGTATTGTTATCTTGTCTTTTACATGGATGTGTCACGTACACTATAGAAAATCAGAAACAAAAACTGGAAGGTTATCTTGTCTGTTACATGGATGTGTCACGTACGCTATAGAAAATCAGAAACAATAACTGTATTGTTATCTTGTCTGTTACATGGATGTGTCACGTACGCTATAGAAAATCAGAAACAAAAACTGTATTGTTATCTTGTCTGTTACATGGATGTGTCACGTACGCTATAGAAAATCAGAAACAAAAACTGTATTGTTATCTTGTCTGTTACATGGATGTGTCACGTACGCTATAGAAAATCAGAAACAAAAACTGTATTGTTATCTTGTCTGTTACATGGATGTGTCACGTACGCTATAGAAAATCAGAAACAAAAACTGGAAGAAGGCCCTTTATCACTGATATGTAGTATACATATAAACGACATATAACATAACTATATTGAACGCATTTGATTAGAAATGTAACCACTATTAGTGACATTGTACAAAACCAATGAAAGAGAACATGAACATACACACACCCATATATATATATATATATATATATATATATATATATATATATATATATATATATATATATATATATATATATATATATATATATACACGCTGGAATTACGCCAATGATCGGAAAACACATCGGAAATATTACAGTAGCCGCCATTGCATATACATGTATTAGTCATGTGAACACAGTAGCGGCGCGAGAGCGGGAGGGGGTGCCGTCGGGAGTTTTTTTTTTACACACACATGCCATCTAGGACCCCGATTTCAGGGCTGGGGGGGGGCTGGAGGTTGTCATCTGACATAAAAACTGTTTTCTGTGGCAAAGTAGGGGCGCCACTAAAGAAGATTGCCCCCGGGCGCCTCGGTAGGGGGCCGCCATTAAAGAAAATTGCCCCAGGGCGCCTCAAACCTCGAGCCGCCACTTTGTGCACACCATAACAGAGTTCAATACTCGACTGAGATGACGTATTCTTTGCCGACACATTCCTACGTTTCTTTTTTCAAGCATGAACTCACAAGAGAACTTTCTTTTATTACATACCTAAGTGTGATATATAGAAACGTTTTGGTGAAATAATTTTCATATTTTTTCATTCCTATATATTCACTTGTGAAAAATATATCCTTATATTTTCACGGGTGAAAATACAAGATTTCCCATCATGCCACGCGACGCTTGATTGTGTGTGCCTACAGAAGTTATACCTGCAGCAAGAAAAATGAGGACTTTGTGAGCTAGAACAAATAAATGGAAACAGTATTACCTTTCAGAAATGTACATTATTTTTTGCTGAAAAAATCTTACTAGGCGCCGTTCGTGTCTCTCTGACGTTATTTCCCCTTACTACCTTGACAACAATGATAAACCAGCTGTGATGCATTGTTGAATTGGAGACTTTCTTTGTGGTCAGATGGAGCAAAATATTAACAAAATGTCAAAAATGTAATTTACTGGAAGAGATTAAGTCATCCCAGTCCTACCGCCCTCTTAAGTCGCAGACAATTTATAAGATCGGCCAATGAAAGTGATATGAAATGACGCAAAGGGGGGTGGGAGTGATGTATTGAAGAATTAGTTTAATCTTCTAAGCTTAGCTTCTGGAGGAAGTTTAATATATGATAAAAAGAAAATTTTCTTTTCCAGAGTAAATACCGAATATATTTCATTGTATGGTACAAAAACAACATATTTTAACTCGTGGCTTTTTTGCCACTCGTTAAAATATCACGTTTTTTGCACCATTCGATGAAATATATCCGGTATTTACGCAGGAAAAGAAAATATCCTCTATATACTAAACTTGTGTAAATAGTTCCATAAAGGTGTCATAGTACTTTTGACACGGTTATATTTTGCCTAGCGTACTTCAGTGTGTGACTGAATTCTCAGCCATTTTCCGGCGATTTGCCCCTTCCACTGTATCACTCCATCGACCTATTTCCAAGATAGTCTGTATATATACGGACAACTGGGCAGACCCAGGGCATCCGTTATGTACATGTAGCAGTAGTCTGGAACATTGCCCACTTCCTTACGTTAAGACAATGGTGACAAAAAGCATGGTACCAGACTACAAATTTATAATTAATTCCATACAACATGATGAATTGGCTGTAAATATCTCGCTAAGTCCGAGAAAACGAGATATGGAGTCTATTTTCGATAAGGTACATGCTTCCGGTACATAAGGTACATGCTTCCGGTAGGTAAAAACATTTGGTTTACTGAATACTAGTCATTGGTTCTTTAATTAAATTCAAAATCGTACTTATTACTCATTTTGAGTTTAAATAATATAAAACACGGGAGTTTCCATGCTGTACGAAATATTTTCTACAAAACCAACCCTGTTGAGGGATCATATTCATCATCAAAACTGAACTAGTCAAAATGAAAACTACCGAGTAAATTACTTCTTCAAAAGAAGAAAAAGGGCTTTTCATTAGTTGGTTCAATAATATGTCAGTGATAAAACTGTAAACATAACAAGGACAACAGAACACCCAAACAAAAATGTCTGTGGTACTAAAAGAAATCGGAACAAGGGTTATGGGCCACTTTCAGGAGACATAAAATGAAAACATTCGAGTCACAGACAGTAAATGATGTCATTACGGTAAACACAGGAAAGTCATTCGTCCTTTCAAGAGTTAATAAATCTTTCTACTAAAGATGGTCTTCTGCCAAGATAAAGGGGGCAATAAATCCTTTTACTAAAGAAGGTCTCCAGCGAAAATAGAGGGGACAATAAAAGCACACCCAACAAATAAGTCGTAAAACCCCCGAAGGCTTTCGATTGTACATGTGGGAAAGAATAAATTATCTTATTAAAGAATGATGGTGGATGGTGGTCGTCGTGGTGATTTTTGTGGTCTGTATTTGCTGTTATATTTCGCGTAGATACATCCGACTCCCCCCTCACAATAAATAAATAAATAAATAAATAATGTTTCATGTTTGATTTATATTCTCATATCATTTGGTGCACGTTTATAAAATTCCACATATTGTTGGTAAAATATTGTTTCCTGACTAAATATGCATATGCCAGTGTCGGAAGATTTAAGAACACCGTGTCAGTATAAAAACTGTGACATTAGTTATATGCAGAATGTCTAAACATTTTGCAAGAATGATGCATGCTTTCACAAACAGAAGGAAAAATATACACTATTTATTGTGTTAGTCGTGTATTACAAATAGAGTCATTCTTTATCTTCCCTACACTTTTGAGCAAAGGCATTTACTCTATGTAAATGAACGTATACTATGATAGTGTCATTTTATTTTAGAGTAACTGAGAATATAAACCAATTAGTAATATGATTGAAGAGTAACTGAGAATATAAACCAATTAGTATTATGATTAAAGGTTTTGAACTTAGCAAGAATAGGTAATGCTATATTTAGTAACGATAAGTAAACGGCTGGTAATAAAATTTTAAAGTCTACAATTATTGTAATATATGTATGTCTGTATGTATGCATGCATCTATGTGTCTACATAAAAACATGCATGCATACATACATACATACTAATTTTTGAACCGGTTTTACTGTCATTTACTGATTACTTGTACGGCAACATTCATTGCATTGTATATCTTCATTGATGACGTGCAGAGAAAGGGTTTTGTTTGCCATATATGTTTTTCCTCCATCTTGGTATATGTAAAGAAAGAAAGAAAAAAACTAGTACTTTAAGTTTTGGCTATCGTTATTCTACAATCACGTAGACAAGGGTCAGGGCTGAACACGCGCTTAGACAACCCTCTCCTGTGATAATGTCTCAATCTTGCTGAGGTTTATGGGCTTGGCTGTACTTCTGGTCAGGCAGATTACAATCAAATTATCCCCTAGCCTCCATGTGTTGTTAAAAGTCAGTTAGACTATATGTGTTGTCAAAAGTCAATTATACTCTGTTAATGGGGACATAAATCTATCAACTTACCCGTAACGCGGGCAAACAGTAGCATAACAACCCGTAACGCGGACAAACAATGGCATGGAAGGCAATGGAAATGATGTTATGGGTGGTATCGATAGTCCTTGTTTACCTCAGTTTTAAACATTTATCAAAAGTTTCACTGACATTGAGATTTATCTTCATTCTTGCTCATTCATTCAAACGTTCTCGATATTAAATTAGTTACCATCTTGTGAACGTCTTGCATTGTAAAATGGTTGCAGGATGTACACAATGGGGCTTATACATGATTATGTCTGTCTTATCTCACCAAACCGCTTATACATGACCGCGACCTTCGTTCTTTTACCAAACAGTATATTTTTTCCCACGATCTCGCTCTTCCTATTTCCATAAATCTCTCGCTGTATCGTGTCCAAAATTATGGAATGTTATTCCTTTGAAATTAGAAATTCCAGTTAGGACTGTAAATCAGGTCCGTGTTAAATGACTACCTTTTGATATTCAGTCCTGTATTCCAATTTTAGTGTGTACCCATATTTTCCTCTTCTGTTATTGTTTTAAATTAATGATATCATCCCCTACTATTTTACACGTCATTTTTGTCATCGTTTTAAGTAGAAGTACTAATTTAATTGATGTATATACGTATGTAGTTTGTATACATTTTGAGAACCATATGAGGATTAGCTTATGTGCGATTTTCAGTAACTGTATCTGCGATTGATACAAGGAATATATGATTTAGTACGTGTATTATTTTGAAATAGAAACTGTGGAGTTTAAAATCTGCTGATATCAAGTGGAAATATAAAACCAATCCGTCTGACAAAATATCGATATCTATTACGCAATACAAAATATCGATATCTATTACGCAATACAAAATATCGATATCTATTACGCAATTACAAAACATCGATATCTATTACACAATACAAAATATCGATATCTATTACGCAATTACAAAATATCGATATCTATTACGCAATTACAAAATATCGATATCTATTACGCAATTAAAAAATATCAATATCTATTACGCAATACAAAATATCGATATCTATTACATAATACAAAATATCGATATATATTACGCAATACAAAATATCGATATTTATTACGCAATACAAAATATCGATATCTTTTACGCAAAATTCTAAATACTCCCATTTTTTTTCCCCCCTTTTGTCTGATAATTAGTAGTTGTAAGGTTTAACGGCACGTCAGCACATTACTGGCTATGTGGTGCCAATTAAAAGTAAAGCTCTAAAGATGTAAATATCAACAATTTATATTATATATATGGGGAGATAGAATCTTCCAAAAAGACATAAAAATTAAGTGTTAAACCATAAAGCTAAAAGGTAAAGAAGTTCAAAATATTCAAAAGTTAAATAATAATAATAATAGTAATAATAATAATAATAACTCTAATTATTATTATTATTATTATTATTATTATTATTATTATTATTATTATTCTGAAGATAATGCATTTGGTTCAGAATCAACAAATCTTACATGTAGTTCTTAAATAGTAGAATATTAATAAATAAATATGAAATAAAAGATAACGATAAAATATGTAAAATTATGAAAACATATGGTCAGCATTTGTTATATAAACCGCATTCCCTCAAAAAGTTGAAAACTTTCTCTGGTGGTTGCATCATCATAAAGGTTCTTCATTGAAAAACAGATCACAATCTTGTCTGGTGGTTGCACCATCATAAAGTTTCTTCATTGAAAAACACATCAAAATCTTGTGTGATAAATACAAAGCGATGATTCGTCATCATAAATGTAATGATGTTGGATTGATGCCACGATTATGCTTCTTTGCGGATACCATAACAAGGTGAAGCGCGTGTCAAGTAGACAGTTGCTCACTTGTCTATCTGCGAGTATTTATCGTTATACCGTTGATTATAACTGTATTAAACTACACATTTTACACAATGATGATCCATGCATGAAAGTGGATTTTGCAATTTGCATATATGCTTATAAAAATATATGTGCGAAGTCGGATTTCACGATCTACTGACAGTCAAATTGTCGAGAGTGTTTTCTAGGTTTATGGACCTTTATTCAAAATATCTGACATGAAAAGAAATGTCTTCTAAAACAGATACCAAACAGATCAGATCTAGCAGTTCGGTTACTCTTTATTAATGTGTGTTCATGTTAAACTGTACATTATATTTGTATGTTAATGTTAAACTGTACATTAGATTTATGTGTTAATGTTAAACTGTACATTATATTTGTGTGTTAATGTTAAACTGTACATTATATTTGTGTGTTCATGTTAAACTGTACATTATATTTGTGTGTTAATGTTAAACTGTACATTAGATGTATGTGTTCATGTTAAACTGTACATTATATTTGTGTGTTCATGTTAAAGTGTACATTATATTTGTGTGTTAATGTTAAACTGTACATTATATTTATGTGTTAATGTTAAACTGTACATTAGATCTGTGTGTTAATGTTAAACTGTACATTAGATATGTGTGTTAATGTTAAACTGTACATTATATTTGTGTGTTAATGTTAAACTGTACATGAGATCTGTGTGTTAATGTTAAACTGTACATTAGATCTGTGTGTTAATGTTAAACTGTACATTAGATCTGTGTGTTAATGTTAAACTGTACATTAGATTTGTGTGCAAAACGACATGACTTCTTCAGTCCTACACTTCTAGTAATACACAGACAGGACTTCTTCAGTCCTACACTTCTAGTAATACATAGACAGGACTTCTTCAGTCCTACACTTCTAGTAATACACAAGCAGGACTTCTTCAGTCCTACACATCTAGTAATACATAGAAAGGACTTCTTCAGTCCTACACTTCTAGTAATACACAGACAGGACTTCTTCAGTCCAACACTTTTAGTAATACACAGACAGGACTTCTTCAGTCCTACACTTCTAGTAATACACAGACAGGACTTCTTCAGTCCAACACTTCTAGTAATACACAGACAGGACTTCTTCAGTCCTACACTTCTAGTAATACACATACTAAAACTGTTTTTCTAAATTAAAGAGTAGCAATCTGCGAAATGACGTATTGCAAGCACATAGCAACGAATGAGTTAAATAAGTCAATGCTACATGAAATACTTTCTCATTGACAAAACTATACCTTCAATAAATAGTTATAACTAATTAATATTTTTTAGTAATAAATTGATAAACTAAATAAACATAACTCTGAGACTAATTTCAACGGAGACAAAAACAGGCAAATATGTTCGATGCTGGTGTCTGACACTGATGTGATCTCGCGGAAGAATACATTTATTTTATTCTCTAATATAGTCAATTATGAAAAAATGATTATTTCTTATATCTGGGCCCGCGGCCACATCGGTGGCTAAAAAGTGGATGTTGATACACAGCCAATCGTCATGTAATATCCCCCGAGATTTTGAGTGTCCATAATGTCACTACATTGTGTGTCCATAATGTCACTACATTGTGTGTCCATACTGTCACTACATTGTGTGTCCATACTGTCACTACATTGTGTGTCCATAATGTCACTACATTGTGTGTCCATAATGTCACTACATTGTGTGTCCATAATGTCACTACATTGTGTGTCCATAGTGTCACTACATTGTGTGTCCATACTGTCACTACATTGTGTGTCCATAATGTCACTACATTGGGTGTCCATAATGTCACTACATTGAGTGTCCATAATGTCACTACATTGTGTGTCCATACTGTCACTACATTGTGTGTCCATACTGTCACTACATTGGGTGTCCATAATGTCACTACATTGGGTGTCCATAATGTCACTATATTGGGTGTCCATAATGTCACTACATTGGGTGTCCATAATGTCACTACATTGGGTGTCCATAATGTCACTACATTGGGTGTCCATAATGTCACTACATTGGGTGTCCATAATGTCACTACATTGTGTGTCCATAATGTCACTACATTGTGTGTCCATAATGTCACTACATTGAGTGTCCATAATGTCACTACATTGTGTGTCCATACTGTCACTACATTGTGTGTCCATACTGTCACTACATTGTGTGTCCATACTGTCACTACATTGGGTGTCCATAATGTCACTACATTGGGTGTCCATGATGTCACTACATTGGGTGTCCATAATGTCACTACTTTGTGTGTCCATAATGTCACAACACTGTGTGTCCATAATGTCACTACATTGTGTGTCCATAATGTCACTACATTGTGTGTCCATAATGTCACTACATTGTGTGTCCATAATGTCACTACATTGTGTGTCTATAATGTCACTACACTGTGTGTCCATAATATCACTATATTGTGTGTCTATAATGTCACTACCTTGTGTGTCCATAATGTCACTACCTTGTGTGTCCATAATGTCACTACATTGTTTGTCCATAATGTCACTACATTGTGTCCATAATGTCACTACAGAGTGTCCACAATGTCACTACATCATATGTCAATAATGTCACTACACTGTATGTCCATAATGTCACTACAATGTATCATAGCTTTCGCTGATTCGATTCCAAAGATCAACACTGTGCGCAGTTTATGTTGTGAGAAAAACAGTGCTCAAGTTTTAAAAAGAGTATTAAATGCGTGTATTTGTACACGCGTAATCGAGAGAGAGAGAGAGAGACATACATACAGACAGACAGACAGACAGATGATTACATAGGTTATCATACGCACATAAACAAAGACACGGGCTGAAAAAAAAGCCAATAGGAAGACGTAAGGGAGAAGAGCAATGACAAGAATGACTGAGACGGACATAGGAAAATCCTATACATCCGTCATATTCTAGCATCCTATAACTTGATACGTTCATATTCTAGCATCCTATAACTTGATACCTTCATATTCTAGGATCCTATATCTTGATACGTTCATATTCTAGCATCTTATAACTTGATACGTTCATATACTAGCATCCTATAACTTGATACGTTCATATTCTAGCATCCTATAACTTGATACGTTCATATTCTGGCATCCTATAACTTGATACGTTCATATTCTGGCATCCTATAACTTGATACGTCCATATTCTAGCATCCTATAACTTGATACATTCATATTATAGCCTCCTATAACTTGATACATTCATATTATAGCCTCCTATAACTTGATACATTCATATTATAGCCTCCTATAACTTGATACGTTCATATTCTAGCATCCTATAACTTGATACGTTCATATACTAGCATCCTATAACTTGATACGTTCATATACTAGCATCCTATAACTTAATACGTTCATATTCTAGCATCCTATAACTTGATACGTTCATATACTAGCATCCTATAACTTGATACGTTCATATTATAGCCTCCTATAACTTGATACATTCATATTATAGCCTCCTATAACTTGATACGTTCATATTCTAGCATCCTATAACTTGATACGTTCATATTCTAGCATCCTATAACTTGATACGTTCATATTCTAGCATCCTATAACTTGATACGTTCATATACTAGCATCCTATAACTTGATACGTCCATATTCTAGCATCCTATAACTTGATACGTTCATATACTAGCATCCTATAACTTAATACGTTCATATTATAGCCTCCTATAACTTGATACGTTCATATTCTAGCATCCTATAACTTGATACGTTCATATACTAGCATCCTATAACTTAATACGTTCATATTATAGCCTCCTATAACTTGATACATTCATATTCTAGCATCCTATAACCTGATACGTTCATATTCTAGCATCCTATAACTTGATACGTTCATATTATAGCCTCCTATAACTTGATACGTTCATATTCTAGCATCCTATAACTTGATACGTTCATATACTAGCATCCTATAACTTAATACGTTCATATTCGTTTACAATGACTCTTTAGAGTATTTCCAGATGAGGTGAAATATTAATCTTAATAGTAATTAACTGTATTATGGAAAAGCAAAAAATACCAATGACTTTTGCAAAGTGCCAAAGGTAGAAGACCCTTCTTCTCCTTCTTCATCTTCTTCATCTTCATCTTCTTCTTCTTCTTCCAATTAACGTATATCACTCAAACCCTGCCTATGGACTACCGACCAATACCATCGCTGGCAAAGGTGTAAGCATCACACGACTTGGATGCCCACTGGCAGCTAATCGGATATTCAGGTTTAATGTCCGTCATCAAACCGACTGACTATATATCATATACAAGTTCAAATATTCATACATTAAATATTTTTCTGCCACTTTTCATGAAATGTTCAGCATGCGGGAAAACATCAACACTAATTCACATGACGTAAGTGTCAATATAAAATAATGTGATTTTTTATGATGAGATATGCTAATGAGTAAAATGTGGTTATTTCTGCTTTGGCGATAGGTCAACTGAAATAAATCAAAGATACTACAAATTTAACTTTGTAGGGTGGGAGTCATTGGAACTCTCCAAAAGGTTAATCCCGTAGACAGGTATATGGCGCGTGTGTGTAACGCATGTTTTCTGGCTCCTTTTAGACAGGTAGATGGTGTGTGTGTGTGCAATACAGGTCTTCTGGCCCCCTGTAGATGGTGTGTGAGTGTACGCGTGCATGCGTGCGTGTGCGTGTATGTGTGTGTAATACAGGTCTTCTAAATTTACCCTCATGAACAAAGCCTTCAGAAACAGAAAGTCATTTTAGAAATCTCGTGATATGCTCGCTCTTCTATCAACAAAATGTTCTCTAGTGACGCAGGTACAACGACACTTCATTTTTATTTATCATCTCGGTCATTTTTGTGTTTTGAAATTTTGAAAAAAAAAGGTGACAAGTTTACTATTAATAACTCTGCAAGAGTATCTGGGTCAAGGCTTAAAATGTCGAGTTACTTTTTTGCTGATGTTTTGAAAAATCAGGTAAAACAGGAACAGGGATTTCTGCAAGAAAGTTACAGGTTTAAATTTGTGGTTGCAGTGGCGTTTCAAGATAAGAGGAACGCCACCTGGGAACAGTTTGCTTCTGTAACAGTCAAGTGTTATGGGCGAGTTTCATTGAAAATATGTTGAAAGTTCTAGAGTTTCATATTTGGGACACGTTTAATCGGGCCATAGATTTGGTGCGCGTTTCACCCGGCCATCGATTTGGGTAACGTTTAACTGGGCCTATACGCTGTTAACTTGTACAGTATGTGGCAGATCAGTAAATATTTATACATATGTCAAACTGAGAGGTCGCCAAATGGAAAAGCAAAAACAAGAGCTGTGTAGTTCGCATTAATTCGTACACGCGTAAATCAAGAGGGGTTGTGTTTTGAACAATTTGTTCAATATTTGAATAGTCTATATGAGATACGCCTTTATCTTTGAGAAATAGACTCATACAAACATATTTTTTAGTACCTGTAACACTTTATTTATTAAAAAAAAAATATAAGTTATAACTATCGGTCTTTCCCGTTATTCGAGTCTACAGTCGCAAATACTCTGTCTTTCCTGTTATTCGAGACTATGCTCTACGTGTTATGTGTAGAAAGTATTTCCTATTTTTAAACGTTTTACTCGCTAGAAGGCCGCTTCACTGAGTCATCAGAATACTCTCGGGGGGTTTTGTAAGGCTGCTTCACTCAGTCATCAGAATACTCTCGGAGTTTTTGTAAGGCTGCTTCACTCAGTCATCAGAATACTCTCGGGGTTTTTGTCAACCTGATTTGAATACAATAACTAATTCAAATAAGTCAGTATTCTAAAACTGATTATTTCTCCAAAAGGATAAAATATCTTTCACATATTCCACGTGTATTTTTGATTATTTCTCCAAAAGGATAACATATCTTTCACATATTCAACGTGTATTTTTGATTATTTCTCCAAAAGGATAAAATATCTTTCACATATTCCACGTGTATATTTGATTATTTCTCCAAAAGGATAAAATATTTTTCACATATTCCACGTGTATTTTTGATTATTTCTCCAAAGGGATAAAATATCTTTCACATATTCCACGTGTATTTTTGATTATTTCTCCAAAAGGATAAAATATCTTTCACATATTCCACGTGTATTTTTTATTATTTCTCCAAAAGGATAATATATCTTTCACATATTCCACGTGTATTTTTGGCAACTGACATACAAGAGAAGTTAAATAAATCATATAGGATGGGAGAATGCACTGATACACAAACACATTTAGCATCATTACATTATTATATAATTGGTTGTTAGCATCATTACATTATTGTATAATTGTTTCTTTGCATCATTACATTATTGCATAATTGGTTCTTAGCATCATTACATTATTCATAATTTGTTCTTAGCATCATTACATTATTGCATAATTTGTTCTTAGCATCATTACATTATTGCATAATTTGTTCTTAGCATCATTACATTATTGCATAATTTGTTCTTTGCATCATTACATTATTGCATAATTGCTTGTTAGCATCATTACATTATTGCATAATTGGTTCTTAGCATCATTACATTATTGCATAATTGGTTCTTAGCATCATTACATTATTGCATAATTGGTTCTTAGCATCATTACATTATTGCATAATTGGTTGTGACTTGATGGAAATACAAAAGACTTGTCGTGAATAATGAGAAACTTGATTATATAAATCAGATTACAAAAGGACGAACACGTATGGAAATTGTCCTTAAACCGAACGGCTTCATAGCACGTCTGCATTTGCTCAGAAATTATTTCTTTTGAATTTGCCATAAATGTGGGTCCTCATTTAACGAAAGAAGAAATGTGGGTTCTCATTTAACGAAAGAAGGTCTTCTGTCTTTTTATAGTACACTAATTTTTTAATAAGTCCCTTTTAAGATTTTTGAAGGATTTTCTTTTAAGCGGTACAAAATTGTTTTCCAACAATGCACAGATGAAACAGACTGACAATCAATCAAGGAGAAACCAATATGGCCTGAAAATGATAAAACTTCGAGCGTGAGTCTGAACTTCTCATCTCAACCAATGAAAAATGGTTTCTCAACTGTAATGGCCTCCGTGATTGGTTGACAGAAGACCTTGAGATTAAACACAAACTCAGAAGTTGTATGATCTCTAGGTTAGATTTTTAATCACAAATGTTTTGTGCTCGTTACATGACAGTCGATTTTGTCCTTGTAACTTTTTGAAGGAGTTTTTCTTGAAATGCATGTTGGTTGACCTGATAAAATATATTTTGCAGCTTGGACTTCGGTCTCTTTTTGATCACATCTTATTGTCTCTTCCCGTCCGTAAATCTGTCTGATACATCTCCAAATCCAGGTTCCCGGTTTGAAAGCTCACTAATTTTCAAACTAAAGTGAATCAAAATTGCAACAACGAGAGTCCAGCGCTTTGGTGGAAATGTGTTTTCAAAAGCGCAAGGCTATTTTCAAATCATAGATCAGTTTTAGAAAGGATATCGAGTAGCCATGTGTATCTCCAGGGTAAAAAGCATGTGTACAATGATTCACGCCGAAAGAAACGCGTATGGAACTATTTTTGTAATTTACATATATTGAGGAAACAAGTTACTGTATGAAACGATACATGTACCGTACATATGCCAATGACAGTTTGTGATACAACGATACATGTACCGTGCATATGCCAATGACAGTTTGTGATACAACGATACATGTACCGTACATATGTCAATGACAGTTTTATTCCTGTTGTACAAGGACTATGTTTCTGAAAACCAGGAACCATCATCGCTATAAATCATATCATTCTTCTTGACAGACGGGTCTGATGGTTATCTGACGTTCTTCGTACTTCTCCACGATCAGCATAGATTGAGAGAGTGATAGGGACTTCCCATATTACCCCTTTGTGTGCTGCACGGAGAATGATTGGGACTTCCCACATGCCCCTTTGTGTGCTGCACGGACAGAGAGTGATAGAGTCTTCCCATATGCCCATTTGTGTGCTGCACGGAGAGAGAGAGAGAGAGAGAGAGAGAGAGAGAGAGAGAGAGAGAGAGAGAGAGAGAGAGAGAGAGAGTGATAGGGACTTCCCATATGCCCCATTTTTGTGCTGTACGGAAAGAGAGTAACATGGACTTAACATATGCCCCTTTGTGAGCTGCACGGAGAGAGGGTGATAGGGAGTTCCCATTTGCTCTTTTGTGTACTGCACGGAGAGAGAGAGAGAGAGAGAGAGAGAGAGAGAGAGAGAGAGAGAGAGAGAGAGAGTGATAAGGACTTCTCAGATGCCCCTTTGTGTGCTGCACAGAATTTTTATGTGGAGAGTGGGTAAATAAGGGAAAGTGGTTATTACTGGAAGTACAATCAGGTGCAGTGCAATGGGGGGGGGGGGAGGGGCTGAGCAAAACAGGGAGTGCTCGAAACGAAGAACATAAAAATAATCCCAAATTAAAGAAAAGAAAAAAGCAGGATAGATTACTACAGCTTTACTAGCAACATTGTTACAAGTGTTGCTAAAACGTTGTTGTTATAACGTTGTTCTTATACCGCTTTTGTTATAACGTGCGTTATGTGGCAAACATTCTTGGAAAATCATATTTATTCGATCAGCTGAATGAATTGATTTGAATCACTTTGAAGACGGGGACAAATTTTTTAAATTAATATAAATATTTTAAATTCCTCAAGTTAAAGTCATTGTTTATGACACTTTCTAATTATTAAAGTACAAAAACTTGTTGTTTGTTGTTATTGCTACCATAACTGATGATGTTGTTAATGTTGTTGAGTTTCTTGATAGTGCTTCTAGTTATGTATCCATTATTTTTTTAAAAATCCAAGTTTAAAAATGTTGGTGAACTCGACTTCCAATAGAATGGATTTCACCCACCTCCTAGTTGAAAAATGTTGGTGAATTCGACTTCCAACAGAATGGATTTCACCCATCTCCTAGTTGAAAAATGTTGGTGAATTCGACTTCCAACAGAATGGATTTCATCCATCTCCTAGTTTAAAATGTTGGTGAACTGAACTTCCAACACAATGGATTTCACCGGTCATTCTTGCCTTGGCTACAGGGCGTGATGGCACTCAGAGAGTTCTAGACCAGTGCTTCCCTATATACTGGTACTGCATTTTGGGTAGCAATCAAAAAAGTTTGGGAACCACTGTTCTAGACTAACTCTACGTTTAAAAAGTTGTGCTCATTATTACCAAAAGGTCAAAAACAGGACACCATAATGTCCATAGTAGGCATGAATCATCTGGAAGACTTGGCTGTGGGTAAGTACCGTTTGGAGCTGAATCAACAAGAAATTAATCAGACCTACTATGGCATTCATAGGGGTTAAAACTGAAAACTAGCATATGGGTAATTAGGTCTATCAACCTACAGAACTTACACAAAACAGAGCAAGGACTGCAAACATCGTTGACGTCAAAGAAAGCAATACACAAAACAGAGCAACATTAATACTCAAATCCGAAGTGTAGTACAAGATAGCAGTAAATGGATCGTACTTAAAACCTCAAGAAACAAGGATGCATTGTCTGTTTACGAATAAGATGGATCTCCTGAAAGCAGACCAATTAATTTTCTTCACTAAAGAAGCAAGATACAATTAGACTGCCTTACCTTACAAACTGGAATGGAACTGTGTAGGACTCACGGTACTAATTATATGGAAAAATGGTAACCAGTCTAGAAATGTGTGAACATATAATTATGTATATATGCGTTTGGAGGGCCATGATTGGTTGATAATGAACAGTAAAATTTTAGTAAATAGAATCATTTGAGAGTTGATCCTATTTTGAACTGAAAACAAATAGAGACAATGTTTCACTGATGTAATTTAAGTCCTTTTACAGACTTGACTTTGGAACACTTATTTATGAAATTGGCACCCGATTATTTAGGTGCGGAATATAATACACTATTTTCAAACACATGTAGAAAAAAAAATGTATCAAAGATGGGTCTATACTGAGATATATAGGTCAGATGATGAGCATTTACAAATTTTAAGTTACAGAATTTTTAATATCATGGTGTTTCCACAGGTTTACTATGGGAGTTGAATTAGTACCGTAAGTCCTGCATGGAATGAAATGAATGTGACGTAACATGAAGCGCGCGGAATGGAATATAATGGAATTAACGAAGTTGAAAACTCGCACTCATGCACCCACATGAGCACGAATGGACTGTAGCATACAGCACACACACAGACAGATAACTAAAATATATAACCAGCACACACACAGACAGATAAGTAAAATATATAACCAGCACACACACAGACAGATAACTAAAATATAAAACCAGCACACACACAGACAGATAACTAAAATATAGATAACCAGCACACACACAGACAGATAACTAAAATATAGATAACCAGATCTGGGTAGAGTTATATTTAAACTCTTGTACGAGAAAAGATTTGTGTTTGTAAAAACACGTATGCCTCCACTGTCCACTGCAAGCCAAAACGTCCAAATCCAAAAGTGTTGGTATGAAATTGTATGCAAGCCAAAACGTCCAAATCCAAAAGTGTTGGTATGAAATTGTATGCAAGCCAAAACGTCCAAATCCAAAAGTGTTGGTATGAAATTGTATGCAAGCCAAAACGTTCAAATCCAAAAGTGTTGGTATGAAATTGTATGCAAGCCAAAACGTCCAAATCCAAAAGTGTTGGTATGAAATTGTATGCAAGCCAGTCATATTTTATTTGCATAGCTCAAGCTGTTGCTGCATACTCGTGCTAACAAGGACTTTGTAAAAAAAAAAAAAAGTCCTACAAGTTCAAAAATATGTACCCAAAAAATATATACAATTTGTTCTAAAGGTCTGAAAATCTAATCGGGTCATCTATATATGGATACAAATATCCAAACAAGCATCTCGAGGTGGACGGACGCACATATCTAAAAACAAAAATGATCCGCTGCAAGCAATGGGGGCATACAAAGAGATACTCTCAAAGGAAATAAACTTGTAGGAAGTCAATAATCCCACTATGAGAAAAGAGATTTAAAAATCTTTCATGATTGAAATTAGCCCAGAGTAGCGATGTCTGTATTGAGTAATTTAGTCTTATTTAAAATAATTAGCCAACAACTTTACAAAGTTATTAAAGGTAATTGACGTAGTGCCAGTGTTTTCTTCATATAAATTTAGCAGATATTCAGTCTCTTTCCTAATAAATCTTTCAAATGTCTTTTATGGACAATAAAGGAATACTTCTTTCTTAATTCCAATCTAATTTATCCAGTCTAATTGTAAGTTCCCCAAATAATTGGAAAAACTTCTGTTATGCACAAATCCTACCTTGCCGTGGTTACATTAATCAAGCTTTTATTAGAAACATGAGAATGGGAAATTAATTCAGCACCAATTATCAAATTAGGAAATAGGTGGATAGCACGAAATATTGTTTGAATCGTACGAAGGCCACACGTATAGGCACTTGGGACGACCCTGTCGACACGGTTTCCCATAGACAGTACAATGTGCTCATTGTAATATATATAACATTATGGCGCTCACGGCATAATTATACCACAAACACGTGCGTGATTTTTTAAAAATAATTATAACACGGGGATATATATGTGATAATTTTGTTGTATTATCAATACCACTGACTGCCACTGATCACCTTAAAACTTCTAAGGTCGAGAATAATACCGCACGGATGTCTGCTATTGAAATTGTTCTTATGTTCAGACAGCAATTTTTCTTTACAGGTATAATTTCAGGTATCAGCTTACTCAAAATTATGCTTCAAGGTGAATAGACTTCCCACAAATAAGCCGTGAAAGATAAATGTTGACCGCCTAACTTTAGTTTTTCCAAGAGAGATACCAGTAATCAAAAAGCAATGGTCTATTTTACGGAAGTTCAATGTTCATCTTTCTCAGAGATAACATATATTCAGTATAAGACATATATGGCAATGTGTATGTGTGCATGCGTGCGTGCGTGTGTGTGTGGATGTGTGAGAGAGAGAGAGAGAGAGAGAGAGAGAGAGAGAGAGAGAGAGAGAAAAAAAACAGACCTGAGATGAAAAGTCCCTTTTTATGCTACACTTTTCCCTGTTCATATATATGGTAATTTTACATCTGAGAGAGAGGAGGGGGGGGGGGGAGAGATACTGACATACAGAAAGACAGAGACGGACAGACAAACAGGAATAGTTATTAAAATATAAAACTGCATCTCCCTTGTCCGCATATCTGTTTCAAACTTTTGCAACTCAAGTTCTATCAACATTGGAAGCCATGTCTTACATAGGACATTAGAAGCCATGTCTTACATAGGACATTAGTAGCCATGTCTTACATAGGACATTAGAAGCCATGTCTTACATAGGACATTAGAAGCCATGTCTTACATAGGACATTAGAAGTCATGTCTTACATTGGACATTAGAAGCCATGTCTTACATAGGACATTAGAAGACAAGTCTTACATAGGACATTAGAAGCCATGTCTTACATAGGACATTAGAAGCCATGTCTTACATAGGACATTAGAAGCCATGTCTTACATAGGACATTAGAAGACAAGTCTTACATAGGACATTAGAAGCCATGTCTTACATAGGACATTAGAAGCCATGTCTTACATAGGACATTAGAAGCCATGTCTTACATTGGACATTAGAAGACAAGTCTTACATAGGACATTAGAAGACATGTCTTACATTGGACATTAGAAGACAAGTCTTACATAGGACGATATAAATCCGACAATGTATCTATGGTGCAAATCGATACAAATAAAGATACATCAAACACTATTAGCTTTCAGTGATGATCCTCGATTGAAGGAGGAATAAATTTATATGTAGTACAGTTACTATTAGAAGGTAGACTGTCTTCATATACACATTAACTGTCTTGACAGACGTTACCCTCAATCAATTTGTGTCTATCGTATACTGCAGATACCGACATATCAATTCCAATTCTCCAAAGCATTATCCCGTCATTTGCTCTGATGGGGATCAAAGCATTATCCCGCTGTATGCTTTAGATGGGAACCAAAGCATTATCCCGCTCTATGCTTTAGATGGGGACCAAAGCATTATCCCGCGGTATGCTTTAGATGGAGACCAAAGCATTAACCCGCTGTATGCATCAGATGGGGACCAAGGCATTATCCCGCTGTATGCTTTAGATGGGGACCAAGGCATTATCCCGCTGTATGCTTTAGATGGGAACCAAAGCATTATCCCGCTCTATGCTTTAGATGGGGACCAAAGCATTATCCCGCTGTATGTTTTGGATGGGGACCAAAGCATTATCCTGCTGTATGCTTTAGATGGGACCAAAGCATTATCCCGCTGTATGTTTTGGATGGGGACCAAAGCATTATCATGCTGTATGCTTGAGATGGGGACCAAAGCATTATCCCGCTGTATGCTTCAGATGGGGACTTAAGCGTGTTACAGAAGTCGATATATGGTAATACTAAGCAACGACAAATGGAGAAACCTTTGAATACAATTACAATACAATAGAAGTCAAAGTTTCCTAATTAAAGAACAGCTGGCGCAATATATCCGTTCATTAAATCTCTCTGCTGATAGCTACTCTCTGATTTTATAAACCAGTTTGAGTATGCGAAGTTAACGGTAGGTAGAGCAGAAGCAGATCTAACGTACAGCACACAATTCCAATGTAGAGCGAACATTTATCTACAAGAAGAAGCAGCTTAGAGATGACCCAACAGTTCATGGACCGTATTTAGGAAAAAAGATATTTACTTGCAGGAAACAGTTATTGAGAATAAATATTAATAATACTTTCTCTTTCAATTCATCATAAAGACCGACCGTGGACTCAGAGATATTTCAATAGGTAAATATGGACATAACTACAATCACAAATTTCATGCATAGTTTACACACACACACACACACACACTTAGAATTGCAATTAATATGGAATACAGTAACACAGTTACACATTCACATGCCAATATATAAGTAATCACTATATGCTCTATCTCGCAAGCGCGACATATAGCGATCTGGCCAAGAGAGATAACTCTTTACGACTGATTACTGGAACGCAAAAAGGTATATTTATGCATCGATTCATCTTTTCGCTTTATGACTGTCTGCTTGACACTATGGCTTGCTTTAAGATTTGTCTGTCTATATAGCTTGCATCGTTCCACTCACCTATC
This sequence comes from Margaritifera margaritifera, assembly GCA_029931535.1. NCBI lineage: Eukaryota > Metazoa > Mollusca > Bivalvia > Unionida > Margaritiferidae > Margaritifera > Margaritifera margaritifera. Next base: position 664,839 of record JAQPZY010001153.1, read on the forward strand.
AATGTATTTATATATTTGTTGTCTTATGCTTGTCTTTCTATCAGCTACAGGTAAATTGTCTCCGTAAGTTTATTAATACACTCACTTCAACAGTATCTAACTTGCTATCGGTTTTTCTGTCCGTGTGTTTATTTGCATCATTGCTCTTTTAACAAGCAATTTGACAATTAGGTTACTTAGATATTTATCTGTGTATAGTCAGAGACGTAAGTAGACGATTTGTTGCATGATGCATAGTTAAAATGCCATCTACTGCAAAAAGTACTTGAATTAATGTGAATGAAAATTAAATATGGCATGTGCTTGGCGAAAGTTACTACCCCGCACCACCATAATCAATTTAAGGCAAGACTGTCAAGAATGTGCCAATTTTAATAAAAATTGCAATCTCTGTCGCAAAACTTGTGCTAATTGTTTGACAGTCTGTCATATGGATTGTTTGACAATCTGTCATATGGACTGTTTCACAGTCTGTCATATGGAATTTTTGACAATCTGTCATATGGACTGTTTGACAGTCTGTCATGGATTTTTTGACAAACTGTCATATGGACTGTTTCACAGTCTGTCATATTATAGGCTGTTTTCTAATTCACTGTCGGCGAGACATCAGGGGAAAATGCATTTATACTATCAATTGAAAAATAAATGTGTTTAGACAATTCTTGTTTTTTGTTGTTGGTGTTTTTTTTTTGTTTTTTGTTTGGAAGGGGTTCTATTATTATTATTATTATTATTATTATTATTACAGACGACGTATATTTCAAGAGGATTCACAAGGCAATCATATGCAAAATTAAACAAAGTATAAATGTTTCCAAAAATTCTTATAAACTAAGTAATGACAGAAAATATGGAAGAATGCATACATATATATTTGCACATACATACATATGAATATACGTACATAGGTACATACTTGCGAGTGCACATACCTAATATACACGCAGAAATAAATACATAATTTCATTCTTCGGTTTGACCAGAGGCTCAAGATAAACCAATGTCTTGTTGCATTATCTTGGTCAGTGTAAGTGGAAAACGCAGTATTGAATTACAACGAGCTTTTCTTGATTACTCTTCTTTATCCCACACTTTGGCTCGTACCAAACTGTGCATGCATTCAGAGGAGGGAGGCACCTAATATATGTAACCGATTTTGGACACGACCCCTGCCTGGGTCATAGTCTGGGTCGGGGTTGGGGGGGGGGGGTCTTGTAATGAAAAGAGTGGGCATTTGCAATGGCAGTCCACATAACTAGCTCTTGTTTACAAATTAATTATATCGTGCAGAAAAACACAACCATTGGATCTATTTTAGTCAAAATCAATCTACGGACAGCCATTGAAATCTGTAACAGAATTAGACGAAGATTTGTGTAATATGGGTGTGCGCACATCTGGCGTGGGTGGAAGCTCAATTACATTAGTTCAGTGTATACGAGGTTCGATTTCCATACATCTAACTTCAGCACTCCCGAAGATAAATTGTTGAAAGAAAAACATACAGAAACTGGAAAATTACTCTGATTAATGTCAGAATGAATTTAGAAACACAACAGAAAATGGGATTTATGGGTATCTACAATTTAAATGGTTGGAAAACAATAGATATGGCAGAAAAATTAAAACAGTTGCGAAGAGATATGCAGAGAAGCAAACTTTTTTAAAACGGCAGTCGAACATGACAACTCAATCAAAGAGACGATACTGACAAAAAGACAGATCAACTGCACATTTTAGTCAGTCGGAAATGTCAACTCAATCAAAGAGACGTTACTAACACAAAGACACATCAACTGCATATTTTAGTCAGTCGAACATGACAACTCAATCAAAGAGACGTTACTGACACAAAGACACATCAACTGCATATTTTAGTCAGTCGAACATGACAACTCTATTAAAGTGACGTTACTGACACAAAGACACATCAACTGCATATATGAGTCAGATTAATAACCAATACTGGAGATAATTCTTTATCCGGAATGACATAGAAAAGTAAAAACAAAATGACTGGGGAAGAATTTTATACATTTAAACCTATCTAAGGCGACCCCCACTAGGACCACGAAAATTACTCAGGTAGGCGCCGCTGGTCCAAAGTTGAAGATATACGTTAGGCGTGAATGATATTAATTTTAAAAAAACAGCCACCCAAAAGGCATGGAATACAGCAATTTGGTTTTCGATATTTCTCCATTTACTTCTTTTCAAGTTTCCGGTGCAACTTAAAGGTAAGGCAATAAAAAATCTAATAAAAACTTTCATGGAGGGTAGATTTACTGTACTGTTGCTACTCCAACACTGGATGTTGGGTATCGATTCCGGTTCGTCATTGAGGATGTATTATTTTGGGATATTACTTAAATGTTTTATCTGCCAACCACACAAAGGACGGATATCACAGGAAATTTTTTAAATAGTTTTTCACTTTCCAAACCATAATTTTCGTACGGTATTCGGTTTTGACAGGGATGTGATTGGTCAGGGATGTTATGAATTAAATCAGAAACAATAGCTGGTATTAGCCCATTAATTTATACACTATTAACACGCTAACATGTTTGCTTCCCTATGGAGGGATGAAGAAATTTCTTGAAATTAACTTAACTCAACGAGGCTTTCGCTTCCCACATAATCTAACTAGGCCAGTTGTGCAAGTGTCATGTGTTCACGTTGATAACACTCTCAATGCATTACAGTCCTGTCAGAGATACACTGCACGCATTATTAATCTCTATTAAATAGAGCGACCTCATACAAGAAAATGAAAAGAAGAATTTGGAATGTTGTGTTTAGTGCAACAAATTAAACAACAAGTCATAACATGATTGTCTTAGCGGATCCAGTCATCTGACTTTGGACGTAATCTCCCTTCGCCCGAATGCAACATGTCACGCGCATCGTGCGAGACCGCTTGGTCATTGTGTATGTCCTGTTGCTAAATTAACGTTATACCTTTGAGAGTAAATTAGGAAACAAATAAATATAAAAAAATGAGCACAACTTTGTTGGCAAGGGGCATGACAGCTATTTCTTATTTGTGTGTGTTTAATTCGTAGAACGCAATACCTGCTTGCTCGGCGTTCGTTTGTTTTTCTCCTTTTTATCTTAAGTTCTCAACTGCAATAGAGTTATCTCCATATCGGAACTACTTTAATCATGTGACTAAAACATAGCTGAGCTGTAAATAGTGATGCTATGTTGTTCACATTTATTGGTGGGAAAGGCCCAAGATATTAGGAATGTGGTTATGTGCGTGAGTGAATGGCAGGAATGTACAAAATTTGAACATATTAATCCACCGTATTTCGTTCGCTTTTTATTTCCTCGCGGAAAGGCGTCAAATGTAGCAATTAGTGCAGACAACGTGTCAGTACTGCCTATATCTTTGATGAAATGCAACCGTGCGGCCAACATCATTAATAAAATAAAACAGTGGCACTTAAACCATTAAAGAAACAGCTAGAACCGAAATGGATTTTCTTTTCTTAAATTATATTTGCCAGTTTCCAACTAAAACTGAATGTTAAAATGCAAAATTTTTAGTTGCAAAGCTTACCAATTAATAGCTATCACCTGCCGCGATAAAAATCAAGCGGAATTATGTGCCAATTACAAAATTAACTTTTTCTACAGCATATCGCCACCCTAAGTCCAGCGCCGGCCGGCGCAGCTGGTCGCCACTATACCTATGCTATATTGCTTTCGTTTTTCCTAAGCGGTAGTCTCGCTCAAGCAGACATCTCGTGTGGCTGTGCGAGATCTCCGGCATACAAAGGTCAGATTTAAAAAAATTCAAATAACCTTGTCTTTGGCTTTTATCATCATGCAATGTATGCAATAGAAAATCAAACCAGGGCCTGGGGAAGAACGAAATGAAACGACTGAGGTCTGATTTTCAAACTCCATCACAAAAGTGCGGATATGTTGGTGGTGAGATCTGCGCCATTTTCATTCCAAACCAATTACATAATGCAAGAAGTGTTTCAGTGAAAATCCCATATCGATACGACCATCCGTGCGGGAGAAGCGGCCATACACTGGTTTTCATGATGGCAGCCCTTACCCGCATCATTTTTAATATAAAAAAAATAATATTATTTTACAAGAAAGATTTTTTTAAAATCAGTATTCGTTTAGGCGAAGAAGCTGTAACGATATGTTTTTTTTTTTTTGTTTTTTTTATTTGAAAGCCAGCACCATTTTCAGTTAGGACAAGCTACATAAAGTGAGAAGTGTTTCAGTGAAAACCCCATGTCGAAACAACCATACCTTCAATTTTTTTTAGCAATAACAAGATTTTCAAGATCGTTGCAATAATCGCCATACTGAAGGTCTGATAGGCATCATTTTCATTAGATCCTGTTAGATATTAAAAGAAGTCTTTTAGTTAAAAAAAAAAACCTTGTCGATATCACCATCTGTTCAGAATGGATAACGATACCAAGATTTTCAAGATGGCACCATGGCGGCCATGTTGGAGGTATGATCGGCACCATTCACTTTTTGAAAACATATGTCTGGAGATAGAAGTTTGTGTTACCAGGAATCTCCTAATAGCCACACAATGGCCATTAGAACTACTCATACTTCTATATATACTTGTTTAAGTATTCGTCGTTTCAATGACTTTTATTGACGTAACTCTCTTCGACGGTAGGTGGCTCTGATGGTAGAGTGTCAGACTCGTAATCTAAGGGTTCGATTCCCACCCAGGTCAGCCCGGGTCGATTGATTCGGTGTGTCCCTGAGAAAGTCACTTAGCTCCTATTTCCTCGGCAAGATATATCCAATACCGTAATAAAAGTACCGTTAAAACCAACAAAAACAAAAACAAACCCTTCATCGGTATATTGTTCAGTTACCAGACTTGGCCCCTATTTGACCCCTATTTCACCAACTTTAAGTTATAAAGCTAAGTCTAGACTTAAGACATTTGATTGGTCAATTTTAAGTCATACTTAACTTTCAGCAAATCAGACCGCTAGATTGCCGACTTAAGCTCAGTTGATGAAATCCAATCCTGGCGTCAGTTAGCGCAATTACAATTGGCATGATCAAGATTTAATCAGAAAGTAACTTTCTGGTAACGGAAAGATTTGTAACATTTAGACACTCTAACAACACTAATTCTCTTAACCAGCAAGCCGAAAGCGCACACTGCTAGCCATCCTAGTGAGCGAGTGCAGCAATATATTAGTCATTAATGTAAATGTCCAGGGGAGCCTAATGGTTCCAGACCATATTTTCTTAATTGGTCATAATTGAGAATTGTCCGTGCGAACTAATCTTTCGTTTCGTTGATGGGGATGAACTGGGAGCCATAGAACTTAACGCCAAAATGGCTGACAAGAAGTCAACTGATAATTAGAAGAAACGTTGTCCAGTAATTACTACTGTATGTTCATTCTCATTCTGACAATCATAACAAAATTCTCAGTCCGACGAATCTAGGACTTTAACCTCATTGTATCAATACACTGTACGGAACTTAATGTATGTTACACACACACACACACACACACACACACACACACACACACACACACACACACACACACACACACACACACACACATATACGAAATAACATCAAATTACTGTAGCTCTTTTGACAAACTTACCCCGTTGATGAACATCAATTTTTAAGCCATAAAACATAGCAATGGAATAGAATACTTCATTAGCAGAATAATATTGCTATAGTCTAATATGCAATGGAATAGAATACTTCATTACCAGAATTATGTTGCTATGGTCTAAAATGCAATGAATGAAACACTTAATTACCAGAATTATATTGCTATGGTCTAATATACAATACGCAAAGAGATGAATATTGTGTTACCTCCATGTCTTTTTTTAGTACTTTACATCCACCCTAGATGATAATGAACCTGTTCACCCTCAGCCTCTACAGTTTTGTATTCGATTTACCGGAACCAAAACGCACATTTTTTTTGTTTTGTTTGCTAATATATATATATATATATATATATATATATATATATATATATATATATATATATATATATATATATATATATATATATATATATATATATATATATATATATATATATATATATATATATATATATATACCATACATACCAATTTAATCCAACAGGTTAGAGAGTAATAATTCGTTCCAAGCTGGAATCGAATCCATGCCGCGGGTAAGGCAGCTATCGCCTAGCTCTCATGCAACAGCGCTCATCCCCCCAAAATGATGGAACAAGATCGAAGGTAAGGACTTGAGGTGCATGAGAACTCACTCGCTATGCAAACGGATTTTAACACTCCGCTATATGCACAAAACCACTGGATTTCTAATGAGAGATGCAAGGTATATACATTAAATTATAATTTTAAATTGACACCTATATGCCAAACAGAGAGCAAAGCGCCTATTCCTGGATCCCACATTATATGTTAGGATACATGATTATATGAAAGAAAATTATATATAATTACACCAATATAATCTAATAGGTTGGAGAGTTATAATTCGTTTCAAAACTACAAAAATATCTGCTATTCTTTTCTCCGTATATAATTTCACTTTCATATTATCACACATCCTCCTGTATGATCCATAAATAGCACTTTCCGCTGTCTGGTGTATATTTGTAACTATTTATTATAATCTCTATATACCTTGAAATACGTCAGAGGAATCTGTCCATTTAAATGAGAGTTAATTACCGAGTCACCATGCGAGTGGGCCTGCTTACGCACGAATGCCTATATCCACTAAATGTGGGAATGTGCGCTTAGTCGAAAGCGTATGGGGGTTGGCACGTGCGGGCAAGGTGGTAACTGAAATCCCCTGCGAAGTCGGGTTTGATACTCAGTAAGGGATGAATTACACAGTGTCAATGTGTGTGTGTGTGTGTGTGTGTGTGTGTGTGTGTTTTCTAATCAGGAGTAAATTTCTGATATGTATATGATAGGTAATCTCGAAAAAAATCACTGCAAATATCATGTACATTTGACACAAGTGTATCCCAATGGGAAATCACTGCAAATATCATGTACATTTGACACAAGAGTATCCCAATGGGAAAACTTTGAGGCTCTCTAGGTACAGACTTTATGAGGATAATACAAGATATGCTGTATTTTCTCCTTTTATTTAGAACCACACTCATGGAAAATTGATTAGAATCTATGTGTATATCCTTAATAATTGAAATGCCAACTTCAATTTGTAACAATTAGAAGCTAATGAATGCCAGCAGTGCCTTTTCTAGTTATAACATATAATTTCGTATCGATCCCGTGCTCACCTAGAGATTGCAATCCAGTGTCAAAGGGGCAGCTCGTGCCGATGGCCAGTCTTTTGCTACATTTTCTGTAGTGCTCTTATTTCTAGGCTTAATATTAAATAATGCCATCTCAAACGAATGTCATTGCAATGTTTTAACATCTCGTTTACGCAAAGCCATGAAACTGGGTCCAGATGTTGCGGAAAAAAGAATACTGTCCTTTGAAAAAAGCTTGCACACAATCAGTTTCATCTTATCACCGACTTTTGAAATAAGCATGCACTATCAGTTTCATCTTATCGCCGACTTTTGAAAAAAGCATGCACTATCAGTTTCATCTTGTCACCGACTTCTGAAAAAAGCATGCACTATCAGTTTAATTTTATCACCGACCTTTGAAAAAAACATGCACAATCAGTTTCATCTTATCATCGACTTTTGAAATAAGCATGCACTATCAGTTTAATTTTATCACCGACTTTTGAAATAAGCATGCACTATCAGTTTAATTTTATCACCGACTTTTGAAATAAACATGCACTATCAGTTTAATTTTATCACCGACCTTTGAAATAAGCATGCACTATCAGTTTAATTTTATCACCGACTTTTGAAATAAGCATGCACTATCAGTTTAATTTTATCACCGACTTTTGAAATAAACATGCACTATCAGTTTAATTTTATCACCGACCTTTGAAATAAGCATGCACTATCAGTTTAATTTTATCACCGACTTTTGAAATAAGCATGCACTATCAGTTTAATTTTATCACCGACTTTTGAAATAAGCATGCACTATCAGTTTAATTTTATCACCGACTTTTGAAATAAACATGCACTATCAGTTTAATGTTATCACCGACCTTTGAAATAAGCATGCACTATCAGTTTCATCTTATCACCGACTTTTGAAATAAACATGCACAATCAGTTTAATTTTATCACAGACTTTTGAAATAAACATGCACTATCAGTTTAATTTTATCACAGACTTTTGAAATAAGCATGCACTATCAGTTTAATTTTATCAGACTTTTGAAATAAGCATGCACACAATCAGTTTAATTTTATCACAGACTTTTGAAATAAACATGCACTATCAGTTTCATCTTATCACAGACTTTTAAAATAAGCATGCACTATCAGTTTCATCTTATCACAGACTTTTGAAATAAGCATGCACTATCAGTTTCATCTTATCACCGACTTCTGAAAAAAACATGCACTATCAGTTTCATCTTATCACCGACTTTTGAAATAAACGATACAAGAAGAACACCGTCAATTATACGTTTTTAGATTCTATTACTCACTGAATGCAGATCATATAAATATATATATATATGTGTGTGTGTGTGTGTGTGTGTGTGTGTGTGTGTGTGTGTGTGTGTGTGTGTGTAAACAGAGCTACCCCGCATATAAGAAAGGAGAATAAGAGAGTCTATCTTTATAGCTGATAATAACTTCATATGACTTTGATGTACTGTATAACCCCGTAAGTGTTGCCAGCTCCTGGTTTCGGACGAGTTTCACGTGTTTCGGACAAGTAACTCACATTTTCGGAAGGATTTCACGTGTTTCGGACAAGTAACTCACATTTTTGGACGGGTTTCACATGTTTCGGACAAGTAACTCACATTTTTGGACGGTCTCTCACGCTCCCTGTCACTCACAAAAATCTTCATGATTTCACTTACCTGGAAAAAGAAAGGAAATTAATTTGTAAAGTATACTTCGTACTAAATCTGTTAATCGAATATTCAATTGTTGTTGAATTTATTATCGATTATCGAACCTGTATCGGTTTCAATCATTCAGATACAACAGAGACGCTAAAAAAGGAAAAGCATGCCCATGCAACAGCAACAACAACAACAACAGCAAGTATACAGTAGACGTAATTACGGAGGCAAATCATACCCATACAAAAGCAACAACAACAACAACAGCAAGTATACAGTAGACGTAATTACGGAGGCAAATCATCCCCATACAACAACAACAACAACAACATCAAGTATACAGTAGACGTAATTACGAAGGCAAATATGCGTCAGAGTTACAGACTACGTAATAATCAGAGCTGACTAATATGCACCATGTCCACGAAATATCTCCATGGTAACGAAAGGTCAAAAGCGTATACCTTTCTTATTTTGTGCGCAAACTGTTTCATTATCATGTAATTTACAGTTAATCATGACTATATACCCGTCTTTCTTTTGTGACACAACAATTGAAAGAAGAAGAAAAAAAACTGAACTCTTCCTTTTATAATAAATGTTGGCTCTTTTTCAAGTGCCGATCCTTTATAATCAGCCTTAAGTAGACTTTTCTTTCCATTTTTTTTTTTACAATTAAGAGAAGGATATTTTTGTGTTAGTGTTGAATTATTATTGAACTCTGATAAAGAGATCTCCTTATGATATTTGATGAAGTAGCTGTTTGACATCTATTACTTCTTCAAGAACTCAAGACATTTCCTGGCAATTAACTTTTTTTCTCATATTCCTTATAAAAGTATAATACAGTTTTACTATGTGATATCACGTGATTGCACTCGGCAAATCCAGAAATTTTGATCCTCGGTGGGATTTCCCTATCCCACGCCAATGCATATAGTTCTTCATCAAAGACGTAAATAATCTCAGGAAAAACATTTCTATGTACGTACAGTCTGTCTAAAATACATTAATAACAAACAAACTTTACTACTTCAAGCATGTCTGTGTAAAATGTATTAATAACAAACAAACTTTGCTACTTCAAGCCAAATAGACCCCATATCGATAAATGGGAGACCTATGTTTTCAGTCGTGAAATACAACGCCAATAAAACTGTCAACATTACCATGTAATAACTACCGTATGTACTCCTAAGCAACACACATACAATGGAAAACAGCGTAAACCCCATCGGCCCATGCATTAAGCGCCGGCAAGATATGTTCTAAGCTGTTCGTTCTATTTATAATTAATGGCAGCTCTGGGCACATACAAGCTGTTCTTTCTATTTATAATTAACGGTAGATTTGGGTATAGCCTGTTCCATGTTAAATGAAGGTAATATACCGGTGTTATGGTGCAATTTTTGTGAAATGTATATAGGGTATTGGTCAGGAAACTATGATTGGCCGAGGTGGTATATACCTGCCGAGTTGTATTAAAGAAAAAGGTACATAGCGGAAATTGTATATTGTCTAAATGAATCGGTGATAATATATGATAGCCGACCCTTTTCTAAGCAAAGGTGAAAAAGGCAATCAAATAAATAGAACAAAATTAACGCATAATAACTTATAAGAGATAAATAAATTGACCAAAAACTTGCATCTCATCTATGCGTGGAAAGGGTAACATGAATATATATAGATGTGAAATCTATGCATAATGGGGATGTTCCATCTGTTTGTCTTATAATGGGAATGTTCCATCTGTTTGTCTTATAATGGGGATGTTCCGTCTGTTTGTCTTATAATGGGGATGTTCCATCTGTTTGTTTCATAATGTGCACAACTTAAGCATTCTATCAAGAGCCATAATAGTTAATAAGAGAATGGAAATGTGTATAGTTTATAGTGAAATATTTACACCTGAGTAAGAAAACGAAAATGTGTATAGTTTCTTGTAGAAAATATGTCCATAAATCGTAATTAACCTTAATCGGGGGCTTGAAATATTTACACCTGAATTGTTTTGCACCAGAAAATCCAGGTGGCAAAACCATCCAATCGTGTCCATCCCAGATGCAGGTAAACTCAACGTTCAGTTAGTATTCTACCTGCCAGCTCTGGTAAGCACGCAAAAAGAAGAAAAAAAATGAATGGTAGCCCTTGATTCGGTCTTCTCTACACACACACATGTAATAACTTGCTAAATGTCAGTTCTTCGCATTCAATGCCGGTCAGTGTTGTGGTTTAGTGTTCATTTGGAATGTCAGATTCACCCGAAGGATTCCAAACAAACGCGACCTCAAATATAAGTACTCTTTACTCTTGCCTCAAGTGCAATAAACTTATTGTACACCCCACCCTGATTTTGTTGCTGGCACAGCAATATTTCTTGATTATCATATAAATAATTTTTTATCGAGAGAAAAAAAAAAATGGTCTTTGGTAGGGGTAGGTTCAAGGTTTCGTTTGTATTTTTTTTTGACGGCACATCAACACCAGTAGGTTATTTAGTGCCGAGGCAATTGGAGTAAAGAGCCGTTCCCAAGGACACTCCAATGTAGCTGACCCAGATGGTAGGTATCGAACCCGCACCCTTTAAGTCGCGATTTCAGCACGCTAACCATGAAGCGACCGAGCCCAACTTACAATCGTAAATTTTAAAACCGAAGGATGTCGATAAGTACATGTACAATTCAATAAATGACCTGAAATTCCTTTTTTGGATTCAGAAATGTCTTCAGTGTAAAAGTGATCATACTGGCAATAAAAGTAATCATACTGGCAATAAAAGTGATCATACTGGCAATAAAAGTAATCATACTGGCAATAAAAGTAATCATACTGGCAATAAAAGTGGCAATAAAAGTAATCATACTGGCAATAAAAGTAATCATACTGGCATAATCATACTGGCAATAAAAGTAATCATACTGGCAATAAAAGTGACAATAACAGTAATCATACTGGCAATAAAAGTAATCATACTGGCAATAAAGTGGCAATAATAGTAATCATACTGGCATTATTTCCAGGTAATGTTGTCAAAGATGTGAAAAAATTCTGAAAAGAAAAAATGTGATTTTTAAAATTCCTGTTATAACATTCCATTATTAACAAAACGCTTCTGAAATCCTATCTTAAAAACACACGACGTTCAACTAAACCTTGTTCTGCTTTTCTATGTACTAGACGGGCCTATTATTACTCATATATCACCCAAAACGGTGTAATCTTCATTAAATTATAAATTTTTCTGCCGATAATATTCTGAGATATTTTGCTATATATTTTTATTTGTCCTGTTATGCAGGGTCCTTGTTTCCATGGACATATTATTACTATTATTATTATTATTATTATTATTATTATTGGAATTCTGAGAGCGCTAGCCCACTATCTCTTGTAACTGGTGATGTCTTTCTATTCAAATGAAAACTACTTATTCCCCAGGAGTAAGTTATAACTACTTACTTATTCCCCAGGAGTAAGGTACCAATGTATATTGCAATTACAATCCATTACTCTTGGGGTTATGGAATCTTTCTGTACTGAGAGTTGTCTTCTTGTTATTACATAATGAAAATTAAATTTAAAACACTGTGACCTATTTATGAAACGTTTACAATGACCTCCTTCGAACTTGCACATAAATTTCTGTTGATCTATAAAAATATCTCCAGCCTTGGTCGGTTGCATCGGTGTGTCCTTGGAACAGTCACATCTCCTTCCTTGGTCAGTTGCATCGGTGTGTTTTTAGAACAGTCACATCTCCAGCCTTGGTCAGTTGCATCGGTGTATCCTTGGAACAGTCACATCTCCAGCCTTGGTCAGTTGCATCGGTGTGTCCTTGGAACAGTCACTTTGCTACCATTTCCTGGGCATGCCAATAATGTGTTTGTATGTGTCGGTGTGTCCTTGTAACAGTCACTTTGCTGCCATTTCCTGGGCATGCCAATAATGTGTTTGTATGTGTCGGTGTGTCCTTGGAACAGTCACTTTGCTACCATTTCCTGGGCATGACATTGCCAATAATGTGTTTGTATGTGTTGGTAAAACACACATCAAACTAAAAATATCTCTCAGTAAAAATGGTTATGCATTATCAAGAGTCTTGACATTTGTATTATATTTAAACCACGATTTTAATTCCACACCAAAACGCCTGTAAAGGTATCGCTTTTCTAAATAAGTTTCGTATATATTTCCTTAATTTGTATACATTTTTGATGAAATATAGTGCATTACTTACAAGTTCAAATGCACCAAGAATATCTAAGGCACTAACTCGAACACAACATATAAAAAAAATATCAGCATATATCACGTGATCACGTTGCATTTTTAAAATAGTTGCATTTGAATGAATCGACTGGAGTTTTTAGTGCAAGTGACCTTTCTGGAAAAGGCCGAATCACCTGTCTGTCTGTAGTACTACGCAAAAGCCAACAGGCTGAACTCAATCAAATTTTTTTTTTTTTTTTTTTTTAGGCTTAATAATAATAATAATAATAATAATAATAATAATAATAATAATAATAATAAAGTCTTTATTTTATGAGGGTGACACAATTAGTACAAAAACTGATCTACCGTGTGGCCCTCAATCATCTACGTATTAATGGTGTTAAATACATGTTGAATGAAAATGTATTATTCACTGATCAAAAAATCTTAAGGAAAACCGAAGAAAAACACCCCCACCCCCCACCCACCCCAAAAAAACAAAAAAAAACCCAACATTAAATGATTTTCTCAGGAACTTACAAATCAATAACACCTCGTTTTTTTCAATCAGTGTAGTGATACCTAAAGTCGTTGGTTATTTTTTCATGTCACGTTCGAGTTTAATTACCAAATATAATGCAGACTACACTTGACTGTGTGCCACATATTCACACCAATAAGTCGATCCATCTTATTCAAAGTCCAAGTCTCAGTCTATTGGAGTAGATTTGTGGATAGCAATGATACTGGCGCTGGAATTGTGTCCGACATATTTTCAAGTACATAAGCGTGGTGGTTAATGGCGGTGTTTAAAATCAACGTTTTAACTGGGATATACAACATACTCAAGCAAAAATATGTCAACAAGAGCTACTGCTCTTGTTTTATACCAGACGTGTCTTTAATCTAGGCAAACAGACAAAATGGTACAAAAGTCCCCATAAATTGTGAAACATTATTATACTGAAAGAAAATGGAACTACTCCTAGCAACCTTAGACCTACACACTTTAATGTCTGAAAGCTGTTCTGAATGTTTCTTTAATGAGTTTTATAATAACAGATTATACACTGAATGAAAACTCCCACACGTGTAATAAAGTTTATTCGTGGGGGTTGATTTAAAGATTTATTAATCACATTTTGAGTTTTGTTTTTAAAAAAATGACGATAACTCTACATGAAATAGTATGTATTATGTAGTAGCGTTTTACAGCACGTCAACACAGTAGTGGCTATATTGTGCAAATTAAATTAAAGTTCGAAAAAAGATAAACCCTTGAAAATAAATGTAAACATGACGTACAACAAGATCAAATATGAAATGTAACGATGTTAAAATTCTGTAAAATGTATATAAAATAAAGATAAAGGTAACATAACAAATGCTTGCGAACTGTTCTTAGTGTGTCCATTATGTAAATAACTACATGACCTACGACTGTACATAGGACGCGTGTGTAGTCTTAGTGTGTCGATTATATGAATGACTACATGACCTACGACTGCACGTAGGACACTGCACGTAGGACACTGGTGTAGTCTTCTCGTGTGTCCGTTATGTGAATAACTACATGACATACGACTGTACATAGGACGCGTATGTAGTGTTCTTAGTGTGTCAGTTATGTGAATGACTACATGACATACGACTCTACGTAGGACGCTTGTGTAGTGTTCTTAGTGTGTCTATTATGTGAATGACTACATGACATACGACTGTTCGTAGGACGCGTGTGTATTGTTCTTAGTGTGTCTATTATGTGAATGACTACATGACATACGACTGTTCGTAGGACGCGTGTGTAGTGTTTTTAGTGTGTCTATTATGTGAATGACTACATGACATACGACTGTACGTTGGACGCTTGTGTAGTCTTAGTGTGTCTATTATGTAAATGACTACGTGACCAACGACTGTTCGTAGGACGCTCTTGTGGACATAGTGTGTCCAATATGTGAATGACTACATGACCTACGACTGTACGTAGGACGCTTGTGTAGTGTTCTTAGTGTGTCCATTATGTGAATGACTACATGACCTACGACTGTACGTAGGATGCTTGTGTAGTGTTCTTAATGTGTCCATTATGTGACTGACTACATGACATACGACTGTACGTAGGACGCTTGTATAGTGTTTTTGTTTGTCCATTATGTGAATGACTACATGACATACGACTGTACGTAGGACGCTTGTATAGTGTTCTTAGTGTGTCCATTATGTGAATGACTACATGACATTCGACTGTACGTAGGACGCTTGTATAGTGTTCTTAGTTTGTCTATTATGTGAATGACTACATGACATACGACTGTACGTAGGACGCTCGTGTAGTTTTAGTGCGTCCATTATGCGAGTTCGAATTTTACCATCAGATCAGCCCGGGGCGACTACCATAGTGTGTACTTGGGCAAAGTATTTGACTCCATTTGCCTCGGTATTTAATGACCTACTTGTGTTGCTGAGTCGTAAAACAGCAAACCATACTAATCCCCTGCTTTGTGCTTAACTTAAAATATTACGTTATTAGTTAAAACTGGTTTCTTATTTGACAATTTCCTGACAAAATTATCATGTCTTGGGAGAGAACAATTTTCTGGGTTGTCTTTACAAATCCAAAGAAATAATGAATATGTATTATATTTTTGCACATTTGCTTTTTTCTAAAATATAGTTGTTATTTTATTGAGAAAAGCAAATGTCTCTGAAAACGAAGCAACCTTCAAATACAATTAGCTTAAGCCCCTATTCGTTCATATTCAGATACCATATGGTTCTCATTTTTCTCATGCGGCTAGACACAACAAAGGGCTGAATTTATAGCACACCTTGGTTATTTGTTTTCCTCGTTATGACATTGTTTGGCCAATATGAGGCAAATTAGACAGCCACTTTCGTCTAATGATCCCCGTTAACATCTTTAGTGGTAATTGTAACATTATTCATGGAATGTTAGAAACAAGGGAGCCACATTCCTGGAACGTGAAGGACTGTTAGAAACGCGGAGAGTCTTTAGCGAAATTTGTTGCGGGGTGAAAACACATTAATGTCCCCCGGCAATGTACAGAGTAGCACAATCACTTGAAACACGTAATGTCTGAAGCAGTCATAAAGCCCATTGACAGCGGAACACATTCTTGTACAGTGTGCCGACTTCCACCCTGTGAGATAAAAGTATTTTGATGTGAAATCAATGAAGAATCACTATGCTGATGTACCATCAGATAAAATCTTGGACATTTTGAGGGAATGCGGCTTATATAAAAAACAAAAATTGATCAAATGTTTCATGGAGTTTCAATGTTTTACCTGTTATCTTGTACTTTATTTACCTATAATATTTTATATTGTTGCCCTTCGTGTTTACATTTTTGGAAGGGTTTATCGTCCTAAAGTTGCTGTGCAATTCTTCATTTCTGCATTTTTCAAATCACTGTTATGCTGAGGTGCCGTAAGACGCTAAACGCGAAAAGCTGTTAATAAACGCGTGCAATCTTTAGCGAAATTTGTTGCTGAGCGAAAACGCATTAGTGTCCCCCCTCGCAATGTACAGCATATCGCAATTTAAAACGCATTAGTGTCCCCCTAGCAATGTACAGCATATCGCAATTCAAAACACATTAGTGTCCCCCTCGCAATGTACAGTATATAGCAATTCAAAACGCATTAGTGTCCCCCTCGCAATGTACAGCACATCGCAATTCACTGTGAACAAGTAATGCTTGACGCATTTATAATATCACAACACTGGCAGGCGAGTGACAGTCGTTCACACGGCTTACGAACGATACTTTCTGTTTGGAGCTTTTTGTGTCTGACCCTTTTAACGTGCACTGTGACAGCTTTAGAAAAGTGAAAATGATAATACAAAATCAAAGTCTTATCCTTCTCAATTTAAACAGCCGACATCAAACACAGCAATTACAGTGAGTCCTTTAAAAGACCAGGAGATCCATTAAAATATTTAGTATGGAGCCTACTCTGGACGTATGGATCTTGATACTTTGATTGTATAATAGATTGCTTGTTGTTCAGTAAATCGCCGTTCGATGTGTTCGATGTACCAACTTTATAAATATATTTTTTTTCCTGTTAAGAAGGTCCTCATAATGCACCGTTTTACCCGCATATAAGTCGGTACCAACTGCAAACTGCACAGGATCGCCTTCCGTTCTATAAAAATTGGGGTATCTTGACTGTTGCGACATTCGGTTTCTTTAACGGCACGTTGTCGATGCGTTTTTATCTTGACTATTGCGACATTCGGTTTCTTACGGCACGTCGTCGATGCGTTTTATGAAGAGCATAATTGCCTCTACTTTTTATATGACATAACAAACTGAGAGACGTAGCCTTACATGGGCCACTTAAGTGTTATGCCCCTACTGAGATAGTGAAAGGGAAGCCTACTGATTTTATGCTGTTCGTCCGTCAGTCCCACACCACAAAATCTCTTTGACCTCGAGGCATGGGTATTCGTATTAATATGTACATGCAAATGACGTAGTTATATTTTCAGAGTGGCATTTAAAAAAAAAAAAAAGAATTTTAAACTTTTTGGACATAGATCTTTAAATGAAAACCTGGATAATCCGTTTAAAGAAGATGGCACTACAACTGTACAACCTATAGTCATGCAATTGTATACGCATATAAATGAACATACTTAAATAAGCTTATTACATTTTCAGACCATAGTGGCAGTTTTTCAAAATATCTTTTTGCTCCCCTTTTGAACGGTTCGGACTCGGAGTTTGTTAGAACATGATTAATTTGGATTCTGAGTTTTGTTAGAACATGATTAATTTGAACTTGGAGTTAGTTAGAACATGATTAATTTCGACTCCTGAATTTTGTTAGAACATGATTAATTTGAACTCTGAGTTTTGTTCAAACATGATTAATTTGGATTCTGAGTTTTGTTCAAATATGATTAATTTGGATTCTGAGTTTTGTTCAAACATGATTAATTTGGATTCTTAGTTTTGTTCAATTTGTTTCAGTAAGACAGCACAAACGTATTTAGCCTTCAACTATGAAATTTTCAGTACATTAATTTTTTTTTCTTCTTCAAAATTAAGTTTTTGAATATTTCAGACTTAGAATTGAACTAATAGTCATATATGAACATGTACGGTACCACCTAGCAGTGCATGTAGCACTCGTATATTAATAATCTTGTCAACATACATTAGGATGAAAAGAACGGTGCGTGCTCAGGGTAAAGCTCTATGAAAGACTGTAGCTTAGTACAGGAAGTATATCAATTAGCACTTGATGCGAGTGAACTAATTACCTTGCCTTATGTCTCATTATATGCCTGACTTAATTATTGTGACAGGGGTTAATGGTGTAAAGCCTCCAATCGCCACATTGTTACAAATCTGCCCCACCCCACCCCCTCACCCCTGATCCCCCACTCCTTTTCCGACATTCCTCAAACAAAATAATTATATCGATGCTGCAAAGTACCCATCATTATGTATTCGTGACGGGGTTTTCTGAATGCTGCAAAGTGTCCATCATTATGTATTCGTGACTGGGTTTTCTGAATGCTGCATAGTGCCCATCATTACGTATGTGTGACTGGGTTTTCTTGATGCTGCAAAGTGCCCATCATTATGTATTCGTGACGGGGTTTTCTGAATGCTGCAAAGTGCCCATCATTATGTATTCGTGACGGGGTTTTCTGAATGCTGCAAAGTGCCCATCATTATGTATTCGTGACGGGGTTTTCTGAATGCTTCATAGTGCCCATCATTACGTATGCGTGACGGGGTTTATTGGAATAAAATAACTTCAGTTTTAGACTTCATTTACCATGTCCCACTGAATATACTGCTTAACAAAAAGTCACACGAACTCCACCTACCAAACTTCTGACAAAAAAAGTCATCCGAACTTCACCTACCCCACTTCTGACATAAAAATAGTCATCCGAAATCCACGTACACCCGTCTGACTGAAAAAAACTGGAACCATTAGACAACAATTATGACAGCTTGAGATTGTATTAGAGAGATATCGAGTCACAAACGACAATATTGACAATCTGAGATTGTATTATAGAAGTGTCGAGTCACTTATGCCAATATTGACAGTTTGAGATTGCATTATAGAGGTATCAAGTCACTCCTGACAATACTGACAGTTTGAGATTGTATTATAGAGGTGTCGAGTCACTCATGACAATATTGACAGTTTCAGATTGTATTATAGTGGTACCGAGTCACTCATGACAGTCCTGATAGTCTGAGATTGCATTATAGAGGTGTCGAGACACTCATGACAATACTGACAGTCTGAGATTGTATAATTGAGGTATCGAGTCAATTATGACAATACTGACAGTCTGAGATTATAGATTAGAGGTGTCAAGCCACTCATGACAATACTGACAGTTTGAGATTGTATTACAGAGGTATCGAGCCACTCATGAAAATACTGAGTGTAAGATTGTATTATAGAGGTACTGAGTCACTCATGACAATATTGACAGTTTGAGATTGTATTATAGAGGTGTCGAGTCACTCATTACAAGATGGACAGTTTGAGATTGTATTACAGAGGTATCGAGTCACTCATGACAATATGGACAGTCTGACATTGTATTAAAGAGGTACTGAGTCACTCATGACAATACTGACAGTTTGAGATTGTATTATAGAGGTATCGAGTCATTCATGACAATATTCAATTCAGCGAGTTCACCACGTAATATTGGTCAGGTTTTGTCACTTAAATCATAAGTTTAATCGGTCCATTATTGGGTTTTTTTGTTGTTTTTGTTTTGTTTGTTCTTGTTATATTGAGAAAAAAAACTAGTGCAATTTTTGCATGCAGTATAGACCCCATCAACTGAGAGTGTCAACTTTGCGTGTAGTATACACCCTTGCGTGTAGTATACGCCCTATCAATTTAGTGTGTAAACTTTGCGTGTAATAGAGACCCCATCAATTGAGTGTGTCAACTTTGCGTGTAATACAGACCCCATCAATTCAGGGTATCAACTTTGCGTAACTTTGCGTTTAATATACACCCCATCAATCGAGGGTGTCGACTTTGTGCGTAGTATACACCGAATCAATTGACCGTGTCAACTTTGCGTGTAGTACAGACCCCATCAACTGAGTGTGTCAACTTTGTGCGCAATATAGACCCCATCAAATGAGGGTGTCAATTGTAATAAGTATGAAAACGCACATACAGTGATTTTTTTTTTCCAATACAGCTTATATTCAGTGGCACTTTTCCGTGTACTAAAAAGGAGATAGGATGAAGGATGTAGATATTTAATTGCAGTGGCGTAACTACCGCCCCTGCAATACGGGAGGGGAGAGGCCGCGCAAGGAGGGGGCCCAAAATCCCGCTTTACATTAATCTGATGGGGGGCTCACTCTAAATGTTTGCGGGGGGGGGGGCACAGTCTGAAGTTACGCCACTGTTTAATTGTATTCCACGTGGTACTTCTAACAAAAGCATGTCTGAATGTCACACTTCAGCATTTTAGACTAGTAAATCTTTCCTTAATACCTTTTCCAAAATTGTTTCCACATTAATATTAAAATAGATCTACCCATGCTTAAGTATACACAAACCCACAGTAACGCTTTTCTGTCCGCGCTATCATGCAAATTAACATTTGTTATTCCACTACTCCAATGAGATACAAACATACTATCCATTTTATTAGTTGATCTGAATTTGAACTGTCGCCTATAGTCAGCCTTCGGATATAAGAAGAGACTTTGGTATACCAATTAGAACAATTTTAACAGTTTAATATTCAAAATTTTTAATTTATTCCAACAGACAGAATACTGGAGAGAATTCGCAACATCATTTTCCAGTGGGATGAAAAAAAAAACAAAAAAAAAACACGAGTCCCTCTAAGGGACTGGCGCTCTACTGGGCTAAAAGAATTTCCAGGAATTGAAGATAAGACCATTTCTTCCTTTTAACTGTCGAGTGTTGAAACCATCTCTGATATTCTTCAGCAATAACAAGATTTTCAAATTAGCTGTGGTACACATGTTGGATATCAGCTTGTCAACATTTTCATTTATGACAAAGTAGACATCATTAGAAGTCTTTTTCGTGAAAACCCCACGTCATAATGATCATCCATTCAGAGGAAGTAGTGACAACAAGATTTTTATGACAGTCGTCGTGGCATCCATATTGGATGTATGACTGGCAAAATTTTCATTTAGGACTAACTAGGTATAATAAGAAGTCCACTGGTGAAAACCCCATGTTGATATAGCCATATATTTGGACAGGAGTGGCGATAACAATATTTCCAAGATATGACTTTCCATTCAGGATGAGTAGCAATAACAAGAGTTTCAAGATGGCTGCTGTGGCGGCCACATTGGGCGTCAGATCGGCACCATTTTCATATAAGACTAACTGGACATCATAAGAAGTCTTCTGGTGAAAACCCCACGTCAATATGACTTTATTTGTGTTCAAGTAGAGTTGTGATAACAATATTTTTAAGATGGCTGCCATTGTGGCCATATTGAATGACTGATCGGCACCATTTTTATGTAGCATCAGCTAGATACCATAAGAAGTCTTTTAGTGAAAACCCCATGTTGATAAGACGATCCATTCAGAAGGAGTATCGATAACAAGATTTATTTTCAAGATGACTGCCGTGGCAGCCATATTTTACATAAGATCGGCACCATTTTCACTTAGGACCAACTAGACATAATAAAAAGTATTTTAGTGAAAACCCCATGTTGATATAACCATCCATTCAGGAACAGTTGCGATAACAATAGTTTCAATTTTACCTCCCGAGGCGGCCATTTTGGATGTCAGATCGGCACCATTTTCATTTAGGACCCACTAGACATCATTAAAAATCTTTTAGTGAAAAATCAATGTTGATATGACCATCCAGGAGAAGTAGCGATAACAAGATTTTCAATATGGCTGCCATGACGGTCACATTGGACATAAGATTGGCACCATTTTCATTTAGGACAAACTAGACATCATAATAAGTACTATAGTGAAAACCCTATGTTGATATTATCATCCATTCAGGAGTTGTAGCGATAACAAGATTTTCAAGATGGACGCTGTGGCGACCATATTGGATGTCCGAACAGCACCATTTTCATTTAGGACCCATTCGACGAAGGGGTGAGTATGTGTGAAGTTTTAAGGCAATCCTCGAAGTAGTTTAGGAGGAGTATCGATACCAAACTTGTGTTAACGGACGGACGACGTTCGACAGACAACCAGATCATCCCATAAGCTCTTCTGATCTATGACCAGCAGAACTAAAAACGTAATGCTGCATAAAAAGCCGGTTTCATTTTCCCATAGTTGAAACCTTCTCATCACTTCTTTCTTGGGTATTTTATATTTCTTAAAATATTTTTAAAAAATACTAAGCCACTTTTTTTTTTTTTTACACTTTTCATAATGTAATATTAAAGTGTTTGCGTCGTTTCATGATCTTTTGCTATATTTCTTGGATCTCAATTTTATTTTCTGTTGTATACCTTCCTCTTTCTCAAGTTTCGTACCTTGTATTGTTACAAATAATGTTGGGCAAAGTTTCCCTGGACAAGATAAAACTTTGTGTACTACAGATAATGGCCATGTTATCATCTAATGTCAGTAAATATTAAGACATCAACTTCTTTGTATACACAAGCAAAACATATGGCAGATATAAACATTTTCATGGATAAACGAGGAAACCACAAGGGTTGATCTTGATGTGTTTAAACACAATTCGCTCCTAGAATAGCAGGCTCTTAAACCCGCGTGCTAACTTGCACGAGCCTTTCAATCTTTATCAAGCACTCACTTTGCGATTGAGATACGTCCATTGCAATATAGAGAGACTGATTATGATATAGAGAGATACATCCATTGCAATATAGAGAGATTGATAATGATATAGAGAGATACGTCCATTGCAATGTAGAGAGACTGATAATGATATACAGAGATACATCCATTGCAATATAGAGAGATTGATAATGATATACAGAGATACATCCATTGCAATACAGGGAGACTGATAATGATATACAGAGATACGTCCAATGCAATATAGAGATATTGATAATGATATAGAGAGATACGTCCATTGCAATGTAGAGAGACTGATAATGATATACAGAGATACATCCATTGCAATACAGAGAGACTGATAATGATATACAGAGATACGTCCATTGCAATATAGAGAGATTGATAACGATATGAGATACGTCCATTGCAATATAGAGAGACTGATAATGATATACAGAGATACATCCATTGCAATATAGAGAGATTGATAATGATATACAGAGATACATCCATTGCAATACAGGGAGACTGATAATGATATACAGAGATACATCCATTGCAATATAGAGAGATTGATAATGATATACAGAGATACATCCATTGCAATACAGGGAGACTGATAATGATATACAGAGATACATCCATTGCAATACAGGGAGACTGATAATGATATACAGAGATACGTCCAATGCAATATAGAGATATTGATAATGATTTACAGAGATACATCCATTGCAATATAGAGAGATTGATAATGATATACAGAGATACATCCATTGCAATACAGGGAGGCTGATAATGATATACAGAGATACATCCATTGCAATACAGGGAGGCTGATAAAACTGGTACCAAAGAATAAGCGAGTAAAATACAGCATGACAAAGTTTTACTGTAATTCCCATTTATGAAAGCAATTCAAATGAAAAAAAATACATGTTTTCTTCTTTCACGTTTATAGTTGGATACCAAATTTGAAGGTCTGTGCTAAGAATAAACCAACATGAAATTCTTCTTGAATGATATGTCTCGCCTGCTTCGCCTGTACAGTACATAACCCAAAAACTTAGTATTGCCAGTTTAGCAATAAAAGTAAGTCCCTACAACCACAATTTACTTTGTATGAGTGTTAACATAAGTGATACATGTGAAATTGCATGACCATACATACATCCATACATGCAACAGTGCCTAGGAAACTGAGCTACAAGCGATAAAGAGTGTCTCGTGTATTTTGCCAATGCAGGTATGATTGATGTGTATATCTAACTACAATATGAGAGACAGACAGACAGACAGAGAACATCACAATGTAACACACTGAATGCCCCCCCCCAATCCTTTTACATAAGAAATGACTAGCTTTATTTATAGCTCTAAAATAGCGAAACAAAACCGATTACCCCAAGAATAGTGTTGTGCATGAAAACTATTCATCCATGACATCAGTAAAGAGTCTTTTATTACCATATAATTAACGTGAAAACATCAAAATATACTCTCTCTCTCTCTCTCTCTCTCTCTCTCTCTCTCTCTCTCTCTCTCTCTCTCTCTCTCTCTCTCTCTCTCTCGACGTCTACCTGCTATTTGCGCCTCAGTCAAGCTCTATTTTTAGACAGGGAAACCAGTACACTTTGACCATGCTTCGCGTATTCAAGCTCTATTTTTAGACAGGGAAACCAGTACACTTTGACCATGCTTCGCGTATTCAAGCTCTATTTTTAGACAGGGAAACCAGTACACTTTGACCATGCTTCGCGTATTCAAGCTCTATTTTTAGACAGGGAAACCAGTACACTTTGACCATGCTTCGCGTATTCAAGCTCTATTTTTAGACAGGGAAACCAGTACACTTTGACCATGCTTCGCGTATTCAAGCTCTATTTTTAGACAGGGAAACCCGTACGTATGTCTAAGCTTGACCTTCTTTAAACGCGATTTTCAGCCGTTTTGACATAGAACATAATCTTTATTTCACGATTGTTCGACATTTCGAATCAAACGGAAAAACAAATGCAAAGTAAAATTTACGAAAATGTAATGAGCAGTGCTCCTTCAAGTAACACCCCTAATTTGAACTGCTAACATTGATAAATTCCACAAATCTGTTTTGAGCCGACGATATAATGTGTTCGATGTACTCGTACAGACAACTGTAAAATTTATGTCTGACTAAAGAAGGATGTCCAATAAGCAAATAAGACCAACCTGTTTAAGCTATTCTTAGTTTCCTTTCAGACCATGCGTGTTGCTTTCAAACTACTACTTTCCGAGTTTCCGCCGATTTCCCCGTCTTATCAACAATGCATCCACGAGAAGCGGAAAGAGGACATCGATAAAAACAGATTATTGTCTTGTAAACTGCTTTTATTTTCTTCAATATCATAAGAGCCGGCTACATATAACATAATTCCAGTGGTATACTGGCCATTGGGCATACCGGGACAAATCCCGGTGGGCCGCCGCAAAATAATCCGTTTTTACCGGTGTTTTACTGGTGTGAGCAAAACCCCGGGCCTGTCCCGGCAGACCGCCGCATTGGTGGGCCGGTGGGCCGTCAAGAGAATCCGTTTTTACCGGTGTTTTACTGGTGTGAGCAAAACCCCGGGCCTGTCCAAGGCCAAGGCCGAGTTGTTTACCCAGTACACCCCTGTATAATTCTAATATAAATAGTATTCCTTCATTGTGGCAAAAACACGTCCAATATTGTCGGGCACGCCATTCAATTTACAGCGGACATGGCGGGTAAAACCAATCTTCTATCTTGGTAAATCTATCTTTATGAACTTGAGAAAAACAGTCCAATTTGGAAAAACTCTTTTACTTCAAAAAATAAAAAAACAGCCCCAAAATTCTCATATGTAACACATCAGTCCAATAAGAAGACACTACAGCGTACTCCAATAAGAAGACACTACAGCGTACTCTAATAAGAAGACACTACCTAATAAGAAGACACTACAGCGTCCTCTAATAAGAAGACACTACAGCGTACTCTAATAAGAAGACACTACAGCGTCCTCTAATAAGAAGACACTACAGCGTACTCTAATAAGAAGACACTACAGCGTACTCTAATAAGACACTACAGCGTCATCTAATAAGACACTACAGCGTCCTCTAATAAGAAGACACTACAGCGTCCTCTAATAAGAAGACACTACAGCGTCCTCTAATAAGAAGACACTACAGCGTACTCTAATAAGAAGACACTACAGCGTACTCTAATAAGAAGACACTACAGCGTACTCTAAAAAGAAGACACTACAGCGTACTCTAATAAGAAGACACTACAGCGTACTCTAATAAGACCATGATAAGAAAAGGAAACCGGCGCTGAGCAGTTACAACATATTACGCACTTTCCTTTTCTGTCTCATATATAGGTGTCAGTTTATAATTATAATTTCTTTTTTATATCTTGCATTTTTATAGCTGAGTGTTAAATCTAGCTTACCTATCGTGTGAGTTTTCAAACTCACTCACAAGGCAATCACGTGACGTCAAACCGCCCGGAACCAGCCCATTCATGTAAAGAAATCCTGAAGCAAACTACGGGACGTCAAAATTTCCACCCTGGACGTCCCAAATTTAAATAACAACAGAAGCACAGACGCAGACACAGACACAGGCATACACACAGAAACACACACACACACACACATATATATATATATATATATATATATATATATATATATATATATATATATGATGTAATAGCTGAATTTCTAACGTCTGACATGGTTGCATGAGCCACTAAGAATATTGCACATCATAATATTCATTTATTTTGTTCTTTTCGAAATACACACAATCTCAAAATGTCCATTGTATGTCCTATGTACGTTTTCTCAGATGGACTCGTTATTTTTGGTGTAACCGAATCGCCAACTCGTCAGTCGCTGCCTAAACAACTCGTCTAAAGGAAATATCAGACAGTAAAGTCTGCCAAACAAATAATTTCTATTATTCACTAACGTCAACTGCCACTTATTCGAGGCCCATTACAGCAAATATTTGTAGAAGTAACCTCTGTTAAGAAACTGCCTGTCTCTGGGGGAATGTTTTTCATTTTGAAAATAAAACTAGAATTAAAAAGTGATCCCAAACCGAAATCTTCTTCGAGTATTAATTTTGGAGAAATACGTATGGCCATGTGCTCTTAACAAAGTTGCACAGCCAACTGCTTTTATTTTTCAACAAGTTATTCCCAGATATGGAGGCATTAATGGATAAACAATTCCACAACGGGGTTTGAGTCGTATGCGTATGTTTTATGCCATGACATTACACGTGTAACACAAATCCGTGCCCAGAATAGCGTTCGCAAAAACGCTCGTCCAGGAATGGTGCATTTTCTCAATGTTCCTAAATAGAAACAAGAAATGCCATGTACAGGAACTAAGAGTGGAGCTACTGTGCAATCCACTTTATGTCAAACTCCTCAAATAATAATCCGTTTTGACAATTAGGTCAACCTTTTTATCGGTACCCATTAAATAGCTCTATCTCATTCCTACACATGTCGTGCTCTGATGGCATCTGTTGACACTAGAAGTCGTTATCTACAAACAACAGCAACCCATAGCTGTGGTTGCATGGCTTATGCCATGTCAAGTATTACAGTATGCAAACGGTACATGATTTTTTTGTGGACGAGAGAGAGAGAGAGAGAGATAGAGCGAGAGCTTGCAATAAACTAGGACGAGAATTTGTTGTCTGCCCCTGGATAAGTTTACTGCAAAGGGGTGGAGGGTTAAGTATTTCAGCACCATCTACAAATAACATAACACTATGTAATTAAATTGACGCCGCCGGAGTCTTAATAACGATTTGAATTCAAAACGTAAATGTGTCATAATCACAACAAGATTTAATGGCCTCGTGCATTTATTCCTACAAAATATGTTTGGGTAAAACTTGAAAAGCAGAATGGTTCACTGTTGAATCTAGACACCTGCATATACTACTAGATGAATTTGCTGACGGTCAGATAAATTCTGAGATCTGTGAATGAAACTTTAATCTGGGACACTATCTGATCGTGATCATTATTTCATGTTCAATGTTAAAAATAAAATAAGTAGTGAGATTTTAACTATCCAGATATTCCTACTGACAGAGGGAATGCCTCGAAATATCAGCATTAAAATTTAATTAGCTCCTAACTATTCCATGTACAGAATATGAATGAGGTATCTGGGATCAAATTTGGAATGCATAAAGGTGCCAGTCTAGCTTGATGTTACAGGTGAAACGATAAGGAAGACAACAAATTGCCAGACTGTGTCTAGAATGGCATTTTGCATATTTTGTTATCAGATAAATGGGTATCTAAACCGGGAAGCAGACACAGTGAATGGGTTCGTTGCAAATTATTGAAGATGTAACTTTGCCATAAAATAATTTAATAAACATTATATTAACCTGGTTGGATACGTTTTACCAGAAACTGGCGTCAATAAGCAACTCTATTATCTATATGACTGTCAGTCTCGCAATATTCTGAGATTAAGCAAAAGGGAAAGTTTGAAAGCTAATATCCTTACATAATTGAGAAATCACAGTAGGGTACCGACCGCAGGTCCTGTCATTGCCTTATCGCTGGAACCAGTCTAACCCTTATTCAATTACAGCATATTTTCCACAAGTAGCTCACCCATTTTTTTTACCTACAAATAAGAGGGTCATAATATTTGGCTTCATTACTGGCCTCTACAAAAAAAGAATGAATGAAAAGAGTAAGACTGGAAAAAGGAATTTCGTCCCTTATCCATGCGAAAGATGTAAAAGAAAAATTATATAATTTGATAACAAGTGATCTGCAACAAAACTATGTAAAAGATAAGCTTATTGAACATAACGAGTACGCTGACATGCTCTTAACGATACGCCGAGACTGAGTAAAACACAACCATATGCCGAGACTGAGTAAAAAACAACGATAGTCCAAGACTGAGTAAAACACAACCATATGCCGAGACTGAGTAAAACACAACGATATGCCGAGACTGATTAAAACACAACGATATGCCTAGACTGAGTAAAACACAACGATATGCCGAGACTGAGTAAAACACAACGATAGTCCAAGACTGAGTAAAACACAACCATATGCCGAGACTGAGTAAAACACAACCATATGCCGAGACTGAGTAAAATACTACGATATGCCGAGACTGAGTAAAACACAACGATAGTCCAAGACTGAGTAAAACACAATGAAAGACCGAGACTGAGTAAAACACAACCATATGCCAAGATTGAATAAAACACAACCAAATACCGAGACTGAGTAAAACACAAAGATATGCTGAGACTGAGCAAAACAATTGTTGAAATCTAAGTCCTTACACAATTCAAATACATAGTAGAGTGTGGTTTTCCGTGTTTAAGTTTACAATTTTGTGTGGAACAAAAACTGCATATCAAAGATTAAAACATCGTTCAATAGAGTGCAACAAGAAAGCACAACGCCAAACAGTAAGAAAATAACTCTCCAAAAATTATCAAAATTTTCAGTTGTCTTTTACAAACTTTATGATGAGACAAACCTATTGATGAGACAAATCTAACGATGAGACAAATCTAATGATGAGACAAACCTTATGATGAGACAACCTAATGATGAGACAAACATAATGATGACACAAACCTTATGATGAGACAAACCTAATGATGAGACAAATCTAATGATGAGACAAACCTTATGATGAGACAAACCTAATGATGAGACAAATCTAATGATGAGACAAACCGTATGATGAGACAAACCGTATGAGACAAACATAATGATGAGACAAACCTTATGATGAGACAAACATAATGATGAGACAAATCTAATGATGAGACAACCCTTATGATGAGACAAACATAATGATGAGACAAATCTAATGATGAGACAAATTTAATGATGAGACAAACCTAAGAAAGTGAACATAATCAGCTACTAATATGTTATCCCTCCCTAAATCTATTAAAAAATGTGACAAGCCATCCTGGACCTTGATTGTCAAGACTTACATTTATCAGGACAAATAAATAAATAACATTAATTCATTCTTATCGTACTTTCGACCCAGCTGATTCCTATATCTACCTCCACTTACCATGGAGAATTCTTATGTATTACATTTTATCAAATTGAGTTGTCCTTGCAGAAAACCTCCGATATCAGGAAAAACTGTTTAAATTCACACACAGGGAGAAAGTTGTATCAGATAAAATACGTTAATCAAATATTTTCAGGCCTGAGGCAGTCGATTTTATACCTATATACATTCCTATCATTCTTGTAGTCAGTTTTTGACAGTGTAATCATATCAAGCGTCATTATATATATATATATATATATATATATATATATATATATATATATATATATATATATATATATATATATATATATATATATATATATATCTTAATACGAATAAATAATATTATCATACAGGTTAGAGAATATTAAATTGTACTCTACGGAGATTCGAACCCGGATCCGCTCGTTACGGAATCCATCGCCGTGCCCGTAAGCACCCACCCCTACACCATCTCTACCATGTACACATCACCAAAAAATGACGCTACAAAGTCGGTGTTATAGGCATTAGTACGTAGCAGACATACACGCATGTCGACCCAGTAATTAATTCTCATCTACCTACACAGTCCATCTGGATTCCTACTACAGAAATCAGGGTATATAGAAGTTATTATAGAGAATTACAAATATACACCAAGCAGAGCGGAAAGTGCTATCCCTGGATTCTACAGGAGAATGCTTTATAACATTAGCAGAATTTTTTAAATACGAATATATATATATATATATATATATATATATATATATATATATATATATATATATATATATATATATATATATATCATACTATATATTTTTTGATGCTTACAAATTTTATGTACAATCATGTATTTAAAATGTAATCACCATGCATGTTTGACACTTAAAAGCTCTCTCTCTCTCTCTCTCTCTCTCTCTCTCTCTCTCTCTCTCTCTCTCTATCTCTCTCTCTCTCTCTCTCTCTCTCTCTCTGCAATAAATGTACCTATCTAATTCAGACATTGGATTCTTTATTCTGACTCTAGCGTTCATTTTCCCCCTGCGGTCGTAAAACCCCAAATCCCAAAACCATATTCTTTATCCGCTTCTACACCAATCTATCCACACCCTCGCAAAATGTCCAGTACAGGGAGTTCAATCAAATAAATTTAAAAAAATAAAAATAGAAAAGAAATTATATCAAATCATGGCAGGGAAATGAGAAAAGTTAAAGCCTGATTTGGTTAAGATATTATTATTTCACGCAAATTCATATCGAAATTAATAATTTCCTTCTTTTTAATATGGCAAGTACCAAAATGATATCGAAATCAATAATTTCCTTCTTTTTATTATGGTAAGTACCACATTAATGTGTACAAGTAGGTGTTTTAAACTACCAAAGGAAGAATTGTGATCTTTAGGTACAACTATTTTGCATGTAAATATTAACCTTTTCCTTGGATTATAACAAAGTTAACTGAAGATTACTAGACACAATCATAAATGAAGATTACTAGACACAATCATAAATGAAGATTACTAGACACAATCATAAATAAAGATTACTAGACACAATCATAAATGAGGATTACTAGACACAATCATAAATGAGGATTACTAGACAATCATAAATGAAGATTACTAGACACAATCATAAATGAAGATTACATTACACAATCATAAATGAAGATTACTAGACACAATCATAAATGAGGATTACTAGACATAATCATAAATGAAGATTACTAGACACAATCATAAATGAGGATTACTAGACACAATCATAAATGAGGACTACTAGACACAATCATAAATGAAGATTACTAGACACAATCATAAATGAGGATTACTAGACACAATCATAAATGAGGATTACTAGACACAATCATAAATGAGGATTACTAGACACAATCATAAATGGGGATTACTTGACACAATCATAAATGAGGATTACTAGACACAATCATAAATGAGGATTACTAGACAATCATAAATGAAGATTACTAGACACAATCATAAATGAAGATTACTAGACACAATCATAAATGAGGATTACTAGACACAATCATAAATGAGGATTACTAGACACAATCATAAATGAAGATTACTAAACACAATCATAAATGAAGATTACTAGACACAATCGTAAATGAAGATTACTAGACACAATCATAAATGAGGATTACTAGACACAATCATAAATGAGGATTACTAGACACAATCATAAATGAGGATTACTAGACACAATCATAAATGGAATCAAAAACCGCCTACTCATGTTGCGTAAATTTGTTTTTTCCTGAGTAAAGGAAATGATAAAAAGACAAGAGATTTTCCGTATCCTGACAGTATGACTAAATGGGCACGGTATGTGATTTTATTTTATTAGTATTACTAAATGGGCACGGTATATGATTTTATTAGTATTACTAAATGGGCACGGTATGTGATTTTATTTTATTAGTATTACTAAATGGGCACGGTATGCGATTTTATTAGTATTAGTAAATGGGCACGGTATATGATTTTATTTTATTAGTATTACTAAATGGGCACGGTATGCGATTTTATTTTATTAGTATTGGATGACTTCATGACCACGGATATATCTCAGTCGTAGTTCAGTTCCTATCATAACATCTTTAGTACATATACGATGTATGGGATATACAATGAAACCTTGTAGAACAAAACTACAGTAAACAGAAATCCTCTTGAAACTGAATTGTGTTCGCTGGTCCCAAGTATTTCCTTCTTTACTTCCAATAAATTTTAACTCGGTAAATCAAAATATCTTACCTGTGAAAACAGAAGAAAAAGAAAATGTTGGTCCCAAATGTCAGTTTTATACTAGTCTATGTTCTTTAAACAGCCTAAAGCTACGCAGAGTGAAATAAAACCCAGTTTACAAACACATACAGATGAGATGAAGTCGTAATCATTACTGATATATGTTTTAAAAGTTGATTAGGTATGGACATTTTGTCAATACATATAAAACATATACCTGTATATGAGATCGAACCTGATCACATCTTATTGTGAGATCGAACCTGATCACATCTTACTGTGAGATCGAACCTGATCACATCTTACTGTGAGATCGAACCTGATCACATCTTACTGTGAGATCGAACCTGATCACATCTTACTGTGAGATCGAACCTGATCACATCTTATTGTGAGATCGAACCTGATCACATCTTATTGTTTGGTGATAATAGTAAACATTAAACACCTCAAAACCCAAAATTTTATTTGGACCCGACGGATTAAAAGGTATAATTATAACTATCCTCTTTAAATCAAGGTCAATATATTTTTTTTCTCCCATTTTTAGAGATTGAAGATGTGTACACGTATATTACATATATTATTCAGTATGACGTTAATATGTTGTTCTTTTCCGCTCTAATGACGTCAACGTGAATCAGCGTGATATTATGGTCTAATTGTAAACAAGATTATCAGGATAGGGACCATTTTTATAGGATTAAAATTCTACTTTTCTTTTTATTTAATTATAAGAACAGATTTTATCCACGCGCTTTTCGAATATACCACATTGGTAAATCATTTATTAGAGAGAATAGGCACATCAATGATACCATAGGAACGACCTTGACCTTCATCTGCTCTATGAACAGTACACACATGTTGTCAATAGACACCTAAAAGGAAAGTGAGTTTTAATGATCCCCCATGTCAAGTGGTTTTTCAAAGACGCAATTGGCTTAATAGTTGGATATTAAAAGACGTCCAAAAAGACGCCCTTTATACAGCCCCGTATTCACGGAAGTGTCTAGGTACAATATCTGATTGCCAACACAAGATATTACCTCACTACTTAGAATGTCTAAGCAAAATTTTATTTCTCTCTCTCTCTCTCTCTCTTGGTCTCTCGCTCGCTCGCTCGCTCGCAATACACACCTAAAATTACAAGTCATTAGCACATCCTGCTTTCACCATTCTCGTCTTGTATGTTGAAGTCTAAGTTTGTATCTTGTACTTAAGAAATTATGCAAGTGTAATGTCTGAGTGCAATGTCTGAGTGCAATGCCTGAGTGCAATGTCTGAGTGCAATGTCTGAGTGCAATGTCTGAGTATAATGTCTGAGTGCAATGTTTGAGTGCAATGTCTGAGTGAAATGTCTGAGTGCAATGCCTGGAAAGCGCTTAATGGAGGAACTCTTTTCTGTAAGTACAATAATATCCTCTTTGTTTCATGATCCTGTTTTCCCGACTGGATTCATTTCATGCACTGATATTATGGGAAAAGCTGAGACTATCTAAGGCAGATCAACTCGAGCGGTTAATGTTATTCCAATATTGTTATCTCCTTCCTGTAGTTAGGTACCCGTTTTGGGTGAAGTGATTCGTGTATGAGCAAACTCTCAACCATAAATCCGTGCCAAATGTACCAAACTACAAGTCCGACATTGTAAGCTAGGTTCAGAAACAAAGACACTTTGCCAAGCCAACTATGCCCGCTGGAAACCAAGAGACTTTGCAAAGTCAACAACGCCCATTGGAAACCAAGAGACTTTGACAAATCAACTATGCCCACTGGAAACAAAGATACGTTGCTAAGTCAACTATGCCCATTGAAAACCAAAAAGAAGTGATTTATTTATGACTTACCATGTTGACGGTAGATTCACTTAAATATAACTGTATTAAAATGTCCGCTCACCCTCTGCAGATTCAATATGTATAAACAGCACACACACTGTGAAGTACTGACAGCCTATGTATAAACAGCACACACACTGTGAAGCACTGACAGCCTATGTATAAACACCACACACACTGTGAAGCACTGACAGCCTATGTATAAACAGCACATACATTGTGAAGCACTAACAGCCCATGTATAAACAGGACACACTGTGAAGCACTGACAGCTTATGTATAAACAGGACACACACTGTGAAGCACTGACAGCTTATGTATAAACAGCACACACACTGTAAAGCACTGACATCCCATGTATAAACATCACACACACACTGTGAAGCACTGACAGCCTATGTATAAACAGCACACACACTGTGAAGCACTGGCAGCCTATGTATAAACAGCACACACACATTGTGAAGCACTAACAGCCCATGTATAAACAGCACACACACTGTGAAGCACTGACAGCTTATGTATAAACAGCACACACACCGTGAAGCACTGACAGCCTATGTATAAACAGCACACACACTGTAAAGCACTGACAGTCCATGTATAAACATCACACACACACTGTGAAGCATTGACAGCCTATGTATAATCAGCACACACACTGTGAAACACTTACAGCCTATGTATAACCATCACACCCACTGTGATGCACTGACAGCCAATATAAATAGGACCAAATTTTGCTACATTTTGAAGAATGAGCACCCATAATTTAGTGGTCTACTGAAAATACAAATCACGTGCTGGAATATCACTGAATAAACCCCGTTGTCCTCACGCCTCATTTAAGACAAAACAAATAAAAAAATCGAGTTCCAAGATACACAATAGCAACTAAACTTACCTCCGTGGTCCATCGTGGCAAATCCCAATGCTTAAATTACATGTTCCCCATCCTTAGACCCAGACCCCACCCCACCCACTCAACATTATGACCCAGGGGACGTACGTATCCTCCTCCTATGAATGCATTTACAAAGTTTAGGAAAAAAATATTTTATCTTTTACACTTCCCACCCCTAACCCACGCACCCCATCCTAGGGACCTCAGGACAAGGGTCCAAAAATGTATACCTTACTCGTAGATGATCAAAACATGGGCAATCTATGCACCAAGTTTGGAGAATTTCCACCCAGCGATTTATGAGAAATGGTTACGGATTGACGGACATGCGGTGGGTATCACAATATTATCTACTAAAACGTGGGATGACAAGAACCCTGAACCCTCATTGACATGCGTGGCCCTGAACACTCACTGACATGCGTGACCCTGAATCCTCAATGACATGCGTGGTTACAGCTAAAATATGCACCTGTGTAAACTTTCAGTGATTTATAAACATGACATTTTTGCTGTTCTAAATGTTGCTTTCCACTGTTTCCATGTCTATAAATTGTGAAGCACGTAACTATTATTCTGACTGTAACAAATTCATATTTTATAGAAGAGTCAAACTGGCTGGCAGGTGGCCTAAAGTAATGGCTGGCAGGTGACCTAAAGTAATGGCTGACAGGTGGCCTAAAGTAATGGCTGGCAGGTGGCCTAAAGTAATGACTGGCAGGTGGCCTAAAGTAATGGCTGGCAGGTGGCCTAAAGTAATGACTGGCAGGTGGCCTAAAGTAATGGCTGACAGGTGGCCTAAAGTAATGGCTGGCAGGTGGCCTAAAGTAATGGCTGGCAGGTGGCCTAAAGTAATGGCTGGCAGGTGGACTAAAGTAATGGCTGGCAGGTGGACTAAAGTAATGGCTGGCAGGTGGTCTAAAGTAAATGTTTGCTGTTGTTTAAACGGCACACCTACACTTGCAAGGTTATATCGTGCTGAAACAATGGGAGTAAAGTGTCTTGCCCAGTGACACCGAGTAAAGTGTCTTGTCCAGTGACACCGAGTAAAGTGTCTTGCCCAGTGACACCGAGTAAAGTCTCTTGCCCAGTGACACCGAGTAAAGTGTCTTGCCCAGTGACACCGAGTAAAGTGTCTTGCCCAGTGACACCGAGAAAAGTGTCTTGCCCAGTGACACCGAGCTGGCTTAATCTAGGCACGATTCGAACCAGCACCCTTCTGATCTCTCGAGTCTGGTACACTAACCACTCAGCCAACGCGTCTCCGACACCACTCAGCCAACGCGTCTCCGACACCACTCAACCAACGCGTCTCCGACTTCAAGTAAAGACTTTAAAGAAAAAATAACAACGATTTCTGACAAGCACTGTTCCTGCACAGAACATGTCCATTTTTTAAAATAAAAAACCCCACATATATGACCTTAATCGGGCATAAGCCAACGAAAAAGCCGACCCTAACGAATTAATTCTTTTGTTTTACGTACTTTCACAGGCGAGATCAAATTTATCATCAGGGCTTATAACATCGCGATGGTTAAACATGTCAGAAATGTGCTCGTCTGACACCTACAGTGTGTATTATTAAAGGATACGTCAATCAAATAAGCCAACACTAATTAAATACACGATAAATATGTGAATCCTGACAGTGTGCTAAAACAACTTGGTCTTAAATCTGCCATAAAGGCCTTCTTTTTTGGTCTTAAATTATCTTTATTGCTGTGTAAATTAGCACAATTAGGAATAAGTCTGTTTGTATCTCTTTCTTGGCACATTCTTGCATAAATATAATGTCAATACAGTTTAATTTCCACTCTTAATCATATTAAACAGTTTAAACATTATGTTGAGTCAAACGTTCTCTCTCAACATATTATCGTTATTGCTTAATGGCCAAGCCAACATAAAAGAGAAGGCAAGCCAACAAGCCAACATAAAGGAGAGGGTTACCCCTTTCCTTCTATCTGAATTTGGTTGCCGTCGATAAAACTTGTTCCTTCTCGTGATTTGATTGGTTGTTAGACATCTAAATCTTACCGAAATAGTGATTGACAGATGAAGCTTAACACCAAACTGACAACATGTCAATCTTAACTTATGTTAGAAAGAGACCAAGTAGCCAACCATGTAAATTATATAGCACACCCATAAGGTTTACCAATAGGTGTTTTCTTACAACACCTCCTTTGATACTTTAAGTAACCAAATTTCACACACTCGTCCAATCACAATTGTCGCATATGCTATATACCTCTACGAGCGAGCGAGCGACCGACCCATTTCGAACTTAGAACTTTTCGGATGCTGATCAAATATGCACGTCTTCATAGGAAGAAGCTAATCCAAAGTGCTGTTGGTGACTGGTTGAATGCAACTGATGGCATTTATGATTGGTTCAATGCAACTGATAACATTTATGATTGGGTGTATGCAACTGATGGCATTTATGATTGGCCGTATGCAACTGATGACATTTATGATTGGTTCAATGCAACTAATGACATTTATGATTGGTTGAATGCAACTAGTGACGTAATGGTAAGTTATATTGCACTGATACTCGCTTCATATGCATAAGATAGAAACCAGCTAATCTGAGCATCTGTACGAATGGCTATCGGTACCTTGGGTAGTCACAATCCTTAGACCAAGTTTAACCACCAACCAAAGGACACTATCGTCCGCTCTCCATTGCAAGGTCAAATGCACTGCCCTTCTTATCAGTTCTTGGCCTTTGTTATTTATATTTATATGCTATACAAGTAAATGTGAACCATTTGTTGTGATTGGCTGTATTAATATTCAAACGGTATTGAGGCTTCTTTCCAGCTGTTATTTCTTTAATTGTTCGAGTCGTGGTGTCGCAGTGGTGAGGTGTTTTTGCGGGTGCGGTTTCGATTCCCACCATCGAATCAGCCAGGATCGGCTACAGTGGTGTGTTCTTATGATTGGTACTCTATTCTATTTGTCTTGATACTATATAACCATTAAAGTGTTACTGTACCGTAAAACACCAACCCAACCCAGAATTATTTGTTTTCAGCCTTCTTTACTCTTTAAGACAGGCGACTGTACATAGTAATTGTCGCATTAAAGTTTTCTACCAGACTGGTTACGCAGTCAGATCTTCTAAAAGACTGGTTGCGCAGTCAGATCTTTTAAAGACTAGTTCCGCAGTCAGATCTTCCAAAAGACTGGTTCCGCATTCAGATCTTCTACCAGACTGGTTCCGCAGTCAGATCTTCTACCAGACTGGTTCCGCAGTCAGATCTTCTTACAGACTGGTTCCACAGTCAGAACTACCGGACTGGTTGCGCAGTCAGATCTTCTCTAGGCTTTTCTAGCAAAACGCAATCTCGGAAATACTTTCGATGGAGTGATACGGCATAAAAAGGGCGAAATCGCTGGAAAATGCTCAAATACGTAATTAAGGGGTAAAATAGTACCGTATTAAATGCACAGATCATTCTAACAGAATTCGCACGATATAAATTAAACAAGTTATCTGATGAACTCGCACTTTGAAAGGCACACATTTGAATGTTTCGGCCAAGATGAGTGGTAAGTAAACCCTGAGATGATGCATCACATATGACGTTTAGTAAACTATGTATGCAATGGTGGCTTCTGTATTATTTTTTAGGTGTTTTTCCGATTACTGTCGAAAAGGTCAGAGTGTGTTCCAACTGATTATTTCATTAGCACAATCGCACGATGCCATCGATCAGATACTCTATATCTATGTACACACTTCGCTTAGAATTAACTGTTTCCAAGATTTTCTCCTTCACACACATACATACATACATACATTGCATTTATACTATGTCGGAAAATGATGAATACTGTGCCAAACTGAAAAGGACTTGAGAAAGTCCCACAATGAATAACCGATGCACAGCCAATGTTACATGTATGCCTGAACATCAAAGGTCAGAGGTCGAACGGAGAAGTCAAAAAGTCTAACCAGCTGTAAAAATACGACGCAATAATTCTGGGTATGGTGTGATAAAATAAATCTTTCAACGTTTGACCTCTGACGCATTTTATGTGTGCGTTACTTAATTCATTTAGTTAACTTGTTTTCAAATCATGGACGATGATAACATCGGACTGAATTTGGGCATTCTTGTATGAAGTCTCTGTGACAGCAAATCCACAGCGTGTACTGAATATATAACACATTTTTTGCCCTGAATTTGGAGGGTGGCCAACAAATCAAATTGATGAATTTAGCTTAGTCTATTACTGTATATACCTGTTAGCAAAACATGTATTAACAATTAAAACAGAGAAACGTATATTGACATTTGCTTGCTCTTCGTCCCTATTTTGGGTAAATGTGAATGGCGTTGTTAAGCAGAAACGCAGATATATGGTAAACCAAGGAGACAATTATATATAGAAAAATTGGTTTATATCCCAAATGCCAGAATCACAGTACAGCATAAGAAAATTTGACTTCATTCTTTATAAATAGATATGTGTCCATAGGACACGGATGTCCATCTTCCAACTCCCTCCGAGTCCCATTTGAAATAATTATCATATATAGTGCTGACATTTAACACCTAAAAGAGCGTAGCTCTGGAAAAACATATCTGCGCGTGATGAAAAAAAGCCACATGAGCACGTTCGCCCGATGACAATAATGTCTGCCAAGTTTCTGTGCAATACCTCAGAAAAGGTGTGGAACTAGATGCACACACAATAATGACAATACCTCAAAAAGGTGTTGGACTAGATGCACACACAATAATGACAATACCTCAAAAAGGTGTAGGACTAGATGCACACGCTATAATGGCAATACCTCAAACAGGTGTGGGACTAGATGCACACACAATAATGACAATATTTCAAACAGGTATGGGACTAGATGCACACACAATAATGACAATATTTCAAACAGGTGTGGGACTAGATGCGCACACAATAATGACAATACCTAAAAAAAAAGTGTGGGACTAGATGCACACAAAATAATGACAATACCTCAAAAAGGTGTAGGATTAAGATGCCCACGCAATAATGGCAATACCTCAAAAAGGTGTGGCACTAGATGCACACGCAATAATGACAATACCTCAAAAAGGTGCGAGACCAGATGCACACACAATAATGACAATACCTCAAAAAGGCGTGGGGCTGGATGCACACGCAATAATGACAATACCTCAAAAAGGCGTGGGACTAGATGCACACACAATAATGACAATACCTCAAAAAAGGTGTGGGACTAAGATGCACACACAATAATGACAATACCTCACAAAGGCGTGAGACTAAGATGCACACACAGTAATGACAATACCTCACAAAGGTGTGGGACTAGATGCACACACAATAATGACAATACCTCACAAAGGCGTGGGACTAGATGCACACACAGTAATGACCATATATAGTATATACATTTGACAATAAAAAGGGGGGTAATTCTAAGCATTATGACAAAACCATACTTTCACCTCCTGTCAATAAGGTCTGCCTAATTTCAATCCAGTCCAAGGAAAGATACGAGCAGCACACACAAGAATTTCGGGACGTAGATGTGTACAAACTTGAGTATGTACGGGAAGGATGGACAAGCCAAACACGGTATGCCCCTGCTATAATCATGACGGGTCCAGAAAAAAGCCCCGTAATATATGGGAATATTGTTAAATCATTTATTTTGGTGGATATCGAGTTTTGCAAATAAATAAAGCTACGTTGTCGATACGTAACTAAGGGAGTCATAATCTATTCACAAATGGATTACTGTCTGCTGGGTCTTTAAGGTTATCTGATTTTGTGCAATCGACGCTCACTGCGGAGCTCGATCTCTTAGAGGAGTGACTGGACGTAAAATTACGTGAATGCGGCTTCTGTCTTTTATTAAATAATTATTAAAAAAACAACTTCTTAAACAATTTAAAAAATTGCAATAACAGTCCTGTATAAAAAAAAAATTTAAAAAAGAAAGAACAAGATTTCCGAGAAGAGATTGCTACTCTATTCGGCGAAAAGAATTTCCAGGAAATCAAGATAAGACCATTTCTTCCTTTTAACCATGTCTACCATTTTGAATGATGAAAACACGTGCTTTCGCGTCATTTCATTCATGCTTCAAGATGGTGGCAAGGTAAACAAGTGCTTAGAAGTACTTTTCGTAAAAATCAGTGAATAAACCAGACATCATAAGAAGTCTTTTAGTGAAAACCCCATGTTAATATGACCATCCATTCAGGAGGAGTAGCGATAACAAGATTTTTTAAATGGTTGCCGTGGCAGGTATATTGGATGTCAGATCAGCACCATTTTGATTCAATATCAAGTAGACATCATAAGAAGTCTTTCACTGAAAACCCCATGTTAATATGACCATCCATTCAGGAGGAGTAACGATAACAATATTTTTAGGATGGCTGCCGTGGCGGTCATATTGGATGTTAGATCTACACCATTTTAATTTAGGACCAACTAGACATGATAAGAAGTCTTTTAGTGAAAACCCCATGTTGATATGACCATCCATTCAGGAGAAGTAGCGATAACGAAATTTTCAAGATGACCGCTGTGGCTTCCTCCAAGTAGTTTAGGAGTAGCGATAACAAACTTGTGCTAACGGACGGACGGATGACGGACGACCTCCCGACGACGGTCGACGGACAACATATCATCCCAAAAGCTCTTCTGGACTATGATCAATTGAGCTAAATAGGATAAAAGACTTTGGAAAAGCGTTAATGATTTACGACCGACCGTACAGGCCAGTCTTTATGCTGACTTTTGACCGACCGAACTTTCAACATGAAATTTAAAATACCCATTCAGCTATTATTTTATAGGCAATTAGTGACAGGGTACTTTTTCCCATACTTTTCTTTGTCTTGACACTTACTTGGGGATATATATTCAACTAAGAGTGGTGCCAAAAAATGCACACTATCCTAAAATTATTATATTGATTTTAAATTGCTTGGACTTTTACCTATGTAAATTATCAAATTTTTAAAAAGTTAAATACTCCAACATTTCACACGCGATCATTCCTAACAGTAATTACATGTCTCAGAAATATTTATCAAGTCACCAATTCAAACAAGTTTTAATTGTCACTATGTAAATTTTTCCAATGTATACTGTTTAGTTCTATCTAGAACTAGAGCTGTTTTATCATTCTTGATCTAATAAGGTCGTCGTTTATTATTGTCCTGTCTTTCAATTAGTCTGTGGTAATTAGATTGTCTGTCTAGGTATTTAAAGAATGGAGTAGAGACAGGCTATGCAAATCTTTATCTTTTCTGTATGTATTATACACAAAATACTTCATGATTATTATGTAACACTGCCTGTATGTATTATATACAAAATACTTCATGATTATTATGTAACACAGCCTGTATGTATTATATACAAAATACTTCATGATTATTATGTAACACAGCCTGTATGTATTATATACAAAATACTTCATGATTATTATGTAACACAGCCTGTATGTATTATATACAAAATACTTCATGATTATTATGTAACACAGCTTGTATGTATTATATACAAAATACTTCATGATTATTTTGTAACACTGCCTGTTCCACAAACGTTTAATACATTTTGAAAATTTTGCTGAAACTAAGCGAAAAAATGGTCAGGTTATAACAGTCATAATTTGTATTGGCTTTATCCCAAACACTACATAGGTGTCAGAGTCCTCATTATTCCTACGAACCTTAAAATGGCCATTACCCTCCTCGCTATTCCCACGAACCTTAAAATGGCCATTACCCTCCTCGTTATTCCCACGAACCTTAAAATGGCCATTACCCTATGACTCTCATAT
The DNA here is from genome assembly GCA_029931535.1 of Margaritifera margaritifera. NCBI lineage: Eukaryota > Metazoa > Mollusca > Bivalvia > Unionida > Margaritiferidae > Margaritifera > Margaritifera margaritifera. The sequence goes on from JAQPZY010001153.1 coordinate 708,282, forward strand.
GGCTCTGACTTGAAGACCCTCTCTGACCCTCGCGCGGTGATACCTGCATGCACCTTCTTCGTGAATACACACCTTCTTCTTTTATAAAGTTTACAACAACAAAAAACATCCTACCGTAAACCAAATGATCTGAAACCAGTCTGCGTGCCTGCCATAAAAGCGCAACTTCCAGAATGTCACTTACCTGTAAAATAAAAAGAAAACAACTCTATCAATCATCATGTACAAACGTGTGAAGTAAGCATTAAATTATATATACTTCATGAAATATTCGGGTTATAAATTGTGCAAATTATTCAGCGTGGTGAATATTACACATAACTACAGCATTGAATCTACAAGTATACACTGTAAATATACTGTGTAGAACCTGCACCTACGTCATTGTTTTTTTTTTCTTCTCATTTTTATTGAAACGCATGGATCCATGTAGGAGTATGTAATACCGAATAAACTATTTGGACAACAACATAAATATAAATTTGGACAATAACATAAATATAAATTTGGACAACATAAATATAAATTTGGACGACAACATAAACATAAATTTGGACGACAGCATAAATATAAATTTGGACAACAACATAAATATAAATTTGGACAACAACATAAATATAAATTTGGACAAGAAATTACTCAGAAATCGATAGTCTTATTCCCATTTGCAAACCAGCCACAAAGTGATCGTGGAAAACTTGAGTTATATACGAAACTGGTAACAGAGTGGCAGACGGACGGACATACATAAGAACAATGCGCTCCATCTATGGCAGGCGTATATAAAGAGGAACAACTCTTGGTTGTCGAGACCTCCTTGACCGTAGTTATTAAATAAGAAGAGGAATAAAATACACTAGAAGCAACCTTTCCTTTATATTGCTTACGATATAGATTTTAAACATTTGAGTATGTAGTACTAACTAGACTTTAAACATTTGAGTATGTAGTACTAACTAGACTTTAAACATTTGAGTATGTAGTACTAACTAGACCTTAAACATCTGAGAATGTAGTACTAACTAGACTTTAAACATTTGAGTATGTAGTACTAACTAGACTTTAAACATTTGAGAATGTAGTACTAACTAGACTTTAAACATTTGAGTATATAGTACTAACTAGACTTTAAACATTTGAGTATGTAGTACTAACTAGACTTTAAACATTTGAGTATGTAGTACTAACTAGACTTTAAACATTTGAGTATGTAGTACTAACTAGACTTTATACATTTGAGTATATAGCACTAACGTTTTACGATATAGACTTTAAACATTTGAGTATGTAGTACTAACTAGACTTTAAACATTTGAATATGTAGTACTAACTAGACTTTAAACATTTGAGTATGTAGTACTAAACTAGACTTTAAACATTTGAGTATGTAGTACTAACTAGACTTTAAACATTTGAGTATGTAGTACTAACTAGACTTTAAACATTTGAGTATGTAGTACTAACGTTTTACGATATAGACTTTAAACATTTGAGTATGTAGTACTAACGTTTTACGGCACATAAGCACGTTAGTAGCTATGCGGTACCAACAAAAGGCACAGCTGGAAAAAGGTAAAAATGGATTGCACAAATTTTTATGAAGATAAACCTTTCATATAAATGTAAATATGAAGTACAACAAGATAAGATATAAAAGACGTTGAAATTCTGTACAATGTATAAAAGAAAAGATGCTAAAATTCTGTAAAATATATATAAAATAAAATTCTGTAAACTGTATAAAATAAAATTCTGTAAACTGTATACAAAATAAAATTCTGTAAAATGTATAAAATAAAAGAAAAAAGTAATACATATAAAATCTTTAAAACATATTTAACATTTGAGTTTCTGATTCATCTACCGTCCAGGACAAAACTGCAATAAACTGCAATAAATGCACATTCGTCCCAAAAGAGGTCTTTTCTCTTTTCTTTTTTCTTTTTGACCCATAAATTTGATTGAGCAAAGACAAATTTCATAAATTATCTCCAAATTTTATAAACAAATATGCTAAGACGTGAGATCAGTGAAGCATAAAGTCATTTTCTTCATTTTGTGTTTTATACGAGGTGTGTGTGTGTGTGTGTGCGTGCGTGTGTGTGTGTGTGTGCGTGTGTGTGTGTGTGTGTGTGTGTGTGTGTGTGTGGTAAACCACAAGGGAATACCTAAACAATTTTTTTCTCCTTTAAACTCTTTAAATTTAAACGATACATTAGGGAGGTACTTGTCTGTGCACTACACGGACATGCTACATTTTAAACAGAACTAAATACGCGGTTTCTTATTTACAACACTTGCATATGAGCATTTGCAATAGATACAACATTGCGATTCCTGTTATAATTAAATCAGTGGTAAGAGTGATTGGAAAATGTTACAGAGATTTCGATTTTACATATCAATTACTACTTGAACTTCATTTTGTTGCAGTTTAAGATTTATAAAAATAATACACAGAAACTAAAGCGATATAGTAGCATTTCTGTTTTACTGTACCGTAAAATAATATACACGGCCTTGTCCCAGACTGGTAGGCGATCCAGGCCTCGGGTAAAAGAGCTATAAATAGGAGATACACGTCAGATAACGACCACCTAAGCGAAGAGTTTTATAAAGGACGAAATCTCATCCTAACGTACCTTATTCTTTGACGTTCTAGATCACATTTAAAAGTTCGGTCATAAAATAACTGAGCCTTAATCCCAGTCAATCAAAACTGATGTAACAAAAAAAAAACAAAAAAAAAAAAAACAACAACAACAACAACAACCATCGGTACACACTCAAACTGAACCACAAGGCCTTATGATATGTAGGTCAGGCCTCAAACTCAACACTAAGCTATGTATGATATGTAGGTCAGGCCTCAAACTCAACACTAAGGTATGTATGATATGTAGGTCAGGGCTCAAACTCAAAACTAAGGTATGTATGATATGCAGGTCAGGCCTCAAACTTAACACTAAGGTATGTATGATATGTATGACAGGCCTCGAACTCAACACTAAGGTATGTATGATATGTAGATCAGGCCTCAAACTCAACACTAAGGTATGTATGATATGTAGATCAGGCCTCAAACTCAACACTAAGGTATGTATGATATGTAGGTCAGGCCTCGAACTCAACACTAAGCTATGTATGATATGTAGATCAGGCCTCAAACTCAACACTAAGGTATGTATGATATGTAGATCAGGCCTCAAACTCAACACTAAGGTATGTATGATATGTAGGTCAGGCCTCAAACTCAACACTAAGGTATCTATGATATGTAGGCCAGGGCTCAAACTCAAAACTAAGGTATGTGTGATATGTAGGTCAGGCCTCAAACTAAACCTCAAGGCCTATATGATATGTGGATCAGACCTCGAACTAAACCTCAAGGCCTATATGATATGTAGGTCGGGCCTCAAACTCAACCTCAAGGCCTATATGATATGTGGATCAGGCCTCTAACTCAACCTCAAAGTAGGTATGATATGTAGATCAGGCCTCGACCTCAACCTCAAGGTCTGTGTGCTATGTAGTTCAGGCCTAAACTCAATATCGAGACCTTATCATATGAAGGTCAGGCCTCAAACTCAACCTCAATGCCTGTATGATATGTAAGCCAGGCCCCATACTCATGTAAGTCAGGTCACAAAACTGAACTAAAACTCAAGACTCAAACATGGGATGGGGAATACAAAAAAACATCTTTATGCATATACGTAATTTTGCAAGATTTAAAAGAAAACAATCGTACATAGCACCTGCAACTTATGCATTCTAGCAGTTTTCTGGAATAAATGTATTCAAATCAACAATTCTTTAATTCTGGGTTTAAATTTTCTTCTCAAGACCATTAATATGTTTTGTGAATAGCCTCTTCTGCAGAAATGTTCTGTTTTGTGATAGTAGACAGCTCACATTTTCCGATCTCATTATTTGGGGGGAAAATACGGTAGAAAAGTGGTAACTTTTATTCTACAATAATATTATATTACTTGGTAACAATAGGAAAAAAATTATTCAGGAAAAAAATTCTGAGTTGAGTCTGGGGTCAGGTCGCGAGGTTTTATGCAAGTGGAGCTTAGTAGAGCTTGGTAGTCCTGTAAATATCTTCTTTTTTTTTTTTTTTATTGCAAGACCACGTGGTACAGCTGTATTAAGCTTGGTACACCCCCAGTTGTTAATAATGCCCGTAGATAGATTGTTGTAAGGTCCTTGGAAATTGTATTATTGAGACATACGAATTCTATATAATTTATATCCTTTGATGATCCAATAAATATTATATTACTTGTCTTAAAGACTTCATAATTCACTTATGTAACTTCAACTGAGAAATATCTGAAAAAGAAAAATAATTAAAATTCTAAATGCAATGCCTAAAGAAAGGAAGGGGAAAAACATTATAGATTTTCCTATATTTTGTAATGATATTTTTGGCTGTTCATGAAATTCTTGAAATGTTAAGATTGGACCCCAAGTAAAAATGACTACAGCCTTCTTACGAGTGACGAAAATGCAATAAAATGACTACATCCTTCTTACGAGTGACGAAAATGACTACAGCCTTCTTACGGGTGACGAAAATGACTACAGCCTTCTTACGAGTGACGAAAATGACTACAGCCTTCTTACGAGTGACGATAATGACTACAGCCTTCTTACGAGTGACGATAATGCATACAGCCTTCTCACGAGTGACGATAATGCCTACAGCCTTCTTAAGAGTGACGGTAATGCCTACAGCCTTCTTACGAGTGACGATAATGCCTACAGCCTTCTTACGAGTGACGATAATGCCTACAGCCTTCTTACGAGTGACGATAATGACTACAGCCTTCTTACGAGTGACGATAATGACAACAGCCTTCTTACGATAAACGATATTGACTACGTATTGACTACAGTCTTCCTACGAGTGACGATAACGACTACAGCCTTATTACGAGTGACGAAAATGACTACAGCCTTCTTACGAGTGACGACAATGCAATAAAATAACAGAGAAACAGACAGACAGCGACAGTGACTGAGGTAAAAACGACTGAAATTAACTTAAAATCTAGTAAGAAAAAAAATCTTGCAACTGAAAGGTTAAATCCAACACAAACGTTTTTGTTCATAATTCTCCTGGGAAAGGAAATCTGACATTATTTGTCACTGTAACTGATAGTCCCAACTGAAAGTGAAACGCAAGACAATACTTTTCCTTACCAAAAAATAAAGAAAATGAGTCAATCCTACAGACAAACTCATGGTTATATAACACTGTTTTATGACATCTGATGGCAGTCACTGGAGTATTACTGACGGTGAATCACAATGAATATGCAAACATTTTGAGATATATCACTGCTGTTATTTGACAGTTATATGTATTGAAATGCATGCAATGAAATCTTGCTGTTATTTGACAGTTATATGTATTGAAATGCATGCAATGAAATCTTGCTGTTATTTGACAGTTATATGTATTGAAATGCATGCAATGAAATCTTGCTGTTATTTGACAGTTATATGTATTGAAATGCATGCAATGAAATCTTGCTGTTATTTTGACAGTTATATGTATTGAAATGCATGCAATGAAATCTTGCTGTTATTTGACAGTTATATGTATTGAAATGCATGCAATGAAATCTTGCTGTTATTTTGACAGTTATATGTATTGAAATGCATGCAATGAAATCTTGCTGTTATTTGACAGTTATATGTATTGAAATGCAATGAATGAAATCTTGCTGTTATTTGACAGTTATATGTATTGAAATGCATGCAATGAAATCTTGCTGTTATTTGACAGTTATATGTATTGAAATGCATGCAATGAAATCTTGCTGTTATTTGACAGTTATATGTATTGAAATGCATGCAATGAAATCTTGCTGTTATTTGAAAGTTATATGTATTGAAATGCATGCAATGAAATCTTGCTGTTATTTGACAGTTATATGTATTGAAATGCATGCAATGAAATCTTGCTGTTATTTGACAGTTATATATACTGAAATGCATGCAATGAAATCTTGCTGTTATTTGACAGTTATATGTATTGAAATGCATGCAATGAAATCTTGCTGTTATTTGGACAGTTATATGTATTGAAATGCATGCAATGAAATCTTGCTGTTATTTGACAGTTATATGTATTGAAATGCATGCAATGAAATCTTGCTGTTATTTGACAGTTATATGTATTGAAATGCATGCAATTAAATCTTGCTGTTATTTGACAGTTATATGTATTGAAATGCATGCAATGAAATCTTGCTGTTATTTGACAGTTATATGTATTGAAATGCATGCAATGAAATCTTGCTGTTATTTGGACAGTTATATGTATTGAAATGCATGCAATGAAATCTTGCTGCTAGATTAGTTACAATGACAAATTCCTTGACAAATTTATTTGTTTTCCAGGAACGATGTTTTTAAAGGAAAAGAACTTTATTTTACATTATTTGGTATATAATTTTAAAAAAATTATGTCATACTTACTAAAAGTTATTATGTCATACTTACTAAAAGTTATTATCTCATACTTGCTAAAAGTTATTATCTCATACTTGCTAAAAGTTATTATCTCATACTTACTAAAAGTTATTATCTCATACTTGCTAAATGTTATTATCTCATACTTGCTAAATAAAAGTTATTATCTCATACTTACTAAAAGTTATTATCTCATACTTACTAAAAGTTATTATCTCATACTTGCTAAAAGTTATTATCTCATACTTACTCAAAGTTATTATCTCATACTTGCTAAATAAAAGTTATTATCTCATACTTACTAAAAGTTATTATCTCATACTTGCTAAAAGTTATTATCTCATACTTGCTAAAAGTTATTATCTCATACTTGCTAAAAGAAGTATTTGTCTTTTTTAAATAGACGAGACAGACAGTTACTGGGAAACAGTAACGGAAATGATTCATGTAAATTATTGTGGAAAAGTAGCAGAAACAATAAAGGTATGTTGTTTGTTGTGCAAAAGCTGAAACATATATAATTTATCTGAAAACTTATTAGAAATGGGTCATGCGGTTCTTGAAGTATTAAAGAATTATTGCCAATTTTTTTTTTGTACAACAATCGTAATGACTGGTAGTTTTTCAAGGTTTCCACAGAATTTTAAAACCCCGTGATGACTGAATGACTCTTGAAAAATAAGGTAAAAACTGGAAAAGTAGAATGTCAGAAAAAAACATAAGACACAATTTATATGTTGACGGAGAATGGATGACGCATGATACTTAAGGGACGATAAAATGCAGGGTGGTCGCTATGTCAAGGAAAAGGCTTTTGTAACCTTCAGCCTGAAGAGCTACATTTATGAGTCAACAAGAAATTGCCTGCCGTGAATTAAGTCTTTACTTGCCGGTTTTAATTCTGTTCCTAGTGTATCAAATTTCTATATATGTTCTGCTATCTAAAAAAGATATAACCTTGTAGTTGTAAGTATATCTGTACTATGTATGTATCGTAGTTGTAAATATATTTGAACTGTGTGTTTGTGTGATTGATACTGTTTTCATATGTGTCGGTATTGTATCTTAAATATGTACTTTCTTATGACTGTCGATTTTAATACTGTCATAATTCTTTATGTTGTGTCGGTATTGCGTCTTAAATATGTACTTTCTTATGACTGTCTATTTTAATACTGTCATAATTCTTTATGTTGTGTCGGTATTGCGTCTTAAATATGTACTTTCTTATGACTGTCTATTTTAATACTGTCATAATTGTTTATGTTGTGTCGGTATTGCGTCTTAAATATGTACTTTCTTATGACTGTCTATTTTAATACTGTCATAATTGTTTATTTTGCGTCGGTATTGTGTCTTAAATATGTACTTTCTTATGAGTCTGTCTATTCTAATACTGTTATAATTGTTTATGTTGTGTCGGTAAAAAAAGTTAATTCAGATCTAGTGTATTTAGTTTAATGTTACCCAGACCACCGACCTTAAATAAAGTTTGTTCTATCAATCAGAAAATAAACGAACAAACTAATACGAAACACAATCCCCTTTTATATCATCATCACTACAAACAATGATCCGAGCTATATAGATGAATGGAAGCAGGAGTCTACTTAACTTGATCATTGAGAGATACGGTCTCATGACTTCAGTGCATCTTCATTTGCTCATTCGCCATAATTACAGCGCCATCTCACCCATTCCACAACTTCTTAAACAAATATTTCTTTGGAAATGAAAATGGATTGCAATTATTACTTTTTTTCTTTCTTCCTCAGGTATGTTTTTACGTTATGATCCAGCATCCTATGTAATCCTTGTGTCATTATCAATGAACAGATAACGAGAATTATTTTGAGAATGCCATCAGCTCACAGGAGCAATAAGCTATTTTCGAAAAGAAATTATATCAATGGATGGGCGAAAACGAGAACAGAGGAAACATACACACATTGTGGTAAATTAAGAGAGAGAGAGAGAGAGAGAGATAGAGATAGAGAGAGAGAGAATAAATCGAAAGCCACGAATTTTGCATTAAAACTGATATACACATGTACGATATATTTCCTCAGTTATTAGAGAAAATAAAATTCTCTCTTACTTTAATTTTCTGTTCACCGAAAACAGGTGATGTCATATTTTGGACCAATGGAGATTTACAATGTTTATGCTTTCCAATAAAATGAATAAATTCGATTTGCAGTCTTAAATTTTAACAGCCGTTTAGACGGGAGGTGGGGTTAGTCACGGTAATTACAATGGATGTTCCAAAATTGCATAGTCACGGTAATTACAATGGATCTTCCAAAATTGCATAGTCACGGTAATTACAATGGATGTTCCAAAATTGCATACACTGTTCATTTATGATATTTACCATCTGATCCACATTTTGAGGTAAACGAAATACAGTCAACTCTTATTAACAGCGACATTCATTACAATGGAATAGTCGGGATCTGATAACAGTCAACTCTTATTAACAGCGACATTCATTACAGTGGAATAGTCGGGATCTGATAACAGTCAACTCTTATTAGCAGCGACGTTCATTACAGTGGAATAGTCGGGATCTGATAACAGTCAACTCTTATTAACAGCGACGTTCATTACAGTGGAATAGTCGGGATCTGACAACAGTCAACTTTTATTAACAGCGACGTTCATTACAATGGAATAGTCGGGATTTGATATCAGTCAACTCTTATTAACAGCGACGTTCATTACAGTGGAATAGTCGGGACCTGATAACAGTCAACTCTTATTAGCAGCGACATTCATTACAGTGGAATAGTCGGGATCTGATAACAGTCAACTCTTATTAACAGCGACATTCATGACAGTGGAATAGTCGGGATCTGATAACAGTCAACTCTTATTACCAGCGACATTCATTACAGTGGAATAGTCGGGATCTGATAACAGTCAACTCTTATTAACAGCGACATTCATTACAATGGAATAGTCGGGATCTGATAACAGTTAACTCTTATTACCAGCGACATTCATTACAATGGAATAGTCGGGATCTGATAACAGTCAACTCTTATTAACAGCGACATTCATTACAATGGAATAGTCGGGATCTGATAACAGTCAACTCTTATTAACAGTGATATTCATTACAATGGAATAGTCGGGATCTGATAAGAAATATATGAGTTTAATGGTAAATTTGATCTTTATAACAGAATATTGAGCTTCTGATTCAGGTAGCAATTTCAAAGTAATAATTTTGTTGTTGGTTTTAACACATTATTGGCTATATCATGCCAGGAAATGGGAGCTAAGTGCCTTTCCCAAGGACACGAGGTAGCGAGCCCGCGACCATTGGATTACAAGTCCGACGCTCGACCAAATTTGTTACGGCAGCTCCGTCCAGAAAATAAACTTGCATAATTCCTTTATAACTATATATTTATTCCTTGTGATTTTACTTTTTTCTTCGTCAGAGGACATCATGTAAGAATTATAATTATATAAATTAGTTTAAAATGCAGGAAGCTATGTATGAGATTAGAAATACTTAATAAAGATAATGTTAGATATGAAGTTCAGATTCATACTTTCTGACTCGTTATTCTTTCTTTGTACATACCGTTTACATACATACTTTATACATACCGTTTAGATACATACTTTATACATACCGTTTACATACATACTTTATACATACCATCTACATACATACTTTATACACACCGTTGACATACATATTTTATACATACCGTTTACATACATACTTTATAATGCCGTTGACATACATACTTTATACATACCGTCGACATACATACTTTATACATACCGTTGACATACATACTTTATACATACCGTTGACATACATACTTTATACATACAGTTGACACACATGCTTTATACATACTGTTGACATACATACTTTATACATACCGTTGACATACATACTTTATACATACCATTTACATACATACTTTATACATACCGTTTACATACATACTTATACATACCGTTTACATACACACTTTATACATACCGTTTACATACATACCGTTTACATACATACTTTATACATACCATCTACATACATACTTTATACATACCGTTTACATACACACTTTATACATACCATCTACATACATACTTTATACATACCGTTGACATACATACTTTATACACACCGTTGACATACATACTTTATACATACCGTTGACATACATACTTTATACATACCGTTGACATACATACTTTATACATACAGTTGACACACATACTTTATACATACTGTTGACATAACATACTTTATACATACCGTTGACATACATACTGTATACATATCATTTACATACATACTTTATGCATACCGTTTACATACATACTTATACATACCGTTTACATACATACTGATACATACCGTTTACATACATACTTTATAGACACCGTTTTGATAACGATAAGGCTTGGATGATTGCTCTTCTAAATGAAAGGAAGAGTCTATACAGTTACAGATTCGTTAGTATAGCAACATGGCCTGAAATAAACTTGGCCTTTGTAACGAGGGTTGTACCGAGAGCTGACTGTAATTTTTCAATGATTAATCTTATGGAAGTCTGTGTTTACTATCTGTATTCTGTTCATACACATACTTGAGATATCTGAAGAAAGTCTGTGTTTACTATCTGTATTCTGTTCATACACATACTTGAGACAATTGAAGAAAATAAATCTATAAAAAAAAACATTTGAACAAGACTGAAGATTTATGAAAAACATTAAAATGATAACATGATGAAACCACACCTTTGTCTGTGTAAGTTGTTAACCATACCTTTGTCTGTGTAAGTTGTTAACCACACCTTTGTCTGTGTAAGTTGTTAATCACACCTTTTGTCTGTGTAAGTTGTTAATGACATCTTTGTCTGTGTAAATTGTTAACCACACCTTTGTGTAAGTTGTTAACTACACCATTGTCTGCGTAAGTTGTTAATCACACCTTTTGTCTGTGTAAGTTGTTAATGACATCTTTATCTGTGTAAATTGTTAACCACACCTTTGTGTAAGTTATTAACTACACCTTTGTTTGTGTAAGTTGTTAACCACACCTTTGTCTGCGTAAGTTTTTAACCACTTCTTTGCCTTTGTAAGTTGTTAACCACTCCTTTGTCTGTGTAAGTTGTTAACCACACCTTTGTGTAACTTGTCAATCACACGTTTGTCTGTGTAAGTTGTTAATCACACCTTTGTGTAAGTTGTTAATCACACCTTTGTGTAAATTGTTAACCACACGTTTGTCGGTGTAAGTTTTTAACCACATCTTTGTCTGTGTAAGTTGTTAACCACACTTTTGTCTGTGTAAGTTATTAACCACACTTTTGTCTGTGTAAGTTGTTAATCACACTTTAACATTTTCAACACCGTCTTATCAGATTGCAATACCGATACATAATGAATCAGTATGCAATACCAGTACATAATGAATTAGTGCAGAGACCGCTTTGTGGTTGAGTGACATGATGTCGATCTGGGCTTTTTTTTTACAGTTTAAGTTCTATTCGGTATGTTCCTCACTTATAATCCTACTTAAACCAAATCTACATGTTTATGTTATGATAAGGTACAAGAAAATATAGAAGGTTTAAGAAATTTTTCTTCAAGTATATATATTTTACGAAGTAGTTCTCTCACTCTGTCTCTCCTCTCTCTCTCTCTCTCTCTCTCTCTCTCTCTCTCTCTCTCTCTCTCTCTCTCTCTCTCTCTCTCTCTCTCTCTCTCGGACAGATATACAGATATATAGAACAACCAAGGTGCTTAAAAGCGTATAGATACGACCTTCTACGAGTATGATGTGTATATGGTATATAGTATATAGTGAATACGTATGTCTTGTTATGTATAGACAGTTGTAAACTTTGGACTTTTACTGTTACTTGCTGTGACTCATGTCTCTATAACCAAGCATGGTCTTGAAGCACGATAATAATCTAATCTAACGTCTAGGGCGAATAGGGAATTAATCTAACGCAAGAAAGTAAAGACCACAATAATATATCAAAATGGTATTATACTGGTTCTATGTTGATCCTATCCAACGGTATGCCTTGCCATGTAGTAATGTATTGAGTGAAATCTTTCACTGAAAGCGAGCAAATATGACGGTTATTTTCTTTTTTCTTTCTTTTAAACTTGCATTTGCAGAATTCGAGTCGTAATTAATTCATTAATACAAGTCAAGCACACATTTTAGATACGTACAAATCCACATCATGAGTTTGATCATGCTTATGATTTTTTTAATATTCTAAACATAAGAATTATATGCATATTTTATACACAGAATTGAATTAAAGGAGATCTGAATTGATACCATTGATAACTGCGACCTTTTAAATTATCGGAGAAGTAAGCGTTTTTTTTGTGTTTTTTTTTAAAGAGTATAAGCGGCCAACGGCTGGCCATAATTTTGCCTGGGCGACAAACGGCTGGCCATAATTTTGCCTGGGCGACAATGATTATTGAGCGTTACGATAATCAATGTACAAAACGTACGCAGACACATTAACAATATTCCATGATTAATATATAAAAAAAAAATTTTTCTAAGGGTAAATATTTCCTGCTTTAACCATATCATTAGACTGTGGCAAATAAAACACGCTTCTTTATGGAAATTAGATAGGTAGTCCATAACATCATTCACGTCCTCGGGAGATCTGGAATAGGTCTGCCAAATGGCGTGATAATTTATTGATCTGCCAAATGGCGTGATAATTTATTGGTTTTATATGCATATAAGCTTTCAAAAAAACAAAAACAAAAAACTTAAATTTTATAAATCTTCCCTGTCTCGTCTCAATCTCAGTTTTAAGAAATGTTCGGTTTTTCGGAGAAAACACACGTTTTGTTGTTGTTGTTTTGTTTCTTTTTCTTACAGATGTTGACTTCAAATTTTGGTGTGGGTTTTATAGATTTCTGAGTGTATTTTATTGTATTACTATATTTTAACCAAAACGTTTGACTGGCTTACTCTTTCAACGTCTATATATCGCATTATTTTCACGCGATGTTTAAAAATTTATTTTATTTTATATAGAAGATATCCCACTTATACGGTATGAATCTGACTAATTCTTAAATTTCCTTGTTGTTGTTACTACAATACTTATTAGTACTGATCTCCATGTGTCTGAAGTACTAAGAACTCCACCTGCATGTCCATAACAACAATGTCAAAACAAGAGGTAGTTTTTTCCATTCCTTTTTGAGTATATAAAATGCAATTTAAAACGTACAATGTTATCAACATGAAATCTAATCGAATTTATCGAGGAAACCAAAAACTGCGAAAATAGTTTCAAGGTGAATACCATAAAGCATGACACAGTTTTTATTCAGTACTGATTAATTCGCAAAAATTCAACAATATTGCCAATTGAATAAACTCACAAAATTTAGAGACGCTTAAATTTTTATATTTACTGTAACCTAATTGACAGTCAAGGCAAACTTTTCATTGCTTAAGCAAATTGCCGCCAATTAAATAAAACGCACCCCTTGATGAAACAGCTGGCGTTCATCATAACTGCCCACACCTTATAAATAGAGCCAAAATGTTCGTTGGCACAGTGATTGATTCTTTCCTAAAATTAAGTAATCAGTGCAGGCTGTCTGAGTGGATGTGCTTTTCATCTTTATAACTCTAGAAGTATATCATTATCTGGCACCTTGAAAAAATGCAGACTGTACATTTGTCTAGCGGTTTGATTGTCTACCAAAACTCATTTACTCGCGCTGCCTTGCATGTGTATGCCTGTATAAACGGACAGAGTTGGATATATATATTGCTGATTCATGTATGTAACTCATTAAATATGAATGACGTTTGGAGAAACGCACAAATGGGGTTTAAACCCTGCAGAAAGAGATTTAACAATCGCAATACCCCACCCCCCCAAAAATAAATAAATAAACAATAAAAAAATAAGTAAATAAGCCCCTTCACTAACACCTGCTGCACAATCAAAAAGCACCTTTCGTGGATTCAGTCAGATTCCAAAATCATTGTGCTTGTCTATTTCATGTAACATGTTCAGATCACACCCCAAAGATTCTAGTCTGTCCGTGTAACATGTCCAGATCATACCCCAACGGTTCAAGTCTATCATTATATCATGTTCAGATCATACCCAAAAGGTTCAAGTCTGCCCTTGTAACATGTTCAGATCATATCCCAAAGGTTCAAGTCTGTCATTGTAACATGTCCAGATCATACCTCAACGGTTCAAGTCTGTTCTTGTAACATGTCCAGATCATACTCCAATGGTTCAAGTCTGTTCTTGTAACATGTCCAGATCATACTCCAAAGGTTAAAGTCTGTCCTTATAACATGTCAAAATCATACCCCAACGGTTCAAGTCTGTCCTTATAACATGTCTAGATCATACTCAAAAGGTTCAAGTTTGTCCTTGTCACATGTCCAATCATACACCAACGGTTCAAGTCTGTCCTTGTAACATGTCCAAATCATACCCCAACAGTTCAAGTCTGTCCTTGTAACATGTCCAAATCATACCCCAACGGTTTAAGTTTGTCCTTGTAACATGTCCAAATATAGTGAAAGGTGATATACTCAAACATATGTTTCACTCTGGCAAGAAATTGACTTGATTGTGACAGTGGCACACTACAGTACATACGGACAAAAGAGTATTGCATACTAACACGGATGGGCGTAAACCATGATGACAGGCATTTCCCAGAAATCAGTGGGGGTGAACATTGAACGTTGTTAAACTTAAATATCTCGAGAAGTTCTTAACCGATTTTGCAAGAACTTTGACTATTGTTTATGTTAAACTGATCAGTTTATTTGTCTTATATTTCTATCTAAATTTCAGTGTCATTGTCAGAGCTTGTGGGAAAAATTATTTCAGGAGAGTGTAATGTCAATGAGAGAATTGTTACGAAACAGCGCAAACGTAACGAAACGTTTTGAGACTTCATTGTGATACAATAACGTTTTTAAAGCTTTGCTCAGCATGGCAGCCAATCCATGATTTTGTCATCGACTTCATTCCAGATATTAACCAATCAGAAGTCGCTATTCGTTCATTCGGCTAGATATTTGATTCTGAATTTGTCCTTGTTGCTCTTTTGACGTTGACAGCATACACAATCATTAAACTGCGCTTTGTTTTTCGAGACATTTGTCTCACATAAGAGCATAACAAAATTCATTCCCTAAATTGTCCAAACTTTATT
The DNA here is from genome assembly GCA_029931535.1 of Margaritifera margaritifera. NCBI lineage: Eukaryota > Metazoa > Mollusca > Bivalvia > Unionida > Margaritiferidae > Margaritifera > Margaritifera margaritifera. Next base: position 724,002 of record JAQPZY010001153.1, read on the forward strand.
TCAAATCAAACGTAAATTATTCGAGTGAAGAGTTCTGACATGGGACTGGGGACAAGGTCCGAGTAAACCGAACGTTTTCACCTACAGGAAATAGAATAATGACCCATATGCTACAGTATGGACATAATCAGTTTAGTCTCAAAAAGGCCTTGTGTATACCGTGTGACAATGTATAGATATATTTAGTACAATCTCGTGTATACCGTGTGACAATGTATAGATATATTTAGTACAATCTCGTGTATACCGTGTGACAATGTATGGATATATTTAGTACAATCTCGTGTATACTGTGTGACAATGTATAGATATATTTAGTACAATCTCTTGTATACCGTGTAACAATGTATAGATATATTTAGTACAATCTCGTGTATACCGTGTAACAATGTATAGATATATTTAGTACAATCTCGTGTATACCGTGTGACAATGAATAGATATATTTAGTACAATCTCGTGTATACCGTGTGACAATGTATAGATATATTAGTACAATCTCGTGTATACCGTGTGACAATGTATAGATATATTAGTACAATCTCGTGTATACCGTGTGACAATGTATAGATATATTAGTACAATCTCGTGTATACCGTGTGACAATGTATGGATATATTTAGTACAATCTCGTGTATACCGTGTAACAAAGTATGGATATAATCAGTTTAGTCTCAAAAAGACCTCGTGTATGCAGTGTGATAAGGCTGAGTCAACAATTAATCCAATGACTCAAGAATAATTCATTTAATTTCAAGGGTTATTCAGGTACGGGTGTACATAGATCATACAATAATTCTCCCAGCTTGACAATTTACTTGACAAGGCAGTTATTATATTCTTTGCAAGGAAATGAAATCAGGGTAAGGAAGTTTTTTTTTCTTCTTCGTTCTGTTTCATCGAAGCAAAAACTTGTTGTCGTAGTCATACCAGCAAGTGGTTTCTTTTCATCAATAATTTATCTGACAGCGGAGTGTACGAACTAGATGCTAAAAGTGGGACTTAAACTTTACTCGATAATTTTTAATTGTAAAAGAAGAAAGAGACATAGAAACTGACAGACAGACAGACATATAAAAACATACAGGAGAGGAAGTCATAGTGATATACGGTACAAAAGAATGGCTCATGAATGAAAGGAGGAAGGTTGGAAAATAGAGAGGGAAAGGAAATATGAAAAAGGTACTGACAAACCCAATATCTTTTGTGTGACATTTTAGCAAGTTCTCATGTTTGTTTCACGTCATACAACTTACTTAACATCTTCTTTCAAACAATCTACTTATGCTTTCTAGACCAAATATAGATTCACCGTTTGTAATTGTTAAGGCGAAACAAAGTCTGTGCAACAAAAGTGCATTGCATGTCTAAAGTACTTAATGTCATTATTTCATACAAAAAATGATCCATTCTAATATAAATACCCCACGTTCACATCTTTCCCAAGTTACTGAAATAGTTACATGTTTATTCATGCCTTGTTTTCTAACGCTGTTGATAAACCACCAGATAAGTACATACAAGTGGGGTATAGACTCGATGTAAGAATTTCTGATGGTGTTTTATCTAACACATCCCGAAGTGCTTACACCAAGGAGGATAGGAAATCAAGTACGACTGACCTATAGACGACTGTGAATCAAATACTTCTTAGCAGTGATCCCGATTGACCGCTGACGGTGACCGCTGACAACTGACCATTATACAGTAAGCAGACAGTTGTTATTTATGCAGTTATCTCTGTACCGCTAGCTGTCCGAGTTCTTGCTGATTAAAAAACCGACACCTGAGTCCGAGTTCTTCTTGACTAAAACATTGACACCTGAGTCCGAGTTCTTGCTGACTATAATTGACACCTGAGTCCGAGTTCTTGCTAACTAAACATTGACACCTGAATCCGAGTTATTGCTGACAAAAAAATTGACACCCGAGTCCGAGTTCTTGCTGACTATAACATTGACACCTGAGTCCGAGTTCTTGCTGACTAAAACATTGACACCCGAGTCCGAGTTCTTGCTGACTAAAAAATTGACACCCGAGTCCGAGTTCTTGCTGACTAAAACATTGACACCTGAGTCCGAGTTCTTGCTGACTAAAAGATTGACACCTGAGTCCGAGTTCTTGCTAACTAAAAAATTGACACCTGAGTCCGAGTTCTTGCTGACTAAAAAATTGAGACCCAAGTCCGAGTTCTTGCTGATTAGAACATTGACACCTGAGTCCAAGTTCTTGCTGGCTAAAACAATGACACCTGAATCCGAGTTCTTGCTGACTAAAACATTGACACCTGAGTCCGAGTTCTTGCTGACTAAACACTGACACCTGAATCCGAGTTCTTGCTGACTAAAAAATTGACACCCGAGTCCGAGTTCTTGCTGACTAAAACATTGACACCTGAGTCCAAGTTCTTGCAGACTAAAAAATTGACACCTGAGTCCTAGCTCTTGCTGACTAAAAAACTGACACCTGAGTCCGAGTTCTTGCTGACTAAAAAACTGACACCTGAGTCCGAGTTCTTGCTGTCTAAACATTGACACCTGAGTCCAAGTTTTTGCTGACTAAAAAACTGACACCTGAGTCCGAGTTCTTGCTGATCAAAAAAACTGACACCTGAGTCTGAGTTCTTGCTGACTAAAACACTGACACCTGAGTCCGAGGTCTTGCTGACTAAACACTGACACCTGAGCAATTCTTGCTAACTAAACATTTACACCTGAGCACTTCTTGCTGACTAAAACATTGACACCTGAGCAATTTCTGCTAACTAAACACTGACACCTGAGCGCTTCTCGCTTTCTAAAACAATGACATCTGAGCACTTCTAACTACATAACATGAACAAATTCAACTTTATACAACTTTTCTATTTTAGCCCAATTTTGACAACATTTTCTATAACGACTCTGAAGTGCTTTTGAAGTATGTATGCAAATTTTTACAACAAAATTTTTAATTATAAAGAAGTTGAGATGCTATTTAGTAGGTTCATAGGTCAATTTACGATCCAGATTTCATTACTATCTAATCATAGTTAACATACAATACAGTGTACAACTTGATTTCATGTACTTTTAGGTCTCGTCACCCGGAATCCATTTATCAGAATGTTTCGGTGTTCGTACCGGAATTTCTGAAAACAAATTATTTTTTAAGCTGTATACGATTCATCTTTTTGTATTTCGCCAATAATGTACACATAAACAGCAGGAACAAGACAGTCTGTGTAATGTACACATAAACAATAGGAACAAGACAGTCTGTGTAATTAATGTACACATAAACAATAGGAGCAAGACAGTCTGTGTAATGTACACATAAACAATAGGAACAAGACAGTCTGTATAATGTACACATAAACAATAGGAACAAGTCAGTCTGTATAATGTACACATAAACAATAGGAACAAGACAGTCTGTGTAATGTACACATAAACAATAGGAACAAGACAGTCTGTATAATGTACACATAAACAATAGGAACAAGACAGTCTGTATAATGTACACATAAACAATAGGAACAAGACAGTCTGTATAATGTACACATAAACGATAGGAACAAGACAGTCTGTATAATGTACACATAAACAATAGGAACAAGACAGTCTATATAATGTACACATAAACAATAGGAACAAGACAGTCTGTATAATGTACACATAAACAATAGGAACAAGACAGTCTGTATAATGTACACATAAACAATAGGAACAAGACAGTCTGTATAATGTACACATAAACAATAGGGAACAAGACAGTCTGTATAATGTACACATAAACAATAGGAACAAGACAGTCTGTATAATGTACACATAAACAATAGGGAACAAGACAGTCTGTATAATGTACACATAAACAATAGGAACAAGACAGTCTGTATAATGGGGTTTTACTGTATATATTTTTTGTCTAGATCATACACAAAAAATGTCATGGAACTAGCTACCACATCAGACAAACACCAACATACCATAGACGTGACTCAGCAAAATGACTTGGAAATGCATTTACTTTGAATGGTAACATATCATAGACGTGACTCAGCAAAATGACTTGGAAATGCATTTACTTTGAATGGTAACATAGCATAGACGTGACTCAGCAAAAGGACTTGGAAATGCATTACTTTGAATGGTAACATACCATAGACGTGACTCAGCAAAATGACTTGGAAATGCATTACTTTGAATGGTAACATACCATAGACGTGACTCAGCAAAATGACTTGGAAATGCATTTACTTTGAATGGTAACATAGCATAGACGTGACTCAGCAAAAGGACTTGGAAATGCATTTACTTTGAATGATAACATAATATTAAAGGGAGTATATGAAGAGATATAAAGCGGTCTTGCTAGAGGTGTGGGAGTTGGGTGTGGTGGGGTGGGATGAGAGTGACATGCTACTCTGATAGTAATAGTCGACCTTTCTTGAGTTAAAGGTTCGCCAAGTACTCTCCCGCTGCCTCTTTGAATCCACAATGCTGCACTTAAACCTAACGAGCTATCTTAAGATAATGCGGGCAAGAATCCGTAACCTGCGATAGACTGGATTTAATTTAATTATACTTAATAATAGCTTAACGTCATGTATATCAAGATAAGCTCAGACTAATGAGCAAATAAAGGAGCTCTATAAGACATACAAGGAACCCTATGAGACTTTCAGGGAGCCCTATAAGACTTACAAGGAGCCCTGTTAGACTTACAAGAAGCCCTATAAGACTTAAAAGGAGCCCTATAAGACATATAAGGAACCCTATGAAACTTACAGGGAACCCTATGAGACTTACAGGGAGCCCTACAAGACTTAAAATGAGCCATGTGAGACTTACAAGAAGCCCTATAAGACTTACAAGGAGCCCTGTGAGACTTACAAGGAGCCATATAAGACTTACAAGGAGCCATATAAGACTTACAAGGAGCCATATAAGACTTACACCTATAAAGATTACTACATTCAGCACAGGTGTTTAAGAAACAAGAGTTATTCTTTTTATGTGGATCTTGGAACTCCATTTTTCAATAAAGTGACCCCCCCCCCCTCTTCGACCAGTCGGCAATCGGCGCTTACAATTCACATTGCATACATTTGGAGCCGTACATGTGGTCTTAGGTTTTGCACCAAGGTCTCTACACAAGTAAAGATTAAACGCATTACATGTTATTTGATATAAACTTTATTTCGGGGTTTCAAAGTCAATATTTTTCAGTAATCTAATTATGTAAAAATTATAAACAGAAACGTACCCCCAAGGTTTAGTTTAAATGTTTACTTAAAATTGAGAGAGATAATGTACTGAACACAGAGAGATAATGTACGGAACACAGAGGCCTATTCGAACTAAATCTTACAGACTGATAGAACTAAGTCTTGCAGACTGATAAAATCCAAGGATATTACTTAAATTGATGTACTAGTAATCTAATGCATGATTTCACTTATCTATGGTGAAATCACAAAACAGGAGATTGTCGTAAAATAAAAATAAGTTTATCTACAACATACAAAATATATGATAATGTTCTCACTAAGTTATCAACTAAATTTGTAACTCTGCAAGATCGTAACTCAAGGAATGAGGCACAGCTTACGGCAACACATACATTGCCCTTGGTTTAGCGATAGATAATATATATATATATATATATATATATATATATATATATATATATATATATATATATATATATATATACATACATGCTTGTTGGTATTTGTATATAGGGTGATTTTCTTTAACTTAATAACTTATCACATACAATCATGTAAAAATGTATGATGAACAATCAAGTCTCGTGAAAGTGTATTGTCTAAAGGACAGATCAACAAACTCTATTGATCGTCAGATGAAGGAATGTGTATTGCAATGGTGTAGAGATGATATATTAGGATACTGATGCCACCTACCTAGTACGCTTTAGGTAAAATAGCAGATATTAACTGACAAAGAGTCTGATTGCAGATTCCATGCATTGGCTACTGTATCATATTACTTGAATGTTAATCTGTAGGAGGTAAATGATTTCTTATTTTCCTGCATATCAAGGCATAATCCATGTTTATTATAAAAGGATGTAGGAATTCATAAACCTGTCGGTACTAGCATGATTTCATTACAACGGCAGAAGAATCGAACCAATTTATTGTCCGTTTTGTTCTTGTTTTCTTATTAATTTTTTTCATTTCTTTTTTGTTGGTCAAACTGCAATAATCACAGAAGAAAATCGTGTGAGCAACAGTTGTTACAAGTGTGATATATAAAGATTCGTGACATTCGTCTTCAGTCAGATGAAGGAACGTGTATTGCAATGGTGTAGTGATGATATATTAGGATACTAAATTAAGGAACGTGTATTGCAATGGTGTAGTGATGATATATTAGGATATTAAATTAAGGAACGTGTATTGCAATGGTGTAGTGATGATATATTAGGATACTAAATGAAGGAACGTTTATTGCAATGGTGTAGTGATGATATATTAGGATTCTAAATGAAGGAACGTTTATTGCAATGGTGTAGTGATGATATATTAGGATACTAAATGAAGGAATGTGTATTGCAATGGTGTAGTGATTATATATTAGGATACTAAATGAAGGAATGTGTATTGCAATGGTGTAGTGATGATATATTAGGATACTAAATTAAGGAACGTGTATTGCAATGGTGTAGTGATGATATGTTAGGATACTAAATTAAGGAACGTGTATTGCAATGGTGTAGTGATGATATATTAGGATACTAAATGAAGGAACGTGTATTGCAATGGTGTAGTGATGATATATTAGGATTCTAAATGAAGGAACGTTTATTCCAATGGTGTAGTGATGATATATTAGGATACTAAATGAAGGAATGTGTATTGCAATGGTGTAGTGATTATATATTAGGATACTAAATGAAGGAATGTGTATTGCAATGGTGTAGTGATGATATATTAGGATACTAAAACAACGCAAGTAGTAGGCTTTTGGTAAAATGGATATTAACCTGCAAAGAGTCTGATTGCAGATTACATGCATTGGGAAATTATCAAATCATATGAGTGTCAATCTCTAACTGCTAGTCAATTTTTTATATTTTTTTATTTTATTTTATTTTTTTTATTTTGCATATCAAAGTACGATCCATGTTTATTATAAGTGCATGTATGAATTCATAAATCTTTTTGTACTAACACGATTTCATTATAACGATAGAAAAGTTAAACCAATTTATTCTCTCGCCTTTTTTATCTTTTTGGCGGGGTGGGGGTGGGCAAATTGCAATAATCACAAAAGAAAATCGTGTGAGCAACAGTTGTTACAAGGGCGATATCTAAAGATTCGTGACATACATCCAGTTAATTTTTTTTTGTATCATTGTTTCATAAGTTCAGAGTGAAGGTGTAACAGCCAACGTTGTCGCAAATACAGGCAAACCTTTAAATATGACTTAACAAAGTATTTTTCTCTTTAAAGAAAATCGGACATATCTTAATACTTCTGAAAAGAAAACGAAATCAACATCTTCCGTCATGAACAAGTAAAACAATTGCACGATGAAAGTCAAACACCTCTAAATTTAAACTTCTGCATCGTTCAACGCAAGTGTCCGTGGGTCGGTGGTTCTTCCCGGAGTTTTCTCGGGTTCTTCCTCCACCAAAATATACTGGAGGCCATGTATAGCCTATCATGTGCTGAAAAATGGCGTTAAACCCATAACAACCAACCAACCACCTCAACGCGAGTGTATAACAACCAACCAACCACCTCAACACGAGTGTATAACAACCAACAAACCACCTCAACGCGAGTGTATACTCCTCACTGCACGAGTAGCTTGCACAGTTGTGTAATATTTCACCTTGTGTCATAACTGTATTACATTAGTTAACGTTGTGAAATCAGGGATTAAAAAGCACTGTAAACTGTATTTTAGTTCACACTTAGTACTTCAATGTCTACACCTAATGCAATAACAGTCCCTCGTCTAATACTAAGTATTGCAATGTCTACACATAATGTAATATCAGTCCTTCGTGTAATACTTAACTGTATTTTATTCTACACTAAGTACGGCAACATCTACACTTAGTGTAATAACAGACCATCGTGTATTTTTTACACTGAGTACTACAATATCTACACCTAATGTAATAACAGTCCCTCGTGCAATACTTATTTTACACTAAGTACTGCAATATCTACACATAACGTAATAACAGTCCCTTGTGTAATACTAAGTACTGCAATGTCTACACCTAATGTAATAACAGCCAATCGTGTAATACTTATTACAGTAGGTGAGACTGTTTCGGCTCAAACGCACAATAGGGAGTCACAATGCCGGATTAAAGGCGGAGCATATGGAGCAGTTGATCTAGACACCCACCCACCCCCGCACAATGCAGTGAAATGGGGGTGGGGGTCTTTTTTAAAATTGCTCCAGGGCATCCTATCTCCTTAATCCGGCTTTTGGGGAGTTGCAACAAAATACCCGTGTTGCATATTATTTGCTCTCTACGCTTTATTATGAATTCGCGTGACATCTGTTTTCTACCAGTGTTGTGCTATTTACCATTTCAATCTTCATGCTAATCGGACTGTCTCCTCAGCTCAGACCAATATATCCCCGATATTCCGATCTATTATTCGCATTCATTGATTGACTTCTTAATGTAAATTTTTTCTTTATTTATGAAATCTCTTTAAACCCAACGCATTTTTTTCGACAAATTGGATGCATCAGCGTGGACAAATGGTTAATGTATTGTACATACCTTCTTATTTCCTAACACGTTATCTGGTGTCGAAACTTGGTTATCTCACATTTTATTTTCCCAGAATGATAGAGAGAGACCGTTATTTCTAAGTATTTTTCGTTAAGCTCTCTAATATGCAGTTTTATGCTCCCTGACATTGTTTTACAGTCAAACTAATGAAAACTCACTCCGGCGCTCAAAGGGTGAGATCGATGTATTTGTAAAGAACAGCTGTTGATTTCTCTTGAGAGTACAGATGAAAAGCCCTGTCTATTGTAAATTGCCAGTCATTGTGGATAACACGATTACAGGCAGTGTATCAAATAATAAACGCAAGCTCGATTGTTACATGTCGAACTTAGCCATATAACAGATGATCCACGATCGGTGGAAAACAGCCGAAAGGAGAATGACAGCATGTGTGTGTGTGTGTGTGTGTGTGTGTGTGTATATATATATATATATATATATATATATATATATATATATATATATATATATGAATAACTAATATTATCATACAGGATAGAGAATTTTAATTCGTACTCTACGGAGATTCGAACCAGGATCCTCGGAGTTACGGCACCCATCGCCTTGCCTGTGAGCACCAACCCATACACCATCTCGACCATGCACACATCTCCAAAAATGTATGCTACAAAAGTCGGTGGTACAGGCATTCGTGCGTACAGACATACCCGCATGTCGACCCAGTAATTAATTCTTATCTAAGTACACAGTCCATCTGGATTCCTACTACAGAAATCAAGGTATACATAAGTTATTATAGAGAATTACAAATATACACCAAACAGCGTAAAGTGCTATCCCTGGATCCTACAGGAGAATGCTTGATAACATTATCAGAATTTTTAAATATGAATAAATAATATTATCATACAGGTTAGAGAATGTTAATTCGTACTCTACGGAGATTCTAACCCGGATCCGGGGGTTATGACACCAATCGCCTTGCCTGTAAGCACCAACCCCTACACCATCTCGACCATATGTACCACCGACTTTGTAGCATCATTTCTGGGTGATGTGTGCACGGTCGCGATGGTGTAGAAAGTCGCCAACCACTACACCTCGACTGGAGATTCAGTTGAGTCCCTTGAGCAGTGGCGGCGCGAGGGTTCGAGGTGCCCGGGGGCAATGTTTTTTAGTGGCGTCCCTACCGAGAGGCGCCCGGGGGCAATATTCTTTAGTGGCGTCCCTACCGAGAGGCGCCAGAGGGCAATATTCTTTAGTGGCGCCCCATCTTTGCCACAGAGAACAGTTTTTATGTCAGTAGCCAACCCCCCCCCCCCACCATATAAGCCCCAGCTAAAGCTGCACAGAAAAAATCCGTATGGCGCCCCCCCCCCCCCTCCGACCGTCCCTCGCGCCACTGCTCTTGAGATGCTACCCACTGAATCAAACTTGGGGTGGACCGACACTGAACGCACACGTAAGGTACTATACTGGATATTACAATTGAAAACTCGTGGGGATTTCGGACTAAATGAAAAAATATATCCCTCCCGTATATCAAAATTACAGCCAGTCATCGGGTTTTCATCCGTACGCAATATTTTGCGATAATATTTACCGAAATAATAACATGCATTATTGTATTATTATTATTATTATTATTATTATTATTGTCCATTATCCCGCCACACAATTCTCTTGACATCTTTCCTTTTGAACCTCCATGTATAACTTGACCGGAATATAATTTTTTTTTCTCGCAAATCCAGTAGATGGCGTTGATTTTTCGTCATGATGTGTTTCCGTCCTTTGTTCACAACATGAAATTAGGTCAAAACATGTTTGCTCTCTATGTAATAGACTCAATAACCCGCTCGTTTATTATTATTATTATGGCACAACTTTTTATTATATCTCTTGTTGTAAATTCCCCCTAGTGATTTTAACATGTAGGAGAGTCCAGAGTTTATCTTCGATCTTGTGCTTAGTGTCTGTTTTGTACATGTAAGCTGTTTATTCACCTGACGAAGAGCTTGTATAGCTCAAAACGTTGGAAAACCGTTTTGAATTTGCGCCGTTATCAATTTTTGTGTCTATACATATATATATATATATATATATATATATATATATATATATATATATATATATATATATACATACAGAGAGAGAGAGAGAGAGAGAGAGAGAGAGAGAGACACATTTGGTTTAATGGCGCATCAGCACAATCCTGTTTATATGGTGACGAGTAAATTAGGTATCCCAGAAAGGCATAAGAAACAAACATAAAGGCCCTCTAAAAAAATCCCTAAAAAACAAAGTCTATTTTTTTTTAAATAAACCTAACTCTTTTAAAAAGTGCAGGACCTCCTTATATTTCGTGTGAGTGTGTTAGCATGTTTTGTGTGTTACTGCTTCTGTGTTACTCGCGTACACGTGACCGAGAAGGAAGAGGTCTCATTTTGCATGCATATATGAAAGATTCAAGCTTTGTCTGATTATATATATATATATATATATATATATATATATATATATATATATATATATATATATATATCCGAATCGCACATTGCAGGTTTCTTCAATGTGTATCACTACAAATAGACCGAGAATTACGTCGATATCAAGTATTAAACGAGGTCGTAGCAGATAAACTTTAAAGTTTAACTCCATTAAACAGCAACAAAGTCCTAGGAGCAATTTAGCCAACATTAAACTTCAATTTGCTAAGAGAGTTTTTTTTTATTTGTAATGTCTACATTGCACACGAATATAAACTTGTCATAACATACATGTTTAATACATTAATGTTATGTTTCATGCCACCAGGACTGCGACCCCTGTAAATAACTCACTGGTATGTTTGATGGGTCGTCGTCATGCAGTAAAACAAGTTAACAGCGAACTCTCTCGGGACCAAATTGCTCCACAATTGGTGATCTTGCTTCTTTCGAAACGTCACTGCCACCAAAAGTAGATATATGCAGGAATGACTGCTTTTGTTTTTACTTCATTTTCAAGGAATTCGTAAAAGAAAACGAAAGGTATTATTTTTAAAAAACTCCACGCATTTAGCCGGCATCTCTAGCACTGTCAACTTTTCATCTTTTTTTCCGCGGAAATTCAAGGCAAAAATCACTCAAACGCCAAGTCAAAACGTGGATGACCACGAGGTCACACGCGCTTTGGAGGAAGTGATGATGTTACCAAAGTCACTGGAGAGTAGTTTGCTTCAGGACCGCCAGATTTCAATCTCAACATCATACGTCACAACCATGGGGAATACTTCGAGCTTTTTAGCTCAGGCTTTGGGTCAGTCAACTACAACAATTCAATTAAGTGTCTGAAGAAATCTGAGCTGCTCAGATAAGCACAGGTTGGCGCCAACTGCAGACAACATCGATTCCGATCTGCCGTTGCATAATGTGCCGGCAGATCAGCGTCTATGTTGTTTGTTCTACTTATTAGGTCGAACAAACTGCGTAGATCCAGATCTGCCAGTACATTATGCGATGATAGATCTAAGTCTATGTAGTTTGCAGTTGGATTCTACCTATACGTGAGTATATACGGTATCTCAGCTTGAATTCTTGTCTGAGCGGCTCTGATTGTTACAAACACTTCGACCCAATGTTTCAAGCGCCTGAAATTTAAAGCTAATGGAAAAAAATCCTGAAGTGATCCAAATGTGTGTAGACATAGGATGGAGCAATCGGAACGTCCTCGGTCTTTTCCGTCAAATCAAGAAAGAAACCTCGGATATAATTCGCCGCGATAGAGAACTATATCCGGAACTACTTTTGTTCACACGGCACAATTTGGTGGCGGAAGACAAAATCACAACCTGAATATTGTCAGCCTTTTCTGTCGCAACATATGTGGTGCACTACGCCAGAAGCGAATCACCAAACCCATCAAATGTATGTGTATTCCTACGACTACATCAGAGGTTATTTATCGACTTGACGGAAATGGCAGAGCGATGTTCCGATTGAGGATGTAGATATTGGATTTATTTCGAAGTATCCGTTTTTTTTTTTTTTTTCCCCATTCATATTAAGAATGTATATAGTGCGCTTCATCGGAAATATAATTCACTTCTTACTAAACGTAAATTAATTGTATAATACGTGTTCGTACCACCCGTACTTTACTGTCGATCCTAGAGATGTATGGATCAAGCTTTTTAAAAACGAGTTTATGTACTCAACTAACGAAAATCAATGCGCAGTTGCTTATGTTGTCTACAAATAACAACAGACAAAACGTGTGTTACAAATAACATCAGACAAAACTCTTCTCACAAATACCATATTGAACGAACCCTTATGTTCTCAGTCTTGTATTGTTTTGCATCAAGCAATGATAAAGGAGTCTAACAAAATCATCGTCGTCGTTGTCATCATTTTCTTCTTCATCATCATCAGCAGCAGCAGCATCATCATCATCATTATCATCATCATTAACATATGGGTCAAGTCCTCCTGCGTTTTTCCAGAATTTGGGAAATGCAGACTATCTCTTAATCGTGTACGTAGTGCCTTTCACAAATTCGTTTTAACCCAAGAATAACCCCATAAGAAAAATGAGGAGGTTTAGGTGCAGAAAAACGGTGTCTGCTTCATTCTCTAGGTTGAAAATATGTACGACACAGCCTTCCATATGCTAATATATACCACTCAATAGAAATATTTGGCACGGAGCGAAGTGGCATTATTTTTTACATGCACCGTCACTGGCACGGAGCGAATATAATCCATTTTAATGTTAAAAGCCAAGACTTTATAATAAAACGTAGCAGAATTTACCAAGGATCAGTTTGAACTTAACTGCTGTTTAATTAAGTTGCTCATTAGCGGGATCTGATTGGCTAGTTGGTCTTTATAATTAAGTGAGGCTGTGACTGACAGGTGAAACTTGACGCCTGATTTATGACCGATCAACACAAACTGGTTATTGAGGAAGACTAATTAGCCCAGCACCAGGATATCAGTAAGGTCACAGGTAGAAAATCTACTTACACAATCACAGCCCCTACGTAACATATGCAACCTTGCCTTTTTAGCCCAATCGGCCGGTTTACAAACCCAGCCTTGAAATAAATCAATTACATCATGTTACTGTAACAGCCTTGAAATAAATCAATTACATCATGTTACTGTAACAGCCTTGAAATAAATCAATTACATCATGTTACTGTAACAGCCTTGAAATAAATCAATTGCATCATGTTACTGTAACAGCCTTGAAATAAATCAATTACATCATGTTACTGTAACAGCCTTGAAATAAATCAATTACATCATGTTACAAGGATCTTTATAAAGGTTTCTAAGTGTGAATTTCATGAAAAGTACAAGACCATACAAAGCAATGAAATTATAATTATTTGTAACAAAACACTGCAGGTGCGTGATGTATTTTACAATCAATCATGCTTACCTACAAAATAAGATACACCTAAAATGTCAGGAAACAGGATATTCAAATGTCACCATCAAACTAACTGCAGATAATGTGTACACCGTTTAGAGAAGGAAATACCATTGTACAAATGCATCTATGAAGTGACAGACTGGTATACAAATGCATGTATGAAGTGATAGACTGGTATATAAATGCATGTATGAAGTGATAGACTGGTATAAGAATACATGTATGAAGTGATACCGTTATATACAAATACATGTATGAAGTGATACTATGATATACAAATACATGTATGAAATGACAGACTGGGAAAAATAGAAAAAAAAAATTAAGTCGGGTCCAAATGCAAACAACATAGACCCTAATCTGCCATCCCATAATGCGTCGGTAGATCAAGGTCTATGTTGTTTGTTCTAATGATTAGGCCAAATCGAGATTTATTTAACATAGTTTGTTTTTGTTTTTTTGTTTTTTTGTTTGTTTTTTTTTTGTTTTTTTTTTGTTCACATAAATTAAACTAGTACGAATATATGTGTATGGTTTCACGCACATTATTTACTAAAGTTTAATCTCCCTCTTCTACATACTTTAAAGTTACAATGCCATTCTAAGGACCCAGAAATGACTCCAATCATCGATAATCGATAATCGATGATCGTGTAAGATAATTACAGACCGACAAATAGAACCCATCGTTGCAAGCCACGAGATACAATCCACTATGTTCCTTTCTCACCCGTGGCTGCCTGTGCGGTGATTTCCTCGTTTTTCACGAGTTCGCATAAACAAAAATATGAAAGTGCCCGTTTTATAGATCGTATTTCAAAGAGAAACTTTGATTAGCTCATTCAAACAGTGTCAAAAGTCATGTTGGGTCACAATGACAAGAAGATTTTTAGTCGTGCTCGCAGTGATTGGCTAAGTAAGTTTATGCATATTCATGTTAAACATGAAAATCTCTGCACAGGTAGTCAAGGGTGATAAAGGGAGCGTAGCGAATTGTTTCCTGTGGTTTGCGACGATTGCACTAGAAATATATGACGTATTAGAGTATTTTTTGTTCTTTTTATTTATTATAAAAACAAACAAACCAAAAACTAGTTTTTCAAGGAATAATTCCACAGAATGTTACGTCCTGTCTTCTCTGAAAACCTCAAATGGTCACCACAGCAAGAGAAAACAGATCACTGTGGTTTTTATTCTAAGGTTCAGATTTCAATATTTGAAACGAATACACTTTTCAATTTGATATCTGTGAATGCAATAATGTTAAAAAAGAAAAAAAATATTTAAAAAAAACAAAAAAACCCAGTAAATTGCTAATATTTTAACGTAATCACTGGAGCTTGAAAAAGTCACTGTCACCTACTTTTACAAGAGAGTAGTACTGCTCACGAATGCACACATCAAATTTCAGAACTATACAAATGCATATGCAAACGTTTATACAAATGCAGCTAAAAAAAAAAATACAAAAACAAACAACACTAACAACCACTGAAATCAATAACAACACTAACCACTGAAATCAATAACAACACTAACAACCACTGAAATCAATAACAACACTAACCACTGAAATCAATAACAAAAATAACCACTGAAATCAATAACAACACTAACCACTGAAATCAATAACAAAAATAACCACTGAAATCAATAACAACACTAACCACTGAAATCAATAACAACACTAACCACTGAAATCAATAACAACACTAACCACTGAAATCAATAACAACACTAACCTCAACAACAACTACGTCTTAAAAGTGACCCTACGTATATCTCGCCTATAGTTTGCAAATGAGAGAATAGGAAGTGGTGTTATAGGCTGCATACATTGGGTCAAATTTAGAACCACATATGAAAACATGTAAATCCAGGCGACACTGTTGTGTTTTCGAGTAACAAAATGGTATCCACTGTAAGCGGTTATGGACAGCTATAAATTTAAACTGTCTCCATGGTGTTAGACAAAGACAGATTGACACTATGTTCAATAAACCGTCAACCCGACTGTTATGAACGCTTCGTCCTGTGTTGGGACTAATATACACTAGCTAGGATATACTGACTCTGGTCCTGTTTAAAGATTTCTGAACTCTTAACTTTAAACTTGTCCAAAATGCAGTCGGCAAGGGGACTTTTAGTGTGGTGCCTGGTCCACTGATGAGAGAATGGGTCAGGGTGCCGGTCTTGAGGAAGTTCCTCAACTATCTGGAACAGGTCTTGCTATTTTTGCGGGAAAAAAATGTCCTGCCAAGCAAAAATATGAGAGATATTCCAGATGCTTTCCCCACCTACTACATATGTTGCAGTAACAGTACATATAAAAAAATACCTGTGTGACCTTGCGTCAAGGTGATACATCAAATCATGTCTGGTACTAAAAGACTCCAAACAGATTTTAACGTCGTTACGATTGACATTTTATCTTGTTGTACTTGATGTTTATATTTATTTGGAAGGGTTTATCTTCCTAAATTTTTGTGCAATTAAGTTTCATATTTTTCAAATTTTACCTTTATTTGGCACAATATAGCCACTATTGTGCTGACGTGCTGTTAAACGTAACTACATACATACATACATACATACATACATACATACATACTGTTGCATTTTAGCGCTCTTGTTAGGAAGAAACTAAATCTCGCGTGAAATGACGGGATCTAATGTATATGTCAATGACCATACACGTGCCTTTTAGTTTACACCTATTTTATTTCATAATTTGCAACTGGAAATTAAATGATGTACAATGCAGAAGGTAAAGGATTAGAACAAAAGACAATGGTTAATAATTTCGTCACTTCTACTCCTTTGACGATACAAAATTTTTAAATATATGTGAATATATAGCGGATAATATTTAAGTCTGATGACAAAAGCGTTTATTTTTGAATAGTCAAAGTGATATGTCTTGCAAGTATACATTACCTCTTAACCAATTAAATATAAAACACAACGATGAACAACAAAGGAGTTGATAAAAGATGCGAGTAAAGGAAATACAGAAGATAAAAGGAGAAACTGTTAAAAGAATATTTGTAGAGAACTTTGTGAAAAATTATGAGAACAAAAAGGATATTTAAAAGTGCTTTCTTATAGAGCGAGTCGTTACGAAGCGATAGCTAAACATTTTGAGAAAAAAAATGCTGTTTACAGCTGATCATGATCCGTACAAGTCCACGCGTGTCAAAAAAATGTGCGATTAAGAAAATCGTTTTAAATTTTCAATAAATTTATGAACGGCATCAAAAATACGAATGTTTACTTCATGTAGGAGCGATATATCGCCATACAAAAAGTATTTAAAGTGAAATTAACATATGGTGTATGGGATTGTACAGGTCGATACGTTTGTTCTCGGTTATACTCGCAAAAGAAGAACAAGTGTTGTGTACTTTCAACACGTCCACATCTACACAGAGGTGATATTAACATATTCTTTCTAAACAACTCTTGATTAAGTGAGTTGAAATTTGTCCTAAGTCAAGCATGAAGAATTTGAGATCTACTCTAAAAAACTGACTGGGAACATGAGCGTCACGATTATTGAATGAGCTCTGAATTTGTTTATGTCGTCGCTTTCATGAGTGTCAAGGCTTGTTCTTGTTTGATTGGAAGTTGTTTACACTGCGTAAGTTATAGCGAGCAATACAACCATTGGTGGAATCAGAGATACGAGATAGGATGGGCTTGAACCAGTTGTAATTTTGTATAGAAGTCTAAGTTGTGTTTTTTTCGTCTGGTTTCGATATTTTCCTAATCCTTTTTCTCAACAGATACAAATTTTGTTGCACCAGTCACAGTTCTCTCTGCCTCATTTTGCATTTGTTCGAGTTCACTTTTTCAAGTAATGTACAGCTGTCGCAAACCACATTAGCATATTCCAGAATGGGTCGTACAAAAGAGCGACCCTTCTTGGAACCCATTCGACCAATCCGACACCTGTGTAATTCTCATCAGTTTATTTTATTTTATTTTATTCTGGTCCTTTTGTTCCGGACTGTTGATCCATTTGATAATATAGCGACTTTGATGTGCTTCATTATCTCGAAAGCCCCATTCGGGTTACGGAGACAGAATGTGATACCGATCAATCAAAGCTCGGTGTATGAAGGCATGTCTTTGTATCTCGATGCAACGTAAGGAATTTAAAAAAATTTCACACCCATAAAATTACAGTGACAAATTTCCCTAAAACTCTCACAGGTGGGGACCACAATTTGTGGTCGTTTCTTAGATATGGCCTCTTTGGGAGGTTGGAATAGTAAGAGGCCATACTATGTGGTCAGTATGTAGAGGAGGCTGGGTTACAGTGGGGCCGATTTAAGGGGGTTACAGTAGGGACCTGTTTATGCGACTTACATTGGGACCTATTTAAGGGGGGGGGGTACAGTGGGCGCTTGTTAAAGGGGATTAAAGTGGGGGCTTGTTTAGCAGGATTACAGTGGGGCCGGTTAATAGAAGTTTCGCTGTATTAGGTAAGCATTAAGATACCGAGAAAACGTGTATATTTGTTGGAGAAAACGTGTATATTGTTGGAGAAAACTGAATGATTCACAATTTCACATAAGCATATTTGAAACACTAGGGCCTTTATATCTCATGATCTGATAATGTTGTTATCAAGTACGTCAGTGCTCATTAGTCTACTGTGCTTTTTGTCCAGAAATGATTTTCCCACTGACACAATTTATCTAGCATAGTCACCCTTATTGTTATACGTCTATATATAAATTTTGACTATTAACCTACGTTCGTGCGAAGGAGAATGAATCCCCGTACAAACTACTTTCTCTCTCTCTCTCTCTCTCTCTCTCTTTTGAATAAATTGTTGTCTACACATATGCATGTTGTTTGGGAATGCAAACTTATAACTACACATATGCATGTTGTTTGGGAATGCAAACTTATAACTACACATATGCATGTTGTTTGGGAATGCATACTTATAACTACACATACACATGTTGTGTATGTTGTTTGGGAATGCAAACTTATAACTACACATACACATGTTGTTTGGGAATGCAAACTTATAACTAGACATATGCATGTTGTTTGGGAATGCAAACTTATAACTACACATACACATGTTGTTTGGGAATGCAAACTTATAACTACACATACACATGTTGTTTGGGAATGCAAACTTATAACTACACATATGCATGTTGTTTGGGAATGCAAACTTATAACTACACATACACATGTTGTTTGGGAATGCAAACTTATAACTACACATATGCATGTTGTTGGGAATGCAAACTTATAACTACACATACACATGTTGTTTGGGAATGGTACTTGATAAGAAGAGATATTGATTGTTATTTTTTAATACTGAAAATCCGTAACTAAATACACTGTAGTAACCTAAATTTTCTGACAAGTTAAATGGTCTATCCATTTTCTTTCGTTTATTATCTATCCGTCTGTCTGTCTGTCTGTATGCCTGCCTTACAGTCTATCTATGTGTGCATTTATCTTTTCTTTACTTTCTTTTTTTCTTTTTTTCCATTTTCTTTATGTCCTAAATTCTATGCTACTTCTTGTTATTCCTCTGTTAGGGTCTTTAATTATTTTTTCGAAATATATGTATTTATGCCCTTTGCTCCTTCAGGATCTTTAATTATTTTTTCGAAATGTACGTATTTATGCCCTTTGCTCCTTAAGAATCTTTCATTATTTTTTCGAAATATATCTATTTATGCCCTTTGCTCCTTCGGGATCTTTCATTATTTTTTCGCGCGTGTGTGTGTGTGTGTGTGTGTGTGTGTGTGTGTGTGTGTGTGTGTGTGTGTGTGTTATGCCCTTTGGCACCTTTTCTGTTCATTGCATTTACTTTCGTTCCGTTTTAACGCCTTTACATAAAACGATATTACCTTTAATTTTCACAGGCTTAACACATGCACAGTCTCTTTTAGTATACGAGACTTTGCTTCCCAGTAAGTATATGCCTATATTACCATCAAACCTACCTAACCATAAAACAATAGTCCCTCGAAGGGGCTGACGCTCTACTGACTGAAAAGAATTCTCAGGAATTCAAGACAAGACCGTTTTTTCTTTTTAACTGCGGAGAGACAAAAACATCTGCGATACTCTTCAGTGATAGCAAGATTGTCAAATTACCTGCTGTGGTGGACATATTCGATGTCAACTTGGCACCATTTTCACTTAAGACCAACAAGGCATCATAATAAGTTTTCTGGTGGAAAGCCCATGCTGATAAGATTTTCTGTTTTGGAAAGGCAACGATAACAATATTTTCAAGATGGGTGCCATGGTGACCATATCTGATATCAGGTTGGCACCATTTCTACTTAGTACCAACCAGACATCATAAGAAGTCTTTTGGTGAAAGCAGAGTGTCGATACGACCATCCATCTAAGAGAAGTAGTGATAACAAGGTTTTCAAGATGGCCATTGCGGCAGTCATATTAGAAGTCGTATATGCACCATTTTCATTTACAACCAACTAGACATCATAAGAAGTCTTTCAGTGAAAACCCCATGCTGATATGGCCATTCATTCAGGAGAAATAGTGATAACGAGATTTTCAAGATAATCACTGTGGCAGGCATACTGAATGTCTGAATAGCACCATTAGGACCAACAAGACATCATAGGAAGTCGTTTACTAAAAACCCCATGTAGATATGACCATCCATTCAGTATAAGTAGTGATGATAATAGTTACAACATGGCCATTGCTGTGGCCATATTGGACATCAGATCGACCCCATTTTCATTTTGGACCAACTATACACCATAGGAAGTCTTCTGGTGAAAACCCAATGGCAATATTCCGTTTTATTCAGAGAATTAGCAATAAAATAAAATTCAAGATGGCCACTGCGGCAATCATATCGGACATCAGGTCGGCACCATTTTCATTTGGGACAAACTCGACATGATAAGAAGTCTTCTGGTGACAACCATATGGAAATATGAGTTTCCATTCAGGAAGAGTAGGGATAACAAGATTTTCAAGATGGCCACTGTGGCGGCCATCTTGGAAATCAGATCAACACCATTTTAACTTAGGACCACATAGACATCATAAAAAGTCTTCTGGTAAAACCCCCATGTTAATACGACTTTGCATTCAGGAGGAGTCGCGATAACAAGATTTTCAAGCTGGTCACTGTAGCGGCCATATTGGACATCAGATCGACACCATTTTCACATAAGAACATCTAGACACCATAAGAAGACTTCTGGTGAAAACCCCATGTCAATATGCCTTTGCATTCAGAAGGAGTAGCGATAACAAGATTTACAAGCTGGCCGCTGTGGTGGCCATACTCAATGTCTGAGCGGCACCATTTTCATTTAGGACCAAGTAGACCAAGGGTTGAATGTGTGTGTAAAGTTTCATGGCAATCCTCCAAACAGTTTAGGAGGAGTAACGATAACAAACTTGAGCTAGTGAACGGACGGATGACGGACCATCCCATAAGCTCTTCCGGTCTACCAGCAGAGCTAAAAACGAAGGTAATTTTCCACCCGAAAAATGCAGAAAGCTCACTCGACAATCTACGGTCGATCTGCACGAAATCTTGTCCGAAGTATTCGCGACATGAGAACAATGAGGTCTTACAATAAAATCGCAAATCATTTTTAAAAAAGTATACATAGTTATCTTAGGTTACACGTAACATTTAGTATCTACTTCCTAGGTACAATTAGTGTGAACAAAAAGGTGACTTATCAGTGATATACAGTCAAATCTATAGTAACCAGTGACCTTTTGGAAGGGGGAAAAGTACCTTCTTAGAACAATTGGTTGGCTAATTGAGGTTCATTCCTTCAATATTTTGTCTGCAAGACTTAGACAAACTGACTGTTTAAGACGGGTGACTGCATAGCACAGGTGGCCAATACGGCAGATTAACTGTATGTTGATTTAACTTTATTTTTGAGTCATATATTTCTCGAGATACAACGTACGTATATATATATATATATATATATATATATATATATATATATATATATATATATATATATGCTAAGATTCTGTAAATGTGGACACACATATGAAAACATTCCCATCCTCTGAACATGCCACAATCCCTTTCTAATTCTTCATATCCTATCAACTCGCAACTAAGTTCTGCCTTAACCTCCGCGTATCATCCATTGAAAACAGATCTACCGTTAAGTTCAGATTTTGTGACATGTGCAAAATCACAGACTGTGAAATGCACAATTGTGTTTTCATTCCTTTCATAAATCACGTCTTATATTAAATACACCACAGGGCGAGGATTATATTACTTTTGTCATTGTATTGATATTGGTTTTAAACAGGTATCTTAGCTGTTTTTGTTGCTGTTGTTGTTACTGTTGTTGTTTACTGTTGTTAAAAAAAAACGTATTTCATTGTTGAAAACCGAAGGAAAAAACATCACGCTATTGTTACTTACTAGGACGGTATAATGAATTGGTTTGTTTTGGCTCGTTTTGTATGACTGCGATGAATATATATATATATATTGTTTTAAAAGCGTGTATGCATAAAAAATGCTGTCTTTGTCCAAAAACAATCAAGCCTACTATCATATTGGCAATACATGCAACTAAAAGAAATATTTGGCGATGACTTTAGAATTCAATAGTCGACCATTGAATTCGATTATCGACTAAAACAACAGTATACTTCGAACCTTTTGATCAATGATTCGGGGAACCTCGGCTTCTTACTCAACTTTCTGTACTTACAGAATTAACTTTTCTTTTTCAATTCAAAAATACTCATTGTATATATCTCGGCACTTTTCAATCCAAAACTATTCACTGTATACAACTCGGCACTTTTCAAGATACAAAATTTCATTGTTCCCATTGGATGATGCAAAAATAAAAGGTAGAAGAGGAAGCAAGCAATGAGCTAAGCAAAAGTAAATATAATGGAAAGAAAAAAAGAAACGAGTAGAAACAGTAAAAGAACACGGAATGCAGTAAACACGTACATCATAATGGCAAAGAAAACTGTCCTTATATTAAAATTTGAAGGAAACACAATTATGTAATCTTGCAAGTTCTTCATAAAAATACACACTGCGCCCATCAACTCCAGAAAATACAATGAAGGATCGATTGTTCGTACTATTGAGAGACACATCGCATACGTTCTAAAAAGGTATTTTAATATCCCAAAAATGAGAGAGAGAGAGAATATTTGCTTGCTCCGAGTGAATAACGGATATATTTCATCGAGTGGGTGAAAATACTTAAGTTTTTCACCCACGAGATGAAATATATTCGTTATTCACTCGGAGCAAGCAAATATTCTTTTTATTTTATGTTCAAGCGTATTGTCTAGCAATTTGTATAACACACTGAAGTAGCTGATTTCTTACTACATCCCGCGCGATAATGTCATCAGCAGTTTACCGTGTATGTTCTGCTGTTTTGTGTATATTTGGACATAAAATATCAGTAGTTACATAATGCTCCTTCCCAATTCAAGGTAAAACAGCAAATAAAAAGAAAATGAAAAGAAAGAAAAAAAAGTTGCTTATTTCTGGATTTGAACCCAGTTCGCCTGGATACGAAGCAGCCATCTTAACCTTTACACCACGCAAGCGTGTTGTAAAAAGTGATATATTTTTTTCACTGCAGTGAAATATCAAAATTATTTCACTCGGAAAATCCAGTAATTCACTGCCTAGCATAATTTATATATATATATATATATATATATATATATATATATATATATATATATATATATATATATATATATGAAGGATCATTGTGCTTTGTTTCTGTTGTAATATGAATCTTCCAGTTTCAGATATCACATTTCTTGAAAGCCTAGCCGAGACAAATTTAAAGGATACCAAACATCCGATATCGAAAAAAACAGAGCTAAATGACTAAGATTTGAGTACCTGGGGAATTCCGAAATAGAAACATTCATGTTACTGATTTTGACATGAAAATCAACCTCTGTAAGCGTTAATTACACTTTGTTATTATAACGGCGTTGTAGGAGGCGGCATAATTTAATAACATATTGGGCTAGGCTTGATACAAAGAGGATTTTCTCGATTCATATATCCTAGGGTGGGCGTTAGAAATATTGAACCGAGTCTGATTTAGTAGTATATGCTTTCTTTACGTTGACTATAAATGCTTCCCACTATAATTTTTAATTGTTCATATCACCTATTATTTAAACAAGTGAGCCTTTAATTGAGACTATATATATATGCCTTCAATGGGCAACTGAGGCTACCGGGTTCTTTTCTTGGTAGCCCGCTGGGCTAACAACAGATTTCTAAATGTTCAGACCCTAAGTATTCAATATTTACTAAAAAAATGGACATAAAACTTTCCCTACTAATAATTACTTGTATCTGTTGTAAGTGGTAATTAACGTATCGCCATCTGTAACTCAAACACCAACAGGTGCCGATACCTATGGACTTCCGACCAATAATATCGCTAGCAAAAGGTGAACATCACGTGATTTAGAGGCGCACTGACAGCTTCTAGGACATTCAGCCCTGATATTTGTCACCTATCCGAATGCCACTATATATCATATGCAAGTTCAAATCTTCATAACTTAAACGTTTTTTAAATCATTTTTCATGACATTTTCATCATGCACTAAAAATTGAACACTAATTCATTTGGGGTAAGTGTCAACATAAAATAATTTGATTTGATATGATGCGCTATGTTAATGAGCACGGCTCTGATTTGGCGATAGGTCAATTTGGTGCTAAATAATTGGTAGATGTAAAAGCATTAGAAAATTGAGATTTAATACGTTGTATGACTTTAGGTTGATGCCAGGATCAACGATTTAATATTAATTTTAAAAGGAGGCGAGAGAATGATCATCTTCAATACCTTGTCATTATGCGATTGTCTTTTCTTTTAGTCCTCACATTCCAATATTAATGGAGTCCGAACCTAATGATAATAACAGTATAAGACATCTAGCATTCCATAAAGGAATTTGAACGTAATAAATATATAGCTATTCGATTTAAGCCTCGATGTATTAATCATCCAAAACATATGTTCAATGCAGATATCAAGTCTATTACTAATGCTAATTATAAAGATTATAAAGACGTAATGATTTTTTCATTATCAAAACAGTATAAGCTTCAATTAGGACAATCAATGTAATCTGAAGAAAATATAAAACCCTATTTGCGCTTTCTGGACTGTAATCATTGCAAACGAGATGGTACAAGTCTTGAAAATCAATTCCTTAAATAAATCTCTCTCTCTCTCTCTCTCTCTCTCTCTCTCTCTCTCTCTCTCTCTCTCTCTCTCTCTCAGATATATCTGTCACGTTTTACCCTTTTTAGGTTGTTTTTTTTTAAATAAAAAAAACCGGTGCGGGAGAAATATATATCTACTATGGTTCAAGTTCGGTCTATGGTTTATGGTATGTATCAAACACATCTCATCATAGTCCTTATGGTCGGAATTAAACACATCTCTTTATATGCCTTATGGTCTGAATCAAACACATCTCTTAATATGCCTTATGGTCTGAATCAAACACATCTCTTTATATGCCTTATGGTCGGAATCGAACACGTCTCTTTACTTGCCTTATGGTCTGAATCAAACACGTCTCTTTATATGCCTTATGGTCTGAATCAAACACGTCTCTTTATATGCCTTATGGTCGGAATCAAACACGTCTCGTTATAGACCTTATGGTGTGAATCAAACACGTCTCGTTATAGACCTTATGGTGTGAATCAAACACGTCTCGTTATAGGCCTTATGGTGTGAATCAAACACGTCTCGTTATAGGCCTTATGGTGTGAAATCAAACACGTCTCGTTATATGCCTTATGGTGTGAAATCAAACACGTCTCGTTATAGGCCTTATGGTCTGAATCAAACACGTCTAGTTATAGGCCTTATGGTGTGAAATCAAACACGTCTCGTTATAGGCCTTATGGTGTGAATCAAACACGTCTCGTTATAGGCCTTATGGTGTGAATCAAACACGTCTCGTTATATGCCTTATGGTGTGAATCAAACACGTCTCGTTATAGGCCTTATGATATGTATCAAACACGTCTCGTTATTGGCCTTATGGTGTGAATCAAACACGTCTCGTTATATGCCTTATGGTGTGAATCAAACACGTCTCGTTATAGGCCTTATGATATGTATCAAACACGTCTCGTTATAGGCCTTATGGTGTGAATCAAACACGTCTCGTTATAGGCCTTATGGTCTGAATCAAACACGTCTCGTTATAGGCCTTATGGTCTGAATCAAACACGTCTCGTTATAGGCCTTATGGTGTGAATCAAACACGTCTCGTTATAGGCCTTATGGTGTGAATCAAACACGTCTCGTTATAGGCCTTATGGTGTGAATCAAACACGTCTCGTTATATGCCTTATGGTGTGAATCAAACACGTCTCGTTATAGGCCTTATGGTGTGAATCAAACACGTCTCGTTATAGGCCTTATGGTGTGAATCAAACACGTCTCGTTATAGGCCTTATGGTGTGAATCAAACACGTCTCGTTATAGGCCTTATGGTGTGAATCAAACACGTCTCGTTATAGGCCTTATGATATGTATCAAACACGTCTCGTTATAGGCCTTATGGTCTGAATCAAACACGTCTCGTTATAGGCCTTATGGTCTGAATCAAACACGTCTCGTTATAGGCCTTATGGTGTGAATCAAACACGTCTCGTTATAGGCCTTATGGTGTGAATCAAACACGTCTCGTTATAGGCCTTATGGTGTGAATCAAACACGTCTCGTTATAGGCCTTATGGTGCGAATCAAACACGTCTCTTTATATGCCTTATGGTCGGAATCAAACACGTCTCTTTATAGGCCTTATGGTCTGAATCAAACACGTCTCGTTATAGGCCTTATGGTGTGAATCAAACACGTCTCGTTATTGGCCTTATGGTGTGAATCAAACACGTCTCGTTATAGGCCTTATGGTGTGAATCAAACACGTCTCGTTATATGCCTTATGGTGTGAATCAAACACGTCTCGTTATAGGCCTTATGATATGTATCAAACACGTCTCGTTATAGGCCTTATGGTGTGAATCAAACACGTCTCGTTATAGGCCTTATGGTGTGAATCAAACACGTCTCGTTATAGGCCTTATGGTGTGAATCAAACACGTCTCGTTATAGGCCTTATGGTGTGAAATCAAACACGTCTCGTTATAGGCCTTATGGTGTGAATCAAACACGTCTCGTTATAGGCCTTATGGTGTGAATCAAACACGTCTCGTTATAGGCCTTATGATATGTATCAAACACGTCTCGTTATAGGCCTTATGGTGTGAATCAAACACGTCTCGTTATAGGCCTTATGGTGTGAATCAAACACGTCTCGTTATAGGCCTTATGGTGTGAATCAAACACGTCTCTTTATATGCCTTATGGTGTGAATCAAACACGTCTCGTTATAGGCCTTATGGTGTGAATCAAACACGTCTAGTTATAGGCCTTATGGTGTGAATCAAACACGTCTCGTTATAGGCCTTATGGTCTGAATCAAACACGTCTCGTTATATGCCTTATGGTGTGAATCAAACACGTCTCGTTATAGGCCTTATGGTGTGAATCAAACACGTCTCGTTATAGGCCTTATGATATGTATCAAACACGTCTCGTTATAGGCCTTATGGTGTGAATCAAACACGTCTCGTTATAGGCCTTATGGTGTGAATCAAACACGTCTCGTTATAGGCCTTATGGTGTGAATCAAACACGTCTCGTTATAGGCCTTATGGTGTGAAATCAAACACGTCTCGTTATAGGCCTTATGGTGTGAATCAAACACGTCTCGTTATTTTCCTTATGGTGTGAATCAAACACGTCTCGTTATAGGCCTTATGGTGTGAATCAAACACGTCTCGTTATAGGCCTTATGATATGTATCAAACACGTCTCGTTATAGGCCTTATGGTGTGAATCAAACACGTCTCGTTATAGGCCTTATGGTGTGAATCAAACACGTCTCGTTATAGGCCTTATGGTGTGAATCAAACACGTCTCATTATAGGCCTTATGGTGTGAATCAAACACGTCTCGTTATATGCCTTATGGTGTGAATCAAATACGTCTCGTTATAGGCCTTATGGTGCGAATCAAACACGTCTCGTTATAGGCCTTATGGTGCGAATCAAACACGTCTCGTTATAGGCCTTATGGTCTGAATCAAACACGTCTCGTTATAGGCCTTATGGTGTGAATCAAACACGTCTCGTTATAGGCCTTATGGTGTGAATCAAACACGTCTCTTTATAGGCATTAGTATTGTCACATGTTCCGGATACTCTGTGGGAACTAAGTGAACCACATCTGGTTGCTCCTTCCCTATCCGTTTCTTTCTTGCTTTCCTTTTTTTATCTCTTTCTTTCTATCTTTATTTCTTTTTCCACACATTTCTGTAAATTTTCCTTTTAAAATAATATTAAATATATTTTAAGCATTATTATTTAGTCCAGCTGCTATATATGCGTGATTTTGTATGTGTACTGTTGTATTGTTACACAAGACTACAGTTAATTCAAACATTAGACATTACGTTCATAAAACATTACTTTTAGAATATTTACAGCACAGCGAGAACCATCCCAGCGAGACGGACTATTTGAGAATATGTAACAGGTTATGTCCTATGAATACAACACACCTGACATAAGCATACCTAAATAGTATTACTTATCAGGTTTAACGACACGCCAGCACAATACACGCTAAATGGTTCCGATCGAAAGTAAAGCTCTAAAACTGTAAATACAATGAATTGCAATACATAACAAGATACTGGAATATAAACCCCACCACCACCACCACCAAAAAAATAAATAAATAAATAAAATATAAAATAAAAAAATAAATAAACACTAAGTAGTAAACGATAAAAGATGAAAGGCAAAGGTGTTAAAATTCTGTAAAAGATATGTGAATTGAAAAATTAAGGTAATACCTGTAAAGCCCTTAAAACATATGGTTATAATTTTATACATAAATCGTATTCCCTCAAAACATCCAAGATTGTCTCTAATGGTGCATCATCATAGAGTTTTTTTTTCATTAAGTTCACCTTCAAGATACTTCTGTCTCACAGAATCGACAGACTCGACAAGAATCTGTTCCACTATCAGTGGAACTGTATGAAGAGTATGCTCTCTCTCTCTCTCTCTCTCTCTCTCTCTCTCCATATAATTTAAATTATTACACTTTTGAAGCTCGACTAAGTTACAAAAATCAACATACAATAAAAGCTCGCTTTCAGTTCTATGGTCCATAGTTCGTTGTTAGATCGCGATACATGTACGGTCATGTGGTCCTCCATCCAAAATCGACAGTTTTCTCTGTGAATTCCGGTTGTCTACATCTCCAAGATCTCTTCATGCCAAGATTAATGCAGTTGCCGTGTTATAATGTGTTATAACTTTTTTGTACAATTGAAAAACCAAGCTACAGTTTAATCAGGACGATAATCATTAAAAAAAAGAAGAACAAGAAAAATACTGAATAGACGACAACAGAAAAGTAAAATCAAGGTACAAATTAATTAGGTTTAGGATGTTTCCCACTCTAATATAGTGTAAAAAAAAGCAAATTACTTTATAATGTTGACATTACCATAAAGTCTGTTTTTCCACTGTCCACATTACCACAAGGTGTGGATACAAATCAATAGATTACAGGGGTGGTCGTCATTACCACAAGGTGTGGATACAAATCAATAGATTACAGGGATGGTCTTCATTTACAAAACAAATTCTAAATATATTCTTTGTAATATATGCAAACGTCACGCATGGGACATGTTTTCCATATCTGAAATCAATTGACATGGGACATGTTTTGCATACACGAAATCAATTGACATGGGACATGTTTTCCATATCTGAAATCAATTTACATGGGACATGTTTTGCATACACGAAATCAATTGACATGGGACATGTTTTCCATATCTGAAATCAATTGACATGGGACATGTTTTCCATATCTGAAATCAATTTACATGGGACATGTTTTCCATATCTGAAATCAATTTACATGGGACATGTTTTGCATACACGAAATCAATTGACATGGGACATGTTTTCCATATCTGAAATCAATTGACATGGGACATGTTTTCCATATCTGAAATCAATTTACATGGGACATGTTTTGCATACACGAAATCAATTTACATGGGACATGTTTTCCATATCTGAAATCAATTGACATGGGACATGTTTTCCATATCTGAAATCAATTGACATGGGACATGTTTTCCATATCTGAAATCAATTTACATGCCGATTTGTGGCGGAACTTGATGAAAGCATCTTTATCAAAGGGTAATGTTATGATAACTGTTAAGTTTATTTTACACACACACACACATGTTATACGACAGATAAATTCAGACAGATCTGTAGATAGATAGAAAGGTCTCTCTTTCTCTCTCTCTCTCTCTCTCTCTCTCTCTATATATATATATATATATATATATATATATATATATAGAGAGAGAGAGAGAGAGAGAGAGAGAGAGAGAGAGAGAGAGAGAGAGAGAGAGAGAGAGAGACTGATTATCCATAATGATCACAAGAGTTTATGGTGAACATGGTACATACGGTATACAAGAAAACCCTGTAGACCAGCCTTGTGGATTCCATTGCTGTCAAAGGAGTTTAATGATTTTGTAGCAACACATCCCGAAACATATTAATGTTTACAGGTTGGATGTCTAAGTAAACAATGACTGCTTATTTACACTCAGTGACACTAGTCACATGAACAAAGTATAAAGTACTGGAGTAGTTTTATACAAGTTTAGTGAAGAAGTAAGTAAATACAACTTAATTTACTCAAGAATGAAGAACTAAATGTTTAAGAAAAATGGACAGTGTATGAGTATACAAAATGAAGCCTCATCACGTGATTAACACAACAGTCTTGAAAATGATCCCAAATTGTACATTAGGCTGTAAGAAAGAATTTCAAGGGCATCACTCCGAATTTGAACCCTATGCAAGTGTAGATTGTATAATGAAAACTACCAAAAATCAATCGAATGACTGCAACTGCACAATCAATAATGTGTACGCGTGTGTGTTTGTTTTTAAACGATCACACTCAGATTGATGCACAATAGTTACCACATCACTTGTATCAGAAATCTATAAATGGTAGTTTCCTAGTATGGACTTTTATGTAATACATACAGTATTATTGTACACGTTAGTATCATCGACCTAAGAAACAAAATCGACTACGGTTAAGGATGATTGCTTGGCGATGAAATTTTGTGATAAATTCTAATGTTTATTACAAAACGACACGGATGTATGTGCAGTGTATTCATATGATTTTTCGGAGTCCCTTCTCTGACGTCATTTCGACATGTCACTGGGCGGTTCATTAATATTCAGTGATCGCGTGAAGCAAAGCCGCTATTTTCACCTTTACGGCGGATTTGGGGGCAAGTAGGCATGTTTGCGTTAGATATTACTTAAAACGAGAAAATGTAGAAACCTCGAAAGAAAACCTTAAGCAATATTAATTACTGATGCTTTTTAGGCATCTATTTGAGTCTAATGCAAATTTGGTCATCATATTTACACTCAATTACACCCAGACCAGCCTGGTTAATGTAAGTTTCATCATTTGGTTAACAGGGGTGGGTGGGTGGGGTTCTTTCAATTACATGTGTCAATAATAGGGACATCCTCAGGCAGATTTGTAGATCAGCAAAATGGCCGAAAATACCACCGTACATTCAGTAATACTGACACTTACACGCCAATGCAACGTCATTTTCCGTTCCGTTTGACTCCAAGAGAACTAGACACTATTTCAAAACAAGTCTCTTCTTTTATTGATCTATCCAAGCGTAAGTAATGCTAGCAATACTCTAGATCTTACTTAAATACTACATTAAAATGCCCCAAAGAAAATTACAGTTTAAAATTTGACCATAATATCGACAGTGGGAAACGTATAACAAATAAATAGACTGTTAACTGTATTAAAATTAAGCGCATACTAAATTGGCCGTATAATATAAGACGCTCTTTCCCAACTCCATTGACTACTGCTGTACACTTCCGGTCGAAAAGATTAGCTCTAATAACCTAATAGTTTGCCGGCTTGTCAATCAGTGAACAGCTCAGCGGCAACTAATGTCTCTCATTGCGCATGTATCATCTTGGATGCGTGCATTCCAGGATTATTGAAAGATCGAGGATTTCTTTAAGCCGTATGTTGGTGATACGATTTCAATTTGATCTTGGCAAACTACAGTGATTCGCATTGATGAAGTTGATATTGCTGTGTGGTTGACTTAATTTGCAATTTGAAATTGTGTTTCACTGCCAATTAGTCATAGGCGGGTGAAAATGCAATTGTTGAAATGACAGACGGGTTTAATTTCCCGGTCCGTCTGACCATAGCAGTGTTGACATTATCTGGAATCAAGCTCAGTCGTTCTTGATCAGTACAAGTGACCATATCTTGGGTCTTGCTTACGGCATATACCGTGACATCTAAACATCAGATCTGGCCAAGTAGAAATGTAGAAAGTTTCCTGGTACCCGGCCGAAAGTGTGACGTGTGACGCAGTAGTCAGAAACACAATAGGGGCAGGTCATTTATTTAATTGTCTGGGAAGGGGGCGAGCCTGGGATATTTTTGAGAAATAAAATCTGGCTCTCAAATAGGTTGAAAAAAAATATCCCTCCTCTGATTCCCCCACCCACCCCACCCCCATCCCCATGAAAAAGAACAAACAAAAACTATTATATCCATTATATTAGTTTGAAAAAAAATAAAATATTTTGAGGTAAAAGAAAAAATAATTTCCCGCTCGAAAGAGAATCTCAGGCTCCCCCCCCCCCCCAATTAAATGGTCGGTCTCTTATAAATCTATGATCATTGTAAACACAGATACAACTTCTTTTGCTCTGAGTTTAAGGGATGGTTTATGTTGAACATATTTTCTAAAACTGCTCCACAGACGTTAGATTGAGCAAACTATACCTTAATTACTACTGTCAATAAGTAACATCTTAGATTTATGCCAGAGGGTTTGCATTTTAAGCATTGTGTCATTGTGTAAATCGTGCCATTTTGGTGGATCTAAAGACGTCATAACCCCAAGGTATCCAATTAGATCAATACTATTGTAAGAATTCTTTACTCAGAGCCCTTTTAACTAAACGAACGTCCCTTGCCTCCTCAACTCAACGAACGTCCCTTCCCTCCTCAACTCAACGAACGTCCCTTGCCTCCTCAACTCAACGAACGTCCCTTCCCTCCTCAACTCAACGAATGTCCCTTCCCTCCTCAACTCAACGAACGTCCCTTGCCTCCTCAACTCAACGAACGTCCCTTCCCTCCTCAACTCAACGAGCGTCCCTTGCCTCCTCAACTCAACGAACGTCCCTTCCCTCCTCAACTCAAGGAATGTCCCTTCCCTCCTCAACTCAACGAACGCCCCTTCCCTCCTCAACTCAACGAACGTCCTTAGAACTAAATGCAGCAAATGGTACAGGGCAAGCAATATGCATCTGATCTTGAAATACCATTTGTTTGGTGTCAATCCACCAGATGGATAATCCAGACTTCTAATAAATGTTCTAAAACCACCATCGCTCTACCAGAAGAAGAGAAAGTAATAATAGGGCTGACCCTGCTGTCAAATACTGCATTAGTTAGAGATGAAAAGTATTGTACGCCAAGCCCCGTGCTTAATTGTCCTCTATGTAGCGAATAGTTGGGCATGATTGAGACCCCGACGTTTGGTCAAGGTATGCGGCCTTGAACTAAATTCACTGTACACAAACGATTATTTACCTTATTAGACTTACCATGACGGTATTAGACTTACCATGACCCTTATTAGACTTACCATGACGGTATTAGACTTACCATGAAAATAGGTAAAAATAGGTGTTAGAAACTAGACTTAGACTTACCATGACGGTGACCTTTTTATTACCAAAGTGCATGCCATCAACAAAGTCTGGTCAAGGAAGTGACTATAAACAAAACTTATTATGCAAAACCCATTTTTTCTTTGAGCCATAATGGTCCTGACCTTTGACCTTTTGATCCCAAAATCAATAGACCCCTTCCATACCTTAAGTGCAAGCATTACACAAACGTTGATCAAGGAAAGAAGTCTAGAACTAAAGATATATGGCAGAAACATTCTTCTTCTGTAAGTTATCTAT
The DNA here is from genome assembly GCA_029931535.1 of Margaritifera margaritifera. NCBI lineage: Eukaryota > Metazoa > Mollusca > Bivalvia > Unionida > Margaritiferidae > Margaritifera > Margaritifera margaritifera. The sequence continues at coordinate 758,402 of JAQPZY010001153.1, forward strand.
AAACTTTGAAGAAGGTTCATGCTGGACCTTGACCTTAGACTTTTTGACCCCAAACTACAAACTATATAGGCTTCTTTCTTACACCATGTGCAAGCCATACAAAGATTGGTGATGAAGAACTAATGTTACTGAGCAGAAACGATTTTTCTTCTTGCAGTCAGAGACCTTGACCTTCAAACTATTGACCCTAACAATTCTGTTCAAATCTGAGCTGCTGAATAAAGTTACTGTGTGGAAACCATCTTTCTTCTTTTAGTCACATTGACCTTCACCTTTGACTTTTTTTTACCCCCAAATCGATAGACTTCTTTGTTCCTTACTCAAAGTGCAAGCCATGCATAATTCTGGTCTGTGACGAACCCTGACGTTGGATCTTTTGACCCCCAAATCGACAGGTTTCTTCCTTATCCATCAAGTGGAAGGCATCCACAAAATTTGGTAAATGTAGATTGTCGACAATTCGAGTTTGCGAAAACAAAACTGGTAACAGACGGATGGATGAACGGACGAACGAAATTATGGCGACCGAATAAAAGTCGGCTGCGTCAAATGATCGCTGTCTTGAACCCGTCCTCGAACATACAAGACTTGCTAATATCTAATACGGAATGTAGTCTTGGGTCCGCTGATTGAGAAAAGGGTAATCCAAATCTATTACGAGATTTTGAAAACTATCATTGGATCTGGCTGACCTTTAAGCAAAATACTGCATTAGTCACTGAAAACACATCCATCTCCTCGCACCCTGTCATCTGACAAACAAGTACGACTGACTCTGACAGTTAACAGCTCCCGTGTTACACTTATTACAAGTGACAGGCAGAGTCTATTGCTCTCTCGTATTACACTTATTACACGTGACAGGCAGAGTCTATTGCTCTCTTGTATTACACTTATTACATGTGACAGGCAATGTCTATTGCTCTCTTGTATTGCACTTATTACATGCGACAGGCAATGTCTATTGTTCTCTCGTATTACACTTATTACACGTGACAGGCAGTATATTGCTCTCTCGTATTACACTTATTACATGTGACAGGCAGAGTCTATTGCTCTCTTGTATTACACTTATCACATGGGACAGGCAGAGTCTATTGCTCTCTTGTATTACACTTATCACATGTGACAGACAATGTCTATTGTTCTCTCGTATTACACTGTTTACATGTGACAGGCAGAGTCTATTCTCTCGTATTACACTTATTACATGTCACAGGCAGAGTCTATTGCTCTCTTGTATTACACTTATCACATGGGACAGGCAATGTCTATTGTTCTCTCGTATTACACTTATTACATGCGACAGGCAGAGTCTATTGTTCCCCAGTATTACACTTATTACATGTGACAGGCAGAGTCTATTGCTCTCTTGTATTACACTTATTACATGTGACAGGCATTATATTGCGCTCTCGTATTACACTTGTTACATGTGACAGTCAGATTCTAAAAAACTTCAGTCAATATGAAAAACGCATTTAAAATTTGGTAATAATACTGACATTGAAACGTTAGGAAAAAGTATTGCTATTCTGCAGGAGATAAAAAGAGGAAAAACATATATTGCGATTACCCCATGCGACATATTCTGCATTAAACATTTTGTATTTTTGCGCCACATACAACTTTTCGGAAGTTGTGTCCTTTGTTTTGTTCTATCTATTGTTTTGTTTCAAGATCTCCAGTTGAAGTTAAGATAAATTAACCGAATAAAAATGAAACCTTTTAGACAAGGACAAAACCAGATGTATTATGAATTATGAATAACGGAAAGTACTTATTAAACTGAGGTTCCCACTTTATATGGCATGGACTGTCATGTACATGTTACCCAAACTCTAATTTATGAACAGGTCTCCAGCGATCTTTCGACAGATGTTTACAAATATGTTTAAATTTTGAAACCAGACAATCTCACGTAAATTACATTCACAAAGATTGTGGAACCAAACAATCTCATGCAAATTGCATTCACAAAGATCGTGGAACCAGACAATCTCTCGTAAATTACATTCACAAAGATTGTGGAACCAAACAATCTCATGTAAATTACATTCACAAAGATTGTGGATCACAATCTCACGTAAATTACATTCACAAAGATTGTGGAACCAAACAATTTCATGTAAATTACATTCACAAAGATTGTGGATCACAATCTCACGTAAATTACATTCACAAAGATTGTGGAACCAAACAATCTCATGTAAATTACATTCACAAAGATTGTGGATCACAATCTCACGTAAATTACATTCACAAAGATTGTGGAACTAAACAATTTCATGCAAATTACATTCACAAAGATTGTGGAACCAGACAATCTCACGTAAATTACATTCACAAAGATTGTGGAACCAAACAATCTCACGTAAATTACATTCACAAAGATTGTGGAACCAAACAATCTCACCTAAATTACATTCACAAAGGTGGTGGAACAAGACAATCTCATGTAAATTACATTCACAAAGATTGTGGAACCAGACAATCTCACGTAAATTACAGTCACAAAGATTGTGGAATCAGACAATCTCATGTAAATTACATTCACAAGATTGTTTTTTGTTCTCGGCACTTTGTTTTAATAAGGTCTCAACAATACTACACAAAAGATATGGAAAATCACAAAGCTTTCAAGACACAAAAATTTTTGTCGCACGAGATTTGTGCACATGGATTTTAGGTCACAAAATGCTTGCCAGTAGTTTGTTGGAGAGGGATACAGTGGAGGAGTCCTACAAGTTAGTCTGTTGGAGAGCGATACAGTAACAAGTTCGTTATTTACACAGCATGGTAGATGAGAATGATTGAAATTATCATGTGGTTTGGCAATAATTTCAAAAGTCCGCTGTAAAAAATAAACAGTAATTCTGATATTATCATACAAAATGCTATCCTTTCTGGATAAACAAGTCACTACAAGTCTGGATAAACAAGTCACTATAAGACTGGATAAAGAACTTAGTGTAAGTCTGGATAAACAAGTCACTAAAAGAATGGATAAAGAAGTCACTACAAGTCTGGATACAGAAGTCACTACAAGTCTGGATACAGAAGTCACTATAAGACTGGATAATGAAGTCACTATAAGTCGTGATAAACAAGTCACTATAAGACTGGATAATGAAGTCACTATATGTCTTGATAAACAAGTCACTATAAGGTTAAAAGTGTACGATTACTTATATAACCTGGCTTCCGAGCCCTGAAATTTTTAGAATATTTGTCAATGGTCTCTACGATGACCGTGTATCAAAAGTACGGGTACATAAGGTTCTTCAATTGGAAGGAAAGACATTTCGTCGTTCCTCCCAGACGATTAGGCAATAACAAGGAGAAATATAAATCCCTTGATAACGATTCGATGACTGCAAAGTCACTGAAGAGACATCTTAAGTTTCGGAAATGATGATTGAATGTTGTACAGCAGGTTGATTTACAAGTGCCCTGGCATGTTGATTTACAAGTGCCCTGGCAGGTTGATTTACATGTGCCCTGGCAGATTGATTCATATGTGCCCTGGCAGGTTGATTTACAAGTGCCCTGGCAGGTTGATTTACAAGTGCCCTGCTAGAGTTGGAAATGATGACAATGTTGTACGGCAGATTGATTTACAAGTGCCCTGGCAGGTTGATTTACAAGTGCCCTGACAGATAGATTTACGTGTGCCCTGCTAGAGGTGGAAATGATGATTGAATGTCGTACAGTAGATTGATTTACATATGCCCTGCTAGAGCTGGAAATGGTGATTTAATGTTGTACAGCATGTGCCCTGCTCGAGTTGGAAATGATGATTGAATGTCGTACAGCAGATTGATTTACACGTGCCCTGCTAGAGTTGGAAATGGTGATTTAATGTTGTACAGCATGTGCCCTGCTCAAGTTGGAAATGATGATTGAATGTTGTACAGCAGACTGATTTACATATGCCCTGCTAGAGTTCGAGGATTGTTATGAATCTTCTAAGCGTTATCACTTTGTCTACCAGCAATCGATCGTTGTCCAACGTGGTTGAGGTGAGTTAAAGGGTCATTGATAATCTTCATCAAGAAGAACACGTTTAGTCTCACCGAGATTATCAACGACGGTGACTGTGTTATCTTAAAACAATGATATCAGGTCAGTTCAGGTCAAGTCAGATTGTAGCAGCTTACGTCACCGTAGTTGTGGTAATATTTATGCACATGTATTGTATCGTAAATGAGAAAATAATATATATTAACAATATAGAGAATAGAATGTATTTTAAGCATGAATAGAATTCGCCCTCGCCCATCACTCTTGTTTGTCACTAGATGGCGTTAGTGTTCTATGTGATTTCTTCACTGGTTTTCTATTTATGTTGTGCTCATGATCAAGTTATCTGTAACAGGGCACTGAAATACTTACAGAACACATACGCTATCTAGAAAATGAATATGCGTGCGAGTTCCATTGCGGTCTTAGCAACATGGTTTACTTAAACAAATCTTCTTATAAATTTAGAAGAACAACAGGCTCATTTTGTTGCAGTAAACATAAAAAATCTGGCGAGTTCTTAATCCTCCGCCCTTTCTTTAAAAATAAAAATAACACTGAGCTAAGAGACATGAGCTATATTTAGAGACGAATATTGTGGCTGAATTACTATTATTTGGCTGAACTACTGTTATTTGGCTGAATTACTGTTATTTGTTTCTTCAACGTCTGATTTTTATCAACATGGCATTAAGTGTTATGCCCAGTTCTACAGTATCATTTCACATTTTGGTTTTAGAGAATCGCCAGTAAAACACCTTTCTCGGATTCTAACACGGACTGGACGGCGAGGCATCAACTTTACGGCTATAAATTAGCCACTAATTGATAAATTTGCAAGGTCCTTTAATGTTATAAATTAGCCAATAATTGATAAATTTGCAAGGTCCGTTAATGTTATAAATTAGCCACTAATTGATAAATTTGCAAGGTCCGTTAATGTTATAAATTAACCACTAATTGATAAATTTGCAAGGTCCGTTAATGTTATAAATTAACCACTAATTGATAAATTTGCAAGGTCCGTTAATGTTATAAATTAACCACTAATTGATAAATTTGCAAGGTCCGTTAATGTTATAAATTAACCACTAATTGATACATTTGCAAGGTCCGTTAATGTTATAAATTAGCCACTAATTGATAAATTTGCAAGGTCCGTTAATGTTATAAATTAACCACTAACTAGTTTGCAAGGTCCGTTAATGTTTTAATGAGATAAATCTTAGCACTAAGGATAAAACAAAGTGATAAAACCTTTTAACTTCAAACTCACAGGTATCACTCTACTGTTAAAAATGCGCAGAAAAAGGAAGTTGGGGTGGGGAGCACTCTTGAACTTAAAAAAATAGCTCATCTAATTGTTGTTGCATGACAGAGAGAAATATTGTTTGTGCCGAGGATCATTTATGAACCAAGTCAATAGACCATTCAAAGTTGGGTAGGTAACTTTTGAGCCGAAATGTTTGTAAAGTTGCTGGATGATATTGTGTTATTTTTCATTTAAATTGAAACTACAGGCAATGCTTTTAAGACATTTAATCAGAATGGTTGAATTCTTTGTCCTAAAGTAGTGGTGAAGTTTTATAGTCAATTTACAATGGCGGTTTGGTACCTACATGATATCCAGTCTATCAATAAAGCATGTGCTGCGTGACGAAGTACATAAAGACAACATTCGAAACTTCAAGTTCAATCATACGAATCATACCTCAAATGTATGCCGATAGCTGCCAGTCGGACCACCTCTGCTATTTACGAGAAGACAAAAAAAGGATTGACCGAGAAGTTGCGAATGCATCGAACTATTTTTTCATTCGTAACTTCTCGGTCAATCCTACGGTCCATCCAATCGAGGAAATAGCTGAGGTTATCGGATTAGATTTCGGTTTCTTTTTTCTTTAGGATAATTTCAGACGAACAAAACGTAGGATTTTTCTGCAAATTACTACGCCAACATACATCCGAGGCATATATGTCTCTCAGAAATAGCAAAGGTGGTTTGAATGGAAACGCGTTTGAGAATACGTCCGTATATGGAACAATATTATCAACATTAGAAGATCTGCCAGACATCTGATATCATATTTGGAACAAACAATGGTAAATCATTCATACACTTTATTTTTTGAAAAGACTAAATATGTGTAACGTATTCCACCAGCAAAGACGGTCTATCTATCTATCTATCTATCTATCTATCTATCTATCTATCTATCTATCTATCTATCTATCTATCTATCTATCTATCTATCTATCTATCTATCTATCTATCTATCTATCTATCTATCTATCTATCTATCTATCTATCTATCTATCTATCTATCTATCTATCTATCTATCTATCTATCTATCTATCTATCTATCTATCTATCTATCTATCTATCTATCTATCTATCTATCTATCTATCTATCTATCTATCTATCTATCTATCTATCTATCTATCTATCTATCTATCTATCTATCTATCTATCTATCTATCTATCTATCTATCTATCTATCTATCTATCTATCTATCTATCTATCTATCTATCTATCTATCTATCTATCTATCTATCTCTCTCTCTCTCTCTCTCTCTCTCTCTCTCTCTCTCTCTCTCTATCTATCTATCTATCTATCTATCTATCTATCTATCTATCTATCTATCTATCTATCTATCTATCTATCTATCTATCTATCTATCTATCTATCTATCTATCTATCTATCTATCTATCTATCTATCTATCTATCTATCTATCTATCTATCTATCTATCTTCTCTTCTCTTAAATGATCCGTAAGTTCAGACGCACACACACACACACACACACCCTTCCTCCCTTATACACCAAACCTCGTTATAACTATAATTTGGTATTTGCCCATTATAACGACTGCAGACTATACGTACAGTAAGTACTGTCAATATTCTCATCTTCTGTCTTGTCTAGAATAGTACGATATACTTATAAAAGAGAAATAGTCTGTCTTGTCTAGAATAGTACGATATACTTATAAAAGAGAAATAGTGAGATGTAAATATAAAATTTACGACACCAACAAGCCTAATCTTGGGATTTTAGCGACATCTTATTTGATTTTATGTATAACACAGTAATTGGTGTCAAAATCCACCAGTATAACACAGAATTGATTCTGCGCTTGTTCGATCTATCGCGCATTAAACAAACATCAATTGGACTATTAACAGACGGTCTGTTATTGAGATAGGAACATGTGATAAAAGGTATGGTCAAGATGTACGAATAATGTTCACATACATGTAGGTCATAAAGGCATACAAATGGATGGGGGTAGGGAAATAAATAGATTGGGCGTTTGGGGAGGGGGGAGGCGTCCTTAACTTGTGAGCCTTTACTATTTCGTACGTTGCCAGTCAGGAGTCAGCATGAGGACAGATAGAGCAATATGCAAGAAACAGGGCAATATTCTCTTTGTTTTTGTTTTTTTTGTTTTGTTTTTTTTAAAATTTTTTTTGGGGGGGAGGGAGCAGATACGAACCCTGGAGATATGTGAATCTGTTTAATGATGTTGGTATAAACATGTGGTGCATCTGAATGGCTTATCTGATATCTCACACGATTATTCAAGCATATTTAATTATCTTTCGCCAAATATATTCTGTATCGGCATGACATTCTCTGAACATGAATATGTTATATATTTTAAGTCTGTACGTACGATATTCTATTTTTTTTTATAAATAATTGTATGCTAAAATTATGAAAATGTATTCTCCCGCGTACGAGGTTTGAGGCTCTGAAAAGGACAGTGACACAGACCGGAAAAAAAGGCGCGCGAAGGGGGAAGGGGGGATGGATGGGTAATAAGTTATGATTCATGTTCCTATCTTAGCTATTACAATACATCTACACATAGCTGTGCTATTCGTCGAACTGAAGGGTTAAAAGAAATCACACGCCTCGTGTGAGACACACGTTGGGCGCATTAGTAGTGTAATTCTTATGAACCGATTAAGCATTTTGCACTCAAACTATAGTACCGAGACAGAGGCCTTGCAAATTTCTTATCGTGGAGTGGATCAAACACGCCGTGACAGAAATAGTGCAAGAATCCTTACATTGGCCCAGCTTCCGGGCTAACCAAAACTACCAAAAAATGGTATCCACTTAAAAAACCAAAGTCTCACTTAGCGTGATGATATCAGGGAGGAAACCAGATGTTAAAACACTAAAATAACTGATAATTTTATTCTTCTTGGCACTGACCCAAAACACCGGTCGACTGTGTTTCATCGGTGAAAATTTACACCAAATATTCGGATAACTTCTGTTTTATGGTCGGATGCCTTCGAAACAGGTGGACTGATAGTACAGCCATTGGTTTGGATCCAAGATCACGTCACGGCACCTCTTGTAACGTTATCAGAAAAGGTGTTTCTTTCTTCTCTCATACTGTACCTCTAATAGCTGACGCTATTCTCGTTAATAAAATTGGTGGCGCTCTCCAGTTTCGTACTTTGCATAGGGTTAGAAATTTAAAGAAAAAGAATTACCCAGGGTTTCCTCACTGGCTGTTCTGGCTATTTAAAAAAGACCTTGTATATCTTAGGCATTGTTAAAAGAACTTTGAATTCCCTTTATTTTGGTGTATAATTGATGGGTGAAATTTGTGTTATAGAGTATACAGCTTGGTCTTACTTAAGATGTGCACCTCTCAAAAAACTGCTAGCTCCGCTTAGTCATTTTCACTTCCTGGACTTCAAAGGTAAATAAAAAAAAAAAGAGCCGATAACTTTTTTTACTTTTTAGATATTTTGTAATTTATTCATAGTACTTTCAGAGGCTGGTATTGTCTGCTCTAGCAAAATTCGTTTCCCTATTTTAATAACTCCTGAAAATAGTGCACTTTTGACTAATTCAGGCTGATTTTCGAGTACTTTAGAGCGGCCATTTTGTCTGCCGTGTGCTTAGATCATGTCCACTGTCCACAAGTACAATATGTAAAGACATTTCAGCCACAGTACATGAAAGTAACATAGAGGTATGCCAACATTCTCTCCATTGTGCATGTTGCAAATGCAAAATACTTCATCTTACACCTGTCACTCTCTCAGAAGCATGTATTATCTGTAGAGCGCCCCCATTAATAAAAATGACGTGCGCGCCCTCTTGAATGCAAAACGAGCACTTCCGGATTTCAGTGAGACCCAACAGAGTTTTATCTTTATTTCAAAACTAAATATAAAGGAAATATAGCTGAGGATATATTTCAATTGTCTATTGGAACAAAGCTTCATTTCCATTGACTGACGTCATATGTTACTAATTGCATTCGGATATCCAGATTATAAGACATGCAGCATTGGGTGAGGTGGGGTGGGGTGATTTTGGTGTTCTACGGCACAGCAACACATTAATATTATTTAGTGCCGAGGCAACTGGAGTAAAGTGCCATACCCAGATACACATCACAGATTAAATGGCAGGATTCGAAAAAACACCCTTTCGGTCGCGAGTCCGACACTAACCCCCATGCCACCGCGGCTCCTTGGAGACAGGGTGGATTACGGAGATTCAGCTATAAAATGAATGAGTTTTGAATACACGCAGCCTGCTATAAAAAGTTTACAAGAATCCTGATAACCCTGAGTAACAAAGCAGCCCAAACTTAGATCTCTATCGAGCAGTTAAGTATGTATTTCATAACAAGAATCGATTTTCTTTTTCTTCAAATGTTTAATTAACACTCAATTGGACTCAGTATAAAAGTTCTTATTAAGTCCAAAGCAAATATTACTAAACTTATCAGTGCCAGAGTGATACTGTGTTGTTATGTATGAATCACATCGTTATCATGCCAGAGTGATACTGTGTTCTTATGTATGAATCACATCGTTATATGATACTGTGTTGTTACGTATGAATCACATTGTTATCATGACAGTTATGACTAAATAACGGCACAGAATTGTGAAAGGATTTTGAGATTTGTATGAACTGATCATAGTTACTTAGTATTTTACACAAAGGTCTTGATTTAAGGCGAACTTGGACACGATCCCTCTAGTCGTGAACACCATTAACTACGCTCTGGAACGGAGATGGATACAGATTCAAACCGATTCATTATACGTTTTCCAGTAGTATTCTCTGTTCAAGGAGTGGATTGACAAACTAAAAAGCTTTTAACCAGCAAATGTGAGCAAACAATCTAAAAGCGATCAGGAACCACATTGATAAAGGTTTCCTTCCGAAGCGAGCTAGCAGTCTGGCACAGTACCGGAAGTAATCATCTCATCCAACAGGTGGAAGACCAATCACAACTCAGCACGTGCCAGAATGTTTCGAGGAGTAACAGGTGATAAGAACTATCATTTTTTACGGAGCTGATTGTCTGTTGATGTACGGTTGTTATGTCTTTCTTCGCCATATAAAATGACTTTCAATCAGCATGAACATATGCCGGTTATTGACGTCAATATCTCATCGGGGAATATCCATTTAAGATGAACGATCAGCGTTAAATTTATATTTTCTTTGCAATTTTTATTAAAGATAGTTTGTATAACTTTACTTTTGGGATTACCATTCAGTTTTCGAGATACAGTGAACCTTTTTTTTTTTTTAGTTCTCTTTTTGATACAGGAGTTCCGCACCTTTTTGTTAGATATTATGTCGGAGTGCCATTTGAAGATACGGGAGTTCCGCACGATATGATTAGGTATTATGGCGGGGTGCTATTTGAAGATACAGGAGTTCCGCACCATATGATTAGGTATTATGTCGGAGTGCCATTTGAAGATACGGGAGTTCCCTTATGGTTAGGTATTATACCGGAGTGCCATTTGAAGATATGGGAGTTCCCTTATGGTTATATATTATGTCGGAGTGTCATTTGAAGATACGGGAGTTCCCTTATGGTTAGGTATTATACCGGAGTGCCATTTGAAGATATGGGTGTTCCCTTATGGTTATATATTATGTCGGAATGCCATTTGAAGATACGGGAGTTCCCTTATGGTTAGGTATTATACCGGAGTGCCATTTGAAGATATGGGAGTTCCCTTATGGTTATATATTATGTCGGAGTGCCATTTGAAGATACGGGAGTTCCCTTATGGTTATGTATTATACCGGAGTGCCATTTGAAGATATGGGAGTTCCCTTCTGGTTATATATTATGTCGGAGTGCCATCTGAAGATAATTTAGCAGCAGCGGATCCAGAAATATCGGAAGGGGGGGGGGGGGAATGAACAAGTAGGCGAGGGGCATGTGGGACGGGACGGTATTTTAAGCATTTCCAGGTGATACATTTAGCCATGTAACTGTAAGGAACATCTACTCATAACCATTCTCTAAATGTCCAGTGTGTGACCTAGATAAACTGTTTTGATTGCAACAACCATCAGAATCAGGTAAAATTATATTCTGAAACATTTGTTTTTGTTGTACTTTATAAGCATGTAATGCTTAGGAGTGAACAAAAATCCTGATTCTACAAAACAAGTAGGGATACGTGGGATGGGACGGCATTTTAAGCGTTTCCCAGTGATACATTTAGCTGTTAAACTGTAAGGAAAACGTACTCGAGGAAACGTTCTGGTCGCTTTTTGCGGGGGGGGGGGGGGGGGGAAAAAGGTTGCTGTTTGGTACATGTAAATAATTATCTATGTTCTCCAGATGATAAACATCTACTCATAACCATTCACTAAATGTCCAGTGTGTGACCTAGATAAACTGTTTTGACTGCAACAACCATCAGAATCAGGTAAAATTATATTCTGACAAGTTTATTCTGTTGTACTTTATAAGCATGTAATGCTTAGGAGTGAACCAAAATCCTGATTCTACAAATATGTAAATTAGTTAGACTTCCCTAAACCGGCCCCTCTCCAAGTGGCATCTTGTGAAGACACCAAATATTTTGGTCCCTATTCATCCATTATAATATTAATCTAACTTCTCAGTACTCTAGTAGGGAGTCACGGTGGGTCAGTACTCTAGTAGGGAGTCACGGTGGGTCAGTACTCTAGTAGGGAGTCACTGTGGGTCAGTACTCTAGTAGGGAGTCACTGTGGCTCAGAGATTAGCATGATGGTCTCGAAACACAAAATGGTCACGGGGTAGGATAGAACCAGGATCAGCCCGGGTAGGCTGATTTGTGTCCCTAGGCAAGGTATGTACCACCATTACCTTGACGCTATATAACTTTGTATGTATTGCTGCACCAAACCAAAGAAAAAAAAAACTCTAAACTCTAGTAAACTGCGAAAATTTCGGATCCGATGTTCGGAAGCCAATCCGCATATTTTCTGGTCACGACGCCATAACCACTGAGAGACTGCGGCTCGTGTCCCAACAGTGGTCGGTATAGCGAAGTCTTACTGTTTACAAGTAAGCAAGTCAATATCTCATAGACATAATCAGTAGAACGGTTTAGTTTACACACATTTCAAATTTCCCCAATATGGTTTTTAAAGATTTGTCTAGCAAGAAGCTGGCCATGGCCTGTATGTTGAGCCCGCCACCACCTCCACATTCCACCTAAAGCTGTATCCCAAATCAGAATAGAGTAGGATAAAATTGTATTGAAATAAAAGGAAGTAAAAATCGTTGACATTCGGGTTAATATAGGATGTGGACGGACGGACATACAGACGGACACGTACATATATACCAACTTCATCGTTGAGTCTTTGCCATGGTGAGCTAGACAAAACGGTGAAATATATTTAACCATGACTCAAACATGTAATATAGTAAAACATGGGAAAATTGAGTGAACATCAGGTACACAAAATACTAATTAAAATAGCTTTTGTAAACTTTGGATGGAACAGATAACGGCTTTTGAAAACCTTAGATGAAACAGATAACATTTTTTGGAAACTCTGGATGGAACAGATGACAGCTTTTGGAAACTTTGGATGGGACAGATAACAGTTTTTGAAAACTTTGAATGAAACTGATAACAGCTTTTAGTAACTTTGGATGGAACAGATAACAGTTTTTGAAAACTTTGAATGAAACAGATAACAGCTTTTAGTAACTTTGGATGGAACAGATAACAGTTTTTGAAAACTTTGAATGAAACAGATAACAGCTTTTAGTAACTTTGGATGGAACAGATAACAGTTTTTGAAAACTTTGAATGAAACAGATAACAGTTTTTGGTAACTTTAGATGGAACAGATACTACCTTTTGGAAACTTTGTACGAACAATTACGCAATTAATATGAAAATTGTGGGATTTTATATGCATGTCATATAGTACACATTGGTGTCCAAATTCCAGTAGCGCCTTCCTTGATCTAGAAAGGATGGATTTCGGCTTGGTTTGGTGTTTTACGGCATAACAATACATGAAGGTTATTTAGTGCCGAAGCAATTGGAGTAAACTGCCCGGCCCAGTGATACACCACAGCAATCGGCCTGAACTGGTCAAATGGTATGATTTAATCAGTACCTTGTCAATCGAAAGTCCTGAAAGTTAACAACTGAGCCACCGTGGTCCAAGAATGGAAGGAACAATATTTCGAAAATCAGCCAATAAGAAATCACACCTGATTTTGATTACTACGCCTAAAGGTCAAGCTCGGGGATATTTTGATTCCCTCCGTGTCTGTCCGTATCCAAATATCTTCCTTAACCATTGGGTGGAAATTCACGAAACTTTCTAGTTATCTTGACCATATGACAACCATCTTCAGGTGGGATCTCATATATTTGGCTCCCGCTCCCAGTGGTCCCTGGGAGAGAGTCAAAGATTCAATGTTCACAAAAGTCAATTACTTTTTAATACTTTTTTTAGCAGGAAGATATAACAGATCTGGATTATGGTGACAGTTCCCAGAAGTGAGGTGGGGCGTCGGAAGATGAGGAGGGTAAATTAGGTAAAATGTAGAAAAATGCGTGAGGATTTGCCATGGCAAGCAATGGAAGTAGCTATAGTTGTAACTGAATTAACTTCTGAAAGAATCTATCAAGGAATTGTGGATTTAGATAATTGGGTATCAGGTTTCTTTGCTACACCCAGACTAAGCCAATGGATATAAATACAGATGCAAAAATTAAGTGACACGGCTTGTTTTCTCTAATCGCGCCATCTTGAAGCCTAGGCGTTGATGATAGAAAGTACTATGCTCTATTAGTTTCTCTCTTGACAGCAACATGGCGGTAACGAGATGGGATGCTGTCCAAGATCTAAATTATTATTCGTATGTATGTATGTATGTATGTATGTATGTATGTATGTATGTATGTATGTATGTATGTATGTATGTATGTATGTATGTATGTATGTATGTATGTGTGTGTGTGTGTGTGTGCGTGCGTGCATGCGTGCATGCATGTATGTACGTAGCGCGTTTTACGGATTCTCAGCCTAATAGTGGCTATATGGTGAGAACTAAAGGTAAAGTTCGAAAAATGCTAAAATGACTTGAACAAAAACTTTAGGAAAATAAACCCTTGTAAATGAATTAAAACATGAAGTACAACAAGATATAATACGTAAAGATGTTACAATGATGTAAACTGTATATAAAATAAAAGATAAAAGTAACACATGTAAAATCCCTAACAGTTACATCGGATACCTGTGTAGAAATAGTCGGCTTCATATGCGACATGTTCTAACTTGAAAACTAAGAGGTACATTAGGCAAATGTTATATATAACTGAGACACGCTAAATGTTAAGCTATGTTGAACGTCGGTGCTTGTTAAGCTAGAAAATGCATTTATATTTATTCTCAATGTGCGAATCTGCATCTACTCGGCCTAGGGACGAGTACATAGCAAAGTTTTACTCGGCGCAGCAAATTTTAACCAGGTCAGGACGAGAGGACAAGTAGTTTTCCTGAGCCCTGTAAAACATATGGTCCGTATTCAGTATGATTTCAGATTTTATTTCTCCTAATCCCTGGGCGACCTGAAAAAAGGGTGCTAATTTGTCCTTCTCTGTGGAATACAGTTTAATAAATACTCGAGAGAACTCGTGTTAGGTTCGGAAACGGAAATTTGTGATAAAGGGCGAATGAAAATAAGTTTTTCTATTTACTTTGGACATAAGTAGGACATAAATTAATACATGTATGCTTTCTGTGAGTTTCAGTGTGAAGCACAGACAAGGTAAAGTGTTACATTTTCTTTTAATTTCCATATGACAAATTGACACACATTTTGAAAAAGACGGAAGACGCTTATGAAGGAAGTTATTTGTGTTTTCTGTGTTTTTCGATGGAACTTTTTTTATTTTTATCACATTCTATTCTTTAATAAACTAAAGTCATGCGCAAAAAGATGTATGCATTTAACGACTTTATTGTCATGTCCACTTATCTGCAAAAGAAGGAAGAGTTTTTATTTCATTTTAATTATTTTCCCCAAGTTAGATCTAAATTACACCCTTGACTAATCTTCTTATCTCTGTCGCAAACTAACGAATCCCCAAACTCCACCTATTCACCGACACCTCTTAGTCAATTGTTGTTCATTCAAATGCCGATGGACCGCTAGCTAATCTTGCCCCAAGCAACTTGTGATCCGTTACGTAATCACACTTGTTGTACTAAGCTTGACATACTAACAGAACGTCTGCTGCCCTAAAGGTTAGACACCAGGACAGTTTGCACAATATAACATGTTTAATAACTTGATTATTTTGTATCCTAACTACCTCAATTTTAAGTATCGACGGACAACACATGTATAACAATATGATAAAAATTGAAAATATCGACGGACAACACATGTATAACAACATGATAAAAATTGAAAGTATCGACTGGCAACACATGTATAACAACATGATAAAAATTGAGAGTATCGACGGACAACACATATATAACAATGTGATAAAAATTGAAAGTATCGACGGACAACACATGTATAACAACATGATAAAAATTGAAAGTATCGACGGACAACACATGTATAACAACATGATAAAAATTGAAAGTATCGACGGACAACACATGTATAACAACATGATAAAAATTGAAAGTATCGACGGACAACACATATATAACAATATGATAAAAATTGAAAGTATCGACAGACAACACATATATAACAACATGATAAAAACTGAAAGTATCGACAGACAACACATGTATAACAACATGATAAAAATTGAAAGTATCGACGGGCAACACATGTATAACAACATGATAAAAATTGTAAGTATTGATGGACAACACATGTATAACAACATGATAAAACTTGTAAGTATCGACGGACAACACATATATAACAATATGATAAAAATTGTAAGTATCGACCGACAACAAATATATAACAATATGATAAAAATTGTAAGTATCGACGGACAACACATATATAACAATATGATAAAAATTGAAAGTATCGACGGACAACACATATATAACAATATGATAAAAATTGAAAGTATCGACGGACAACACATGTATAACAACATGATAAAAATTGTAAGTATCGACGGACAACACATGTATAACAACATGATAAAAATTGTAAGTATCGACCGGCAACACATGTATAACAACATGATAAAAATTTTAAGTATCGACGGACAACACATGTATAACAACATTATAAAAATTGAAAGTATCGACGGACAACATATATATAACAATATGATAAAAATTGAAAGTATCGACGGACAACACATTTATAACAACATGATAAAAATTGAAAGTATCGACGGACAACACATATAACAACATGATAAAAATTGAAAGTATCGACGGACAACACATATATAACAACATGATAAAAATTGAAAGTATCGACGGACAACACATATATAACAACATGATAAAAATTGAAAGTATTGACGGACAACACATATATAATGTGATAAAACCTTTAAGTATCGAACTACAACATACATCTAATAATGTGATAACCAATTGTAAGTATCGACCGACAACATATATCTAACAATGTGATAAATATTGTAACAATGTGATAACAAATTGTAAGTATCGAGCGCCACCATATCTAATAATGTGATAAAAATTTTAAGTATCGATTTACAACATATATCTAACAATGTGATACATTTTTATCACAAGAAAATCTTTGGTTTTACAGCAAATGTTATGCTAATAAGTAATCGTGGTTGTCTTGATTCTGGCAACTAGTCAATTGACCTATCAAGCAACTCGTCAACTGACCTATCAACATACGCATCACACTGTAACCTATGCCAACACAGTTGGACGCTGACCAATAATGTCGCTGGAAAGGTGTGGGGAATTATGTAATCAAAGCCACTCATACATGTTTGGTACTCCGACACCTAGATGACTGTCACTTTGTCATATAGAAATTTCAATGATCCTATCTTCGACATTCTACAACCACTTACGTTACACTTTCGATATCTACAACCACTTACGTTACACTTTCATTATCTACAACGCTTTTATATTTATTCATATTTGGCATCTGTATGTAAAAAAAAATAAAAAATAAAATGGTGTGTTTTGTTAATGAAAAGGTATTGTCATCTCTGCTGTATTGATAAGTCTATATCACTATTATTTATCACAAGACACGACATTCATGAGAAAATTTTCGAAATGTTCTATTCCTTAACCTAACGCCTTTTCTTTAACACTTATACGTGGTCCTTTGATGCCATACCTTTTGGCACCCAAAACTTTAGGGCGCTCAATGAATGGCCCTATGCCAGCTTCTTTAACCATTCAACGTTTGATCCAGTATCCTTGTCCTGCAGTTGACCTAAATACCATAGCTAAACGCGTTAACACATTTAAGGATGACGATGTATACAATTTATTTTAACTTCCCTTAACTGGTCCAGTCTACCTCATGACCTACTTAGAACGCTAGCATGCTCAGTACGCATCCAAAAGGTGAAATTAGGTCACTCCAAAAAACAACCTCAATTATGAGTGTAACGAAAAAAGCCCCATGGCACTCCAGAACCGGTTCTAAGCTACCATCAACAGCAAGTATCAGAAGGTTATGATAGGTGCCCCAGATTATGTCACACCAGGGTCACTGCAAGGTCAGTCTACTAACTTGTAACTGTTAAAGGACACGTACTGCTAGTCCAACACAAGGCCAATCCTATGTTGCCCCAAACTGCGTCTATGATAAGGATACAAGTCGGCTGGAAGTAAGGGAGCAACCAATAAACTTTCTAGGAAGGGGAAGGGCCTGGGATATTTTTAAGGGAAAAAATCTTGGGGCTTCAAATAGCTTGAAAAAATATTCTGGCTATAATTTATTGGGAAACAAAACCCCTATTATATTCATTATATTAGCTCAAAAAACTTTATTGAGGTAAAAGAAACCAAAAATATCCCGGTTCAAAATAAAATCCCAGCTCCCTCCCCTCTGAAAATTAAGTGGTCGGGGGCTTAGGTCCTGGCAGGCGATGGAAATTACTCATAAACAGACGAACCACGCTCTATTTCGACAAGACAGTATCAACAAGAAACCCATGATCCGCCCACGATCAAAAACCATTGCTGAAAAACTTTAATCAAAACTTTAACTGTTGACGACGACGACGGAAAAGTGACTTATGTGCTGCTTCCCACTAAGGTAGACTCGACAAAGATCCCATATTTCCAACTAAAAACTATGAACCAAAAATTGTATTGTAATTGCAACCAGATAAACTACCTAGCACAGCAACTGCTGAAGTCAGTAAATTACTCTTTTTATTATCTGTGCCTAAAGATTTCATGGAGTGTTTACAAGCACGCTTTTGTATTCCCTTGAGAAATGAATACGGAATCGCAACGCACGCAAGTGCGCCAGTACCTGAACCATAGTTTTATGGACTCTGTGTGTGTGTGTGGGGGGGGGGGGGGTACTTTGGCATCCTTCTGATATTAAATTATCAATGATTAAAGCCCTTCTCCAGTGGACGTGGAAATAACTATAATACAATTTATCTAAACAATTAATACTGAATTCGCAAATGAGAATTAAAAAAAAGTGAAAATAAGTAACTATTCTGACATATTAAGGGGACTATCCAAGTAACTTGACTATTAATATATATATATATATATATATATATATATATATATATATATATATATATATATATATACACATAACAAAAACAAAAGAGAATATGGCTATGTTGATCTATATAAGGAAATAAAGTGCTTAAGTGATTGTTTCAGAATAATTGCCAGTCAAATGTCTGGCAATTTGATTGTCTCGTGCCACAACATCACGTCAATAAAGGAACAAGGCAGCGACACTCAATCTTCGCCTGAACTTCAATAATAGATAAAGTGGCCTTTTCATTGGCATTTCAGGGGCGAGCGCGCGCCTCAATAATTTAATACAATATTGTTTTATAATTTCCCCTGGTGTTTCTAGCATAGCATATAAACCACAACCAGACGCTAAGTTGCATGTCTTCGAAATTCAACCTCTCTGCAGTGGCTGCTTCAATATGAGAGAACTGAATATGCATAACCTTTCAATTCGAGCAAAACACTTTGCTTATAAATAAAAACAACTGGAATTTCCGGATTGATATTTCACTCAAATAATACCGCTGTATCGCAATCATATCGTTCTGATATTTCATTTTCCTCCACCCCAACGGGCATGCCACGCAAAACAATGAAGCTGTCGAAAGTATTTTTTTTGTTTTGGCTAGAATCTGTTGAAAAATTTTAAGTAGGGGTTTTTTTGTTTGTTTTTTTGTTTTGCTTTGCTTTGCTGTGTGTGCATGTGTGTGTGTGTGTGTGTGTGTGTGTGTGTGTGTGTGTGTGTGTGTGTGTAGGGGGTATACGAAAAGCAACCCAACAGCACGTATAGATGACTCAACAAAGCTGCGTTTTCTGTCAAATAATCAGTACATCTGTCATCATGTCAGCCAAATGACGACGTATTTCGCTTAATCACTGAATTTGTTTTCTTTTGTTTTTGTTGTTTTTAATACATTATTGGCTATATCATGCAATACATTATTTAATACATTATTGGCTATATCATGCAATATATTATTTAATACATTATTGGCTATATCATGCAATACATTATTTAATACATTATTGGCTATATCATGCAATACATTATTTAATACATTATTGGCTATATCATGCAATACATTATTTAATACATTATTGACTATATCATGCAATACATTATTTAATACATTATTGGCTATATCATGCAATACATTATTTAATACATTATTGGC
Source organism: Margaritifera margaritifera (assembly GCA_029931535.1). Lineage (NCBI taxonomy): Eukaryota > Metazoa > Mollusca > Bivalvia > Unionida > Margaritiferidae > Margaritifera > Margaritifera margaritifera. The sequence goes on from JAQPZY010001153.1 coordinate 778,583, forward strand.
TATATCATGCAATACATTATTTAATACATTATTGGCTATATCATGCAATACATTATTTAATACATTATTGGCTATATCATGCAATACATTATTTAATACATTATTGGCTATATCATGCAATTGTTATCTATGATGTTTATATAATATTATAAATATTTTAGGAAATTATAAATGTTTCTTCACTTTAATATTTGCTTAAATCTTAATGTTATCAGGAAAAACATGTTTAACTAGTGTCCTTGAATTAGGTTGTTTTGATCAATATGTTTTCTCAATTTGAAGGTCAAGGTTGAATTTTTGTTTACAAGTAAAATTCCATTAAGATGACACATGTTCTAGAACATTCTGTCATGTGACCAATCTTTATATATACCATGTTTGGTAGACATTTTTTCAGTTTTGACATTACCATCAGTCTTGTAAAGAGCTATTACAGTTGTGAAAATTCATTCCAAATTCTAAGAGAGGAATTATTTTAAATATTCATTGGATTATAACAGTGCTCATAAACTTTTGGATTTTGGATTTTTAATTGATGATTTTGGAATTTAAGTGAACTTATTCAGATATTTTGGAATACTTCATTTTGACATCAGCACATCAAGATTACTAGTACATCAGGACTTTGGAGACTATTAGCACATCATAACATTCAAGGACACAGCCGTGAATTCGGAACATTCTATATTTAGGACTTGTGATTAGAACAATCATTCTTATTGGATTATTAGGATTTCAAAACACATTACTGTAAGTGACTTTTTGATTTTTCATTTTAATTATCTAGTAATAAATTGCTTGTTGAATTTTTACTTGATTTGTTGGTTTCACTTTCTTTCTGTTACATTTTTCTTAGACCATAGAGTCGTAACAGAAATTGGGGGCTCGTCGTTCCGGGATTGAATTTCTTTAAAGCATATTAGAGATATTAAATTTATCTTTGAAATTAATATTGATTTTGTCTCTAATTTTTTTTGGTCTTTGGCAAAGATTTTTAATAAAAAATTATTTTTTTGTGTGAAACCAACAAGCATTTACAATGGCATCTAATGTTCAGAATTTCATTTCAAAACCTACCCAGGAGGGGTTAGAATGCATGAGAAAGGATGAGTTGCTTGAGCTTGCCAGAAAATACAGTCTATCTGAGGCAAAAGTAACATTGACAAAACAGGAAATAAAGATTATTTTAATTCAATATTTAGTAGGAAAGGGAATTTTTGAAAATAGTGCTTTAAATTTGAAAAGAAAGCCTGTATCTGGTTCTGACAGGACATTAAGGGAATTAGAGTTAAAGAACCAGATGGATTTAGAATTGACAAAGCTTCAGATTCAGAGAGAGAGAGAGAGAAAGAAGAGAGGCAGATACAGATGGAGAGAGAGAAAGAAGAGAGGCAGCTACAAATGCAGAAGGAAGAGAGGCAGATACAAATGCAGAAGGAAGAGAGGCTAATGCAGATGGAGAGAGAGAGAAAGAAGAGAGGCAAATACAAATGCAGATGCAAAGAGAAGAAAGGGAAATGCAATTTAAATTAAGAGAATTAGAACTGGCAAACAGAGCACACTACACTCCTTTAAACACAAGTTCAGGTTTTGATGTTACTAGATATATTAGGTTAGTACCCCCTTTTCAGGAAAAAGAAGTACATAAATACTTTCTTCATTTCGAGAAAATAGCTGAAAACTTGAAATGGCCCAGAGAGCATTGGACTTTGTTATTACAAAGTGTACTTATTGGCAAAGCTCGTGAAGTCTACATTTCACTGTCAGTACAACAAAGCACTGATTATGATGTGGTTAAGGAGTACATCTTGAACGCTTATGAGTTGGTACCAGAGGCATATCGACAAAGGTTTAGGAATTGTAGAAAAGAAACTGGACAATCTCATGTCGAATTTGCAAGGGATAAAGAACAACTATTTGATAGGTGGTGCTCAGCCAAGAAAGTTGATCAAGCTTATGATAACCTCAGACAGCTCGTATTAATTGAAGAGTTCAAGAGGTGCATCCATAGTGATGTTAAAACCTATCTTGACGAGCAGAATGTGGAAACTTTGGAAAATGCAGCTCGTATGGCTGATGATTAATCCTTGACTCGCAAAATTTCATTTGGCAATAAGTCGTCCTCTCAGCAGTTTTCTGGTAAAAAACCATTTCAATCTCATTCGAGTACTTCCAAATTTCACAACAGCACAACTGTTAGGAATCAAACATCTGATAAGACTGATCAGAAATCCTTATCTCTTCCTACGTGCACTTATTGTAAAACGAAAGGGCACGTTATTTCTGATTGCTTCAAGTTGAAAAATAAGCAACTGAGAAAAGACAGAGCTTTTCCAAATGCTCTTATTTCTACGAGGTCAAGGTCACGGTCTTGTATTGAAAGCAATACATTTGTTGGGTCAAACAAACCCCAGTCTGATTCTATTTTGGAGGCTTATAAACCATTCATGTCAGAAGGTTCTATATCACTTATTGGTGATTCTGCCAAATCTATCCCAATTAAAATATTAAGGAATACTGGAGCTTCTCAGAGTCTTTTATTATCAGGTACTTTGCCTTTGTCTGAGGAGTCTTCTTCAAGTGAAAGTGTTCTTGTTCAGGGAGTAGAGTGCGGCTTTGTAAATGTTCCTCTCCATTGTGTAAATTTGGCATCAGACTTAGTTTCTGGACCTGTGACTGTTGGGGAAGTGACTTTTTTACCCATAGAGGGTGTTCATTTATTACTAGGCAATGACCTAGCTGGAGATAAGGTTGTGGTTAATCCACTTGTAACTGACAAGCCTTGTTTGGATCAGAAAGTTGATCCTGTCGAAACTGAAATCCCTGATTTGTACCCTGCTTGTGCAGTTACTAGAGCTATGGCAAAAAGAGCTCTTGAGATTGATGTTGATCAGGATATTATTCCTTTAGCTGACACATGTATTGGTCAGTCTTTTGATGAGGTCACTTTTTCCTCAGGTATTGATCAATCAAATGGTATTGATCACAGTGATCCTCTTTTGGCAACTCATTCTCTTTGTTCTAATCAGGATGACAAACGACAATACCTTGTCGTTGAACAGGAGCAAGATCCCGTGATATCTTGTTTGTTTCAGATGGCTATTAGTGAAACTGAAGCCACACAAGTTCCAGTGTGTTACTTTGTGAAAAATGGGGTCCTTATGAGGAAATGGAGACCACCTGAGGTACCCGCTGGTGACGAGTGGTCAGTGAGCTATCAAATTGTTGTTCCTAAGTCATATAGACAGGAAATTCTTAATTTAGCCCATGAAACTCCTTTGGCTGGTCATTTAGGAGTCCGTAAAACTTATCACAAGATCTTGAATCATTTTTATTGGCCGAAACTCAAAAGTGATGTTTCTAAATACTGCAGATCTTGTCACACTTGTCAAATGGTAGGAAAACCCAATCAGAAGATACCTAAGGCTCATCTGCAACCTATTCCTGCATTTGATGAACCATTTAGTAGAATAATAGTAGACTGTGTTGGTCCTTTACCTAAAACCAAGTCAGGCAACCAATACTTGTTGACCATCATGTGTGCATCTACAAGATTTCCAGAAGCAATTCCTCTGAGAAATATAAAAACTAAAACTATTGTGAAAGCTTTGGTGAAGTTTTTTACACTTGTTGGCCTTCCCAAATCTGTCCAGTCGGATCAAGGGTCAAATTTTATGTCTGGAATTTTCCAACAAGTTATGCATGAATTAGGCATCCAACAGTTTAAATCTTCTGCCTATCACCCTGAAAGTCAAGGTGCTTTGGAAAGATTTCATCAAACTTTGAAGAATATGATTCGATCATATTGCTTTGATACAGAAAAGGATTGGGATGAGGGTGTTCATTTGTTGTTGTTTGCTGTTAGGGAATCAGTTCAAGAGTCGTTGGGTTTTAGTCCCTTTGAACTAGTTTTTGGTCATACTGTCCGTGGACCATTGAAATTATTGAAAGAGAAACTTCTTTCAAATGAAGATTCAAAGATTAATCTTCTTGATTATGTCTCTGATTTCAAATACAAGTTGTCAAAGGCCTGTGAAGTAGAAAGAACTAATCTTCACACTACCCAGTCAAAAATGAAATTAAGGTATGACAGAAATTCACAGGAAAGGAGTTTTAAACCTGGTGACAAAGTTCTGGCTCTCTTTCCCATACCTCAGAATCCTCTTCAGGGTAAATTTTGTGGTCCTTATACGGTTGAAAAGAAAGTAAATGACTTAAATTATATCATTAACACTCCTGGGAGACGGAAACAGAAACAACTTTGTCATATAAATATGTTAAAGGAATATTTTGACAGAGATAGCTCAGCTAATTATTCTGTTAGTTTAGTTGTACCTGTCCCACACAGTGAAGATATCAACGATGGAATACAATCAGACTATAGTGACTCTGGTATAACCAATCTTCGGAATTCAGAAATATTGAACAACCTAGACCAGAAACTTTCACATCTACAACAACAGGAAAGAAATGACCTAAAACAGCTATTACATGACTATGAGCACTTGTTTCCTGATGTTCCAACACGAACAAGTAAAATTTATCATGACGTTGACATTGTAGATTCAGCGCCTGTGAAACAGCATCCTTATAGGATGAATCCTCTCAAACAGAACTATCTGAAGAAAGAAATTCAGTATCTACTGGAGAATGATTTCATAGAACCAAGTAAAAGTAACTGGAGTTCATCATGTATTCTTGTTCCCAAGCCAGATAATACATTCCGTATGTGTACTGACTATAGAAAAGTCAACAGTGTCACCAAAACTGATTCATTTCCAATCCCAAGAATGGACGATTGGATTGATAAAATTGGAAATGGGGAATATGTCACCAAGTTTGACCTTTTAAAAGGATTCTGGCAAATTCCACTGACGGAAAGGGCAAAAGAAATTTCAGCATTTGCAACTCCAGATGGACTTTATCAATATAAAGTCATGCCGTTTGGAATGAAAAATTCGCCTGCAACGTTTCAACGTCTGATGAACATGATAACATTTGGTCTTGATAATTGTGACGCTTATATCGATGACGTCATTATCTACAACAACACCTGGGAAGATCATTTGGAAACCATTCGAAAATTCTTTGATCGACTCAGCGATGCGAATCTGACAATTAATTTGTGCAAAAGTGAGTTTTGCCATGCTTGTGTCACATTTTTAGGACATATTGTGGGACAAGGTCAAGTTAAACCTATAGAAGCTAAGGTCAAAGCTATCTCTGAATTTCAAGTTCCAATTTGTAAAAAGCAACTGATGCGATTTCTAGGTATGGCTGGATATTATCGGAAATTTTGTTCCAATTTTTCCAAAATTGCTCAACCTTTGACAAGTTTATTGAGTAAGAAAACCAAATTTTATTGGTCTGACAAGTGTCAGGAATCTTTTGACAAGTTAAAGGCCATGCTTAAGAATGCACCAGTTCTTTCTGCACCAAATTTTAGCCAATCATTTAAATTATCTGTTGATGCAAGTGATGTAGGGGTTGGTGGAGTATTGATTCAGGAAGACAAAAGTGGTGTGGATCACCCTGTGTGTTATTTTTCTAAAAAACTAAACAAGCACCAGAAAAATTATTCCACAATTGAGAAGGAATGTTTGGCTTTGGTATTGGCTTTACATTTTTTTAAAGTGTATGTTACCTCAGCTCTTTCTCCAATTATTGTGTACAGTGATCACAATCCCCTTACTTTCATCAACAAAATGAAAGATAAAAATCGGAGATTGTTGAGATGGAGTTTGATATTGCAGGAATATAACATTAACATCAAACACATCAGGGGAAAAGACAATGTGATTGCAGATGCACTCTCACGTGCCTAGAAATGTAATATTGCTTGATGTAATTAAGTCCAGTATCATAAAACATGTTCTTATGTAATTTTGGTTATTATAGTATTAGATGTATATTCAAAAGAAAGCTTTATTACATAAATCTTTCTTTTTCTTTATGAGGGGAGGTGTTATGTATGATGTTTATATAATATTATAAATATTTTAGGAAATTATAAATGTTTCTTCACTTTAATATTTGCTTAAATCTTAATGTTATCAGGAAAAACATGTTTAACTAGTGTCCTTGAATTAGGTTGTTTTGATCAATATGTTTTCTCAATTTGAAGGTCAAGGTTGAATTTTTGTTTACAAGTAAAATTCCATTAAGATGACACACATTCTAGAACATTCTGTCATGTGACCAATCTTTATATATACCATGTTTGGTAGACATTTTTTCAGTTTTGACATTACCATCAGTCTTGTAAAGAGCTATTACAGTTGTGAAAATTCATTCCAAATTCTAAGAGAGGAATTATTTTAAATATTCATTGGATTATAACAGTGCTCATAAACTTTTGGATTTTGGATTTTTAATTGATGATTTTGGAATTTAAGTGAACTTATTCAGATATTTTGGAATACTTCATTTTGACATCAGCACATCAAGATTACTCGTACATCAGGACTTTGGAGACTATTCGCACATCATAACATTCAAGGACACAGCCGTGAATTCGGAACATTCTATATTTAGGACTTGTGATTAGAACAATCATTCTTATTGAATTATTAGGATTTCAAAACACATTACTGTAAGTGACTTTTTGATTTTTCATTTTAATTATCTAGTAATAAATTGCTTGTTGAATTTTTACTTGATTTGTTGGTTTCACTTTCTTTCTGTTACATTTTTCTTAGACCATAGAGTCGTAACACAATACATTATTTAATACATTATTGGCTATATCATGCAATACATTTTTTATTACATTATTGGCTATATCATGCAATACATTATTTAATACATTATTGGCTATATCATGCAATACATTATTTAATACATTATTGGCTATATCATGCAGAGGAAATAGGAGCCTACTGCCCTTCCCAAGGATACACCGAGGAAGCCGCCCCGGGCTGGCCTGGACTACCAAGTCCAACGCTTTACCAACTGAGCTGCCACAACTCCCGTTTAATCAATGGAACGTACGACATTTCTGATCGATTTAAAGATTGTCGTGATGTCACTATAAGATACACAATGGGACATATTAACTATAAATTGGTTATTCATCTTAGATCGATGATTGGTTTATGATCTGTGATCGATGAGCTGTACTTTGTCTCTGAAATAAACCATCTCCTCTCATTTCCGGATCGGTCGACGGAAAAAAGAGTTCACATCGACGTGCTTTAGACATGTCCGATGTACATACACATCATAACATTTCTTTATTGGAAAAGTAACATCGTTGCGCAATAAAGTAACAGTAAATACAGAAGTCTCCCAAATGTTGAATACCCTTAAAACAGCACGACATATATATAGATAGATAGATAGATATATAGATAGATAGATAGATAAATATGTAAGTAGATAGACATATATAGAAAAGAAGAAGAAAAAAAATATTGAAACGAAAAATGATTTGTATTTGAATGTGGGACTTTTAAATTGTATCGTAAACTACATTTACCTAAATTTCTTTTTGTAAACCCTTCAAAAGAGAAATGTATGTGCCCTGCAAGGTAGAAGTAAATGTAAACTTTATGCTACGCTCTTAAACATAGTAAGGAATTCCAAGAATCTTATAATGTAAACTCTGATGAATAATAATGCTATAGTTCATTATTTGTGTATTTATATCTTTTTTATATTACACTCACGCGCTTGTTATATGTTAAAGTTACATGTATTATGTAATTTGGACCAGTGGCCTAAATTACCTCAATAAAGACTATTTCATATAAACAGAACTATCAAACACACTGCATTACAAAACACAAATGTGCACGTTTTAAAAACATATGAAATACATGTACGCAACACCCGCAAACAATGTTCCATCAACAAAAAGACGCCTTTGACAGGAACCCTAGCCAAACAATCTATTGTTGAGCAATTATAGACTGAAAATTGGCCACGAACTAATTCCTCTTATTCATCTTCAGCGCGAAGAAGAAGAAGAAGAAAAACAGAAAAGTTGGAAATCCCCTATTTTGCACTTGGAATTCCCCTACCACACCGACCTGGCATAGTGACAAGATTACGTCAGGCGGACATGTCAAAAGGGTGATTGAAGATGATGTCAAAGTGATCATTATGTCGTAATTCTCTGCTTTGCACATATTACAGTTTCCACTAGATTCACTGACTGCCAGCAACTAGTTAACAGGTTTGTCATAAAAAGAATAGCACGAGAAACAGATATAAAATGAATTATGTCCTTGACTTCGAAGATAGAAACATAGGCTTCACACGCGCCGGTATATTTCATCTGCAGGTGGCGGTATATTACCAAGAATTGCAGGAATTTAGAAATTGCTAGAACCTGGATGAAAATATATCCCAACATCATAAAATTGCTTCTTTTTTTAAACTGCAATTCAGTGCACATTTTCCCCAAATGTTGTCTGGTGCAGATTGGTAAACTAGCTTACATTCTGTGTTAAGAATACACAATCACTACTACTACTACTACACACACGCGCGCGCGCGCACACACACACATATATATATATATATATATATATATATATATAAGCAGGATATAAACACAACTTTTCTTAGTTGTGAACAATGTCAGAGATGACAGAACAACAGTGCTAAAAAAATTGGCCTTAAATATTCCACTATATTCTTCCATTTCTCCTTGCTCCTTATGACTTTGGTTGATTGGTTGGTAGGCTTCTTTGCTCCTTATGACTTTGGTTGATTGGTTATTAGGCTTCATGGCTCCTTATGACTTTGGTTGATTGGCTGGTAGACTTCATTGCTCCTTATGACTTTGGTTGATTGGTTGGTAGATTTCATTGCTCCTTATGACTTTGGTTGATTGGTTGGTAGGCTTCATTGCTCCTTATGACTTTGGTTGATTGGTTGGTAGGCTTCATTGCTCCTTATGACTTTGGTTGATTGGTTGGTAGGCTTCATTGCTCCTTATGACTTTGGTTGATTGGTTGGTAGACTTCATTGCTCCTTATGACTTTGGTTGATTGGTTGGTAGACTTCATTGCTCCTTATGACTTTGGTTGATTGGTTGGTAGGCTTCATTGCTCCTTATGACTTTGGTTGATTGGTTGGTATACTTCATTGCTCCTTATGACTTTGGTTGATTGGTTGGTAGACTTCATTGCTCCTTATGACTTTGGTTGATTGGTTGGTAGGCTTCATTGTTCATTATGCATGTTGATTGGTTTGTTTGATGACTTGCGCATTGAATATATTCGATAATATACCCAGTTGTACCGGTATATAACAACATAAATCTAACAAACTGAGTACCTAGCAATTAGAGGATTGTAGAGGAGAAAAGTAGGTACATGTAGGTACAAGTAGGTACATGAACAATATTACATGATATTTATACAAATTAAACTGATTATTTTCTGAATTTAAATCGTGTTGTACCTGTAAACTATGACAAGAACTGATTAGTGCATCTTTCACCAACAATACAAAGACTAACTTCATCACATAAATTCACACGGTGACAACGAGGCAGATGGCAATACTTGAGTGTTACGTTACCTGATATTTAAAGCTAGTGCTTCCTCTACTTCAAACAAAATTTCTATCCATTTTTCTATTTTTTTAAAATCTACAATGTCCAAACTTTCATATACCTACATGATGCAATGCAAATAAAAAGATTTGTAAAAAAACCGGATTTTCGAAAATGTAAAGCCCTGAACAATTCCGACATTTCAGAAACAATGCAGAAAATCTGACGGTCCTATGAACTTTTATTATTGCTCTTTGAGCAAAGTACATACCATATTTGAATTAAAGAAGGCTTTATTAAAAAAGGCATATTGTGTCTGATTGCATCTTTTTTGCTTGCCTTGCAAAAAGTTCCACATTGGCCCATCTCAGGGATATGGTTGCATCAAGATTATCAGTGTACATACAGTATCCAAGACTGACTACAGGATGATCTTTCCACATCTGTAGACCATAATTCTATCAACGCAATGTTATTCGATCAGTCAGTCCAATCAATCGTACACGCCCTCACATGGAGTAGGAGGCAAAAAAGGAATGTCTTAATTAAGTACGTCATGGACAATTATTACATCTGCCAGAAGCCTTCTTGCTGTTGTATCGAAGCCATGTCTGCTGGCCCCATCCATGATCCTGATGTTGTCTGCAATGTAAGTCCCTTATTTTATTTCCGCTTTCTACTCGTATTCCTATATACAAGCAAGGCTCAGGTAAAACTACTCGTCCACTCGTCCTGATCTGATTAAAATTGGCTGGCCGAGTAAAACTTTGCTACGAACTCGTCCCTGGGCCGAGAAGATGTAGATTCGCACCTTGTGAATAAATATGAGTGCATTTTCTACCCTAAATAAGCGTTGAAGTTCAACATCGCTTAACATTTAGCTTGCGTCAATTATACATAACGTGTGCCTAATTTACTTACTAGTTGTCAGTCTACAACTTGTCGCAAATTAAGCCGACTTGTTTTTTTTTTTTTTTGTTTTTTTTTTTTTAATTTTACCTGATGTCAGTTTTGTTGGTACAAAAATGGGTAAAAATCATGAACATATTATGTTGCAGTTTCACACCTAGCCCTCGATTTCTTAATGGTGTTCGCGTTTTTAGTGAAACTTTTCAGTACTTTGGGCGTCATTTTGATTTTGATGTTTAGAAAGTTTCCCTCTCAAGGAGCTAGCACAGATCTTTACGAGTCAGACCTGAGAAGTTAAGAGACAGATAATGCCCAATCTTTTGTGATTTTTCATCTAGTCAGGTAATGTTACACCTGCCCAGGTCGCCGATATTTTCAAGACTAAATCTTCGATACATTGTCACGCCAAAGTTAACAAGCCAGCAGATATTTTTATAACTTTAAAATTAGCTTTCACAGGAGAAATATTGCCAACTTACATTAGAAATAGTTATTTTAAGTGTCTCATCCAATTCCCACCAACTTACACATAATGCTTGCTGTTGTAATCTATTTATAATGCGCATAATGTCGAAACAACAACTGATTGGTCGAAATTTAATTGTGGTTATGACCTAGAAATGTTCTAATTCTTTTGGCCAATCAGCAATCTTCCTCTTCATGGCGCCCGTGAGCAGCTCTCTAGAATGGAGATTTTACCAAAATAGATAATTTAGTACGAAAGTTGGTGGAAACTGAGCGGCTGAAATTCTTCTTTAAATGCAAGTCACGGACATGATTTTTTTTTTTTTTTTTTGGGGGGGGGGGGGGGGGTGTGTTTTTTTGTGTGAAAAGTTATTATATACTTATATAAACATCTGCTGCATCTTTGCTTTAGTATGACAATGTATTAAAAAATGCTACGCAGTCTTGGAAATACCGATGAACTGCGGCAAGCGTAACACTATCTGACTAGACGAAAAGCATACAATTTTGTCATTTTCTTTGTTTGTTAACTTCTCCCTTATCTAACTCATAACGATGCGTGTTATCTGACTGAAAGGAAAATGTATCGACATTAAAATGACTTCTAGAATACTGACAGGTATCACCGTAAATGCGAATACCACTAAGAAATCAAGGGCTATGGGTGAAAATGCAAACTTTGTCTATTATTATATGTTCATCTAAGGGGCCATGTATTAGAAGATAATATTTTCATGGTTTTTAGCATCAAGAATACATCAGATGCGTGTGGTGCTTTAGTAAAAGTTATAGCAGTGTACAGTGTTGAGTATAATTAGGACAGGGACGAGCACGGAATTTTTTTTCCTGAGCCCTGAGTAGGATTTCTTTAGGATATCGCATATTAAGCTCACAATGAATTGTGTGTGCTGTGTGCTGTGTGTGTGTGTGTGTGTGTGTGTGTGTGTGTATGCTTACAACGAGTAAAGTATAACTACTAGCTTTCTTTAGGTTAGTTAAAATCTAGTTGTAAACTTTACTTTTTTTTGGTATTTATCTTAAGGCAAAAAAAAAACAAAAATATGTGTTTCCGGTCGGTCGACCGGCCCTGTTTCTCATTGCCGACACTAGCACTTTTTCCCCACCCACCCCACAATTTTTTTTTTTATATATAAAAAAATCACATTGTCGAAATTGATTTGTGCATCTAACTGAGCTGGTTTTTCCCAGTACTTTGAAGCGCTTTAATTATTATTTGATTTATATATAATGTTTAAAAAAAAAAAAAAAATTTTTAAATACCTACCTGCCTACCCTAATTTTAAAACCAGTGCAATAGGAAACACACATATTTTTTATTTTAATCAATCCCTGACACACGCAATCCTTTGCTTATACCCATATACCACGGACCACACTTATTTTCACCCTCAGAACGATGCACAATGGATTTGTGTCTACTTCAAACTGATAATATTGTATCTGCTTGTTCTCGTATAATTCCCTCGTTATAGGGGAACTTATCAAGTATAGTGGCAGGTCCTATTACGCTGTATGCCTATTACCACGGTATGCCTATTACCACGGTATTTAAACATTTTTGTTCAGTCATGTCACCATGCGTAACATCGGAATAACCTGCATGTAAACATAATGCCAGTAAATTTACATAGCCGTGAATATTAAAAATTGAAGAATAACTCTATTCAGGGTAAACAAAATCGTAGATTTCCTGTACATGTACAAATTTAAGTAAGTGATCAAGTCCCATTCATACCATATCCAGTTCCAATCCCTTTTTTTACATTTCAATCATAAAATCGTGCCGAGCACTAAGTGAACAAATCGTCTGCTTCACAATTTAAGCAATACAAGCAGAATTGGTGACCTGACTGTCGCTCTTCGATAAAAAGCGCGACAAAAAAAAAAAAAAAAAAGAAAAGTGTTGTATATCTTGTGGGGGCCCAATAAGGGTGCATTTTCAAACTCCTGAGTTTTGTTTTAGTGTGGGTTTTTAGATTAGTAGTATAAAGGCAAATTAATGAACCCTGTCATCCCTTCACATTCATAAAAGGTGTTTTCCATACATGGAGCATACAATTAAAATTTACGTGGGTTTGGGTTAACTATAAATATACGATGTAATATAACATAAGAATATGACAAGCCATAATTAATTTTATGGATTTGCTCCAACTCGGGCATATAAAAATCTTGATTAAATTTATGAATTTAATGTTGAAATCTTGTTATTAAATGTTTTGATTTGACATAATATTTTCTGATTTTTTAAAAACATTTTAACTTTGATACTGTATAACCGACGGTGACTATATTTCTCAATAGCCGCGGTAATAGGGCGTTCTCTTTAGAGCGCCTCCCGTTAGAAGTCACCTCGGAATATCCAGCACTTTGGCGATCCTGTTGATCGGAAATTAGGATCATTCATCGTGACAAATGCACCACACGTTGATTACTGATGCAGTAGTCTAAAAGTTAAAAAGTAAGTGTAGTGAAACTTTTTTTGGGGTATATTTTTTAGGTAGTAACGCGGTAATGGGCGTACCTGTAATTTAAATTAGGATTTCCTGGACGCATTTTTTTTAAAAGCAGAAAGACCACTGATCATGACTGTGTCAAATGAACATGTGGTTGATACAGCATCTTTAGTTTGGACATCAATAACACGAATATAATGTCGCACATTAATATAAACTCACAGCATTATTTCTGGATGAATCGGTCATTCAAAAAAAAAAAATTCCGAAACCCTAAAAGTCATTTTTTTTTTATAAAGCATCTGAGCATATAAAATATGCCATCTATGCGCTTTCGGTTGGATTAAAAAACTTTCAGTGTTCGGTTTAACACATTTACTTTTTAAAAAAGACAGCGAAGTCAAATTGACCCTGAAAATGGATACACGTAGAATCTGACGTCAACTATGAGAAAATATGTAAGAATGTATTGCTGATCTACGACATAAGTAATTTTCTTATCATTTATTTCTTATGCCTTATGTAGAGCAATAATCAAGCCATCTCATACACAGTATAATATAACAAATGGCTCACGGTTACCCTTGGTTTAGAACCAATGAAATAACACATTGGCTGAGCAACCGAAGGCAGCTGGGGCGTACCGAATGTTAAGAAAACGTTCCCCTTATCGCCTCTACTCCTTCTTCATCTCTGTCTTTCTTATCAAACATTGTAAGAGGTATGGTCGCTCTCTAGGGGCAAGAAAACAAACATCGTATTATACTTTTCCACTTCAGTTTTCTAGCATTCAGTTACCCTGCCTCATCCATCCCCCCCCCCACACACACACACACCCCACCCCCGTTCCTCATACTTCTAAATGTGAGTCAATAATTCAGATAGAAAGATCGTGGTATAAAAATACAATATATCAGAGTATTAAAAGTTCTAAATGTTAAAGATCTAGTAATAAATTATGATATCACACTATACAACTTCAGTTTGAAATCTAACCCTTAAAAATTGCAAAATGATCAAAGTAACATTTAAATATATTTCCTGTACATCGATGCGCTATTAGGATTTAATTGAATCTGGTATATACAGACAAATATTATGCATGACCATCCTCTGCAAAATGCATCATACTAAGTGCTTTGCTTTATCCCATTCAGAGTCATTTCGGCCAAACATAAGTACCGGTTAATTGAGAGTATTTTTTTTTATTTTGCCCTGACATCACGAGAGATATGCGAGGCCTGGCAATACGAACTCGCAGCAAATTGGCAACCTCTCTCTCTCTCTCTCTCTCTCTCTCTCTCTCTCTCTCTCTCTCTCTCTCTCTCTCTCTCTCTCTCTCTCTCTCCTCTTAAACACGCAAGCAAAACGAATACATAACCCAAGACTGTGAGTACAAATAGAAAAACACAGAGTGACAGTTTGAAAAGATTTAATTCAAAACTTTAAAACTTAACATGATAAAAGACGGTGCCTTTTTTTTTTTTTTTTTTTTTTTTTTTTTTTTTTTTTTTTGGCAAACCCAAACAAGAGTCCCTCAAAGGGACCGAAGCTGTACTGGGCGAGTAAAAATTCCAGGAATTCAAGAGAAGTCTATTTCTTCATTTTCACTGTTGAGTGTTGAAACGTTCTCTGATATTCTTCAGTGATAACAAGATTTTCATATTAGCTCCTGTGGTGCACATAATGGATATCAGCTTGGCACCATTTTCATTTACGACAAAGTAGATATCATTAGAAGTCTTCTGGTGAAAACCCCGTGTCATAATGATCATCCATTCAAGGGGAGTAGTGACAACAAGATTGTTAAGACTGTCGTCGTGGCAGCTATATTGGATGTACCACTGGCATAATTTTCATTTAGGACCAACTAGGTATCATAAGAAGTCTATTGTTGAAAACCCCGTGTTTATATAGCCATCCATTTGGAGCGAAGTAACAATATTTTCAAGATATGACTTTCCATTCATGAGTAGCAATAACAAGATGTTGAAAATGGCTGATGTGGTGGCCATATTGGACATCGTATGGCACCATTTTTATTTAAGACCAACTGGACATCATAAGAAGTTTTCTGGTGTAAACCCCACGTTAACATGACTTTCTGTTCAAGTAGAGATGTGATAACAAGCTTTTTAAGATGGCTGCCATGGCGGCCATATTGAATGTCAGATCAGCACCATTTTTGTTTAGGACTACGGTGTAGCTAGACATCATAGGAAGTCTTAGTGAAAACCCCATGCTGATATTACCATCCATGTACGAGGAGTAGTAATAACAAGATTTTGAAGATAGCCGCAATGGTGGCCATATTGGATGTCACATTGGTACCATTTTCATTTAGGACCAAATTAGACATCATAATAAGTCTTTTAGTGAAAACCCTATGTTGATATAACCATCATTCAGGATGAGTAGCAATAACATGATTTTCAAGATAGCCACTCTGGTGGCCATATTGGATACGAGATTGCCACCATTTTCATTTAGGACCAACTAGACATCATAAGAAGTCTTCAGGTGAAAACCCGATGGCGATACGACTTTCCATTCAGGAGGAGTAGTGATAACAGATTTTTAAGATGGCTGCCGTAGCGGTCATACTTGACGTCAGATCAGCGCCATATTTAGGACCAACTAGACATCATAAGAAGTCTTTCAGTGAAAAACCCACCCTGATATGCACATCCATTCAAGAGGAGTAGCGATAAGATTTTCAACATGACTGCCGTGGCGGCCATATTCGATATCAGATCGGCACCATTTTCATTTAGGACCAACTAGACATCATAAGAAGTCTTTTTGTGAAAACCCCATGTTGATAAGACCGTCCATGTAGCAGGAGAACCTATAACAAGATTTTCACGATGGCCACTGTGGTGGCCATATTGGACATCAAATTGGCACCATTTTCACCTTGGGCCAACGAGACACCATACGAAGTATTTTAGTGAAACTCAATGTTGATATGACCAATCTATTCAGGAGGAGTAGTGATAACAAGATTGTGAAAATGGCTGCTATTGAAGCCATATTGGACCTCACATCGGCACCAATTTCATATAAGATCAGCTAGGCATCATACGAAGTCCTTTACTGAAAACCCCATGTTGATATGACAAACCATTCTGAAGTAGTAGCGATAACACGATTTTCAAGATGGCCGCTGTGGCGGCCATATTGGATGGACGGACGACAGACAACAGATCATCCCATAAACTCTTCTGGTCTATGACCAGTAGAGCTAAAAAGGAGATTTTTTATCTTCTACTAAATGAAGCAAATACAAATGAATCACTTTCCATTTGACCAACAGGGATTTCTTTTCCTGACATTTTCAATCGACTTAGACTTTCTTTGCTCTCGAAATTTGAGTTTCTTTTATCGGGGCATAGCATCAGAGTCTCCCAAAAAATGGGCGTTAGATTTCAGGGATTTCACACATTTGAGAGTGGCAGCGCGTGAAGAACTGTGCCTTTTCAAATTAAAATATGTACAATTCTGACAGCTGTACATACTGACTGCATCATTTTTATTACATTTTTATTACATTTTTATCCAACATGTCATTTGTTTATTATAACTCCGTTAATAATTAAATCGCATAAAACGATATATCGGTTATTAGAATGTACGATGCAATATGTTTCCCGTCATGCAGACTATTCAACCCATTCCAATTAGCATGTCAGAACAGCAACCCACAAAACACATACGTACAAACAAACAGCTGTATACATACATACATACATACATACATACATACATACATACATACATACATACATACATACATACATACATACATACATACATAGATACATACATACATACATACATACATACATACACACATACATACGCGCGCGCGCAAATTATCCCCTTGAAGTGCAAAGACTATTTTTGTAAAGGAATTCCATATCGGCCCTGACCTTGCCATTACACTCAGCATGGAATGGGATAAAAAAAAACTGTTATAAAAGCCATCTGTCAAATGTTGACGCCTGCCATAAGCAAAAGGACTTCTATTGCTTATCATTGCTATTGACCAATTTACAAAATGTCTCATTTCCATAATAATGGTGAAAGAAAAGCTTTGAAGGAAAACCTTTACCATGTATGATGACCTACGAGCCCTCTCCGGCTGCTGGTGAATGGACCTGTATATACCCTCGTTATATGCCCATGTATCGTAATCAGCCCTCGTTTCGCTGCACTTATTTAAGAAACGCGCCGATAATATATCACTTCTTGATTCTCCGTTCGTTCTTCCGTCCGTGCGTAATTTCACGCAACTCCTTCTGCTTCGTTCGAAATGGAGAACTCATTTTTGGACAGTGTTTCGTAGAGATATGCAGTATTTTTTTAAATTGTCATCCTTTATGATGGGAATGAGTAACTAAGGAAGGTGTGTTGAGATGATGTGTTTTATGTAAGATTTCATATGTAACTAAGGAAGGCGTGTTGAGATGATGTGTTTTACGTAAGACTATTATGGAATTCAGTCATATTTATACTACATCCATTATGGAATTGAGTCATATTTATGCTACATCCATTATGGAATTGAGTCATATTTATGCTACATCCATTATGGAATTGATTCATATTTATACTACATCCATTATGGAATTGAGTCATATGTATGCTACATCCATGATGGAATTGAGTCATATTTATACTACATCCATTATGGAATTCAGTCATATTTATACTACATCCATTATGGAATTCAGTCATATTTATACTACATCCATTATGGAATTCAGTCATATTTATACTACATCCATTATGGAATTCAGTCATATTTATACTATATCCATTATGGAATTCAGTCATATTTATACTACATCCATTATGGAATTCAGTCATATTTATACTACATCCATTATGGAATTCAGTCATATTTATACTACATCCATTATGGTTAGTCATATTTATACTACATCCATTATGGTTAGTCATATTTATACTACATCCATTATGAAATTCAGAAACCTAAGTGACCAAGATCAATTACAATATAAGTCAGTGAGGAAAATTGGTTGACAGATAATCAATTCATGGAACTTAGCTCTGTTATAAGGATTTACTCCATGTTTGGTTTGCGTGCCCACTAAGAGTGTCTTCAGTTGCACCAAGGTGTTCAAATTAGCCCAAAAGAATTTGAAAAGCACTGGATACAAAGATTTAACTCTGTAGAGAAATGATATTGCATACACTTATACTGAATTCAATTTGCCATTATTGCTCGTCTTGTTTTGTTTCTTTCTTATTTTTTTTTTTTTGTTTTTTTTTGTTTACATGCATTTCCACGATAGAGGGAAGAGGGATTTGCACTTTTCTGGCGACGAATGCATTTTTCCTAATTTCTCTCTCTCTCTCTCTCTCTATTTTTATCACGCCTTTCCAAGCCCCTATCATTTATTGAAAATAGAGGCTTCATATATATATATATATATATATATATATATATATATATATATATATATATATATATATATATATATATATGATAAAATGATTGTTTTTTTTTATTGCCAGCCATAATGTATGGACATAATTTTGCGATTTCAATGCAATATACATTTATCTATATTTACAACATTTACCTTCTAATAGACTCTTTTATTTTCAACTCTAGCTTTTGATTACCGTTTTAGATATGCCTTTCAAGGTCACTAGCGTTCCTGTTTCCTGTGTGCCCATAGCAAATTATGATACACTGCAAGGGAACTAGTCTGTGAGAGAATAAAATATCCATAGAATCGTGATCTGGTACCGGATTATTATTCACAACCTCAGTTTATCATATTCTACAATCAAACGGGTGTTTGCATCAAATATCCAAAAAGTATCGTGTCTAAAAAAAAACTAAATATTCATAAGGGTAGAAAATGACTGTATTTGTTAGAAACGCTACGAGGCTTCCATATTTTACAATTCTACCAGTGTAAGTGCGGGCATTCGACTATGGAATACATCTTTGCATTAGTTCCACTTTGTATTCAATTTAACTCTAAATTCAAAATACCTCGACTGAAATCAGATGAATAAAGATTGAATATCGATCAATTCACAAATAAATGCAGCGTATCTGCTGATTACCGGGTACAGGGAACACAACAAATGACGCTTGATGACAGCTGTCAAACATATAGATTGTATGATCGAAGTAAATATTTCTTTTTCTGGTTCTTTCGAAGATCTTCCATTGATCTACAGCCATTATTTTATCTTCAAACTACATTACCAAAAGATCATACTACACTGATAATATATTTTAATGCATCGCTGCATTACCAATGCTTTGATAGCGATGCTGCATTACCAATGCTTTGATGGCGTTGTTGCATTACCAATGCTTTGATGGCGTTGTTGCATTACCAATGCTTTGATGGCGTTGTTGCATTACCAATGCTTTGATAGCGATGATGCATTACAAATGCTTTGATAGCGATGCATTACCAATGCTTTGATGGCGTTGTTGCATTACCAATGCTTTGATAGCGATGTTGCATTACCAATGCTTTGATAGCGATGCTGCATTACCAATAATTTGATAGCGATGCTGCATTACCAATGCTTTGATAGCGATGCAGCACCAATGCTTTGATAGCGATGCATTACCAATGCTTTGATAGCGATGATGCATTACCAATGCTTTGATAGCGATGTTGCATTACCAATGCTTTGATAGCGATGATGCATTACAAATGCTTTGATAGAGATGCATTACCAATGCTTTGATAGCGATGCTGCATTACCAATGCTTTGATAGCGATGATGCATTACCAATGTTTTGATAGCGATGATGCACTACAAATGCTTTGATAGCGATGCATTACCAATGCTTTGATAGCGATGATGCATTACAAATGCTTTGATAGCGATGTTGCATTACCAATGCTTTGATAGCGATGCATTACCAATGCTTTGATAGCGATGCATTACCAATGCTTTAATAGCTATGCATTACCAATGCTTTGATAGCGATGCAGACATTACCAGTGCTTTGATAGCGATGCGGCGATGCGTCGTGGGCATTTCAACTGCGCGGTTATGTAAATCGTGGTCAAGTGCACGATTTTATAAATGTACTTGCGTAAATTGCGCGGTTATATAAATCATGGTCAAGTACACGATTTTATAAATGTACTTGTGTAAATTGCGCGGTTATGTAAATCGTGGTCAAGTGCACGATTTTATAAATGTACTTGTGTAAATTGCGTGGTTATGTAAATCGTGGTCAAGTGCACGATTTTTTAAATGTACTTGCGTAAATTGCTTGGTTATGTAAATCGTGGTCAAGTGCACCATTTTATAAATGTACTTGTGTAAATTGCGTGGTTATGTAAATTGTGGTCAAGTGCACGATTTTATAAATGTACTTGTGTAAATTGCATGGTTATGTAAATCGTGGTCAAGTGCACGATTTTATAAATGTACTTGTGTACACAAATTTACAGATCATACGTAGATTTTTGTTGAAAGAAAAAACTAAGGAAAAAACTGATAACATACTAGATCTAATTTGTTTGAAAATGAGAACAATATCGCGGGGGGGGGGGGGAGGGGGGACTGGGGTTACCTTAAAAACCAGGATAGTCTTTTTCTTTCGTCTCAAGATTAATTTTGTTTTCAGCTAGTATGATGTATAGAATTAGTCAGCTAGTCAGCTAGCATGATGTATAGAATTAGTCAGCTAGTATGATGTATAGAATTAGTTCTTCTTTTCTGTAAATCAGAGCAAGCGTATGTTTTTTTCAAGCTATATGGGAGCCGGATTTTTTTTTCTTCTTCAAATTCCCATCTCCCTCCTCCCGAAATGAACGGTTGGACCCATATGTTCATCCCAGTGAAAACTGCGTCTCTTATAGTTATTTCTTCCTACGCAAACACGAATGTCATGATAGATTGATGACGACAAACAACAGGCAACCTCATCATTTGATCGGTATACAACATAAATCAGGAACAGAAACAATGACGTATGGAGTAATATAGAGACTCAATATTAGTCCATGTCATTTTTCTATTTATACTAGTTTATGTTGTATTAGTCCATATGTCATTTTTCTATTTATACTAGTTTATGTTGTATTAGTCCATATGTCATTTTTCTATTTATACTAGTTTATGTTGTATTAGTCCATATGTCATTTTTCTATTTATACTAGTTTATGTTGTATTAGTCCATATGTCATTGTTCTATTTATACCAGTTTATGTTGTATTAGTCCATATGCCATTTTTATATTTATGCTAGTTTATGTTGTATTAGTCCATATGCCATTTTTCTATTTATGCTAGTTTATGTTGTATTAGTCCATATGTCATTTTTCTATTTATGCTAGTTTATGTTGTATTAGTCCATATGCCATTTTTCTATTTATGCTTGTTTATGTTGTATTAGTCCATATGCCATTTTTCTATTTATGCTAGTTTATGTTGTATTAGTCCATATGCCATTGTTCTATTTATACTAGTTTATGTTGTATTAGTCCATATGTCATTTTTCTATTTATACTAGTTTATGTTGCATGGAGATCAAATTAGGAGGCATCTTCTCTAGCCAAGAGTCATCGATCTATTTCGTTGCCAAGAGTCGTCGATCTATTTCGTTCACATAAATGTTGGACAACCATTGCCTAGCAAAGATAACTATAAGGTAGACTGTTATAAAACTTTTCCCACTTTAGATTATTTCATTTATTAGCTATTTTATTTATTTATTTTTTTTCCTTTAAAATTTATAAAATGTTTAGTATCGAGCCGAAGTCGTTGCCGCCAGCCAGTTCAAGGATTCCTAACTGCTGTGCTCTATAACTTGGACATTTTAGTTCTATTGTTTGACACTTCTTTACAATGTTTGACAAGCGAATGTCTCGGGTGACACAGCATTTAGCAATCACTACATTATATCCAATTCTGATCTTGTGAAAATAAGTTTAAAAGGGCACGGAAACGCAAGTATTTTACCTAAGTTCTGAATATTTAATGGGGGGGGGGGGGAGAGGAGGGAAAGGGGACCCTAGATTGTAAAAAATATTTTTTCTCTCATGTAGAGCAAAATAAAATATTATATTGGTTAAAAAAAATTAATTAACTTGAGGTAAAAGAAAAAAAATATCCCGGCTCGAAAGAAAATCCCTATCGCAGTCCCCCGCCCCCATACAATTAAGTGATCGGTCCCTTAGTGTCGAGAGAGTTTAGTTAGGTACCTTAACTAAACTGAAACAAAAATATCTTGGGAGAGTAACCTGAAAACAGATTGTATTGACTGTATGGTTTCAACGAGTTAGCGCGGTCGTGTTCCCCTGTGGTTATCATTGATACACCCCCATCGGGATTTAAAGAACTGATATTATCAAAGAGAATGATGCCGAACCATGATAAAAGTTGACTACGTACACCTCCAGACGCATTGAAGAATTATAGAAACATAATGCAGCCCGCAATTCCACCCCACCACACCCCACCACACACACCATACCCCACCACACCCCACCCCCAAGATTTTCCATGCAGGGATTATGAAGTGATGCCTGCTTAAAGCGCAATCCACGAGTACAATATTTAAACGTTACAACACTGGATTGGTGTTTTTTTCTTCAAGAATAATTCTTCCCCGCTGTTGAATTATTTACTAATTGATTTATCTGCAAGATTTATTTACTGCAGCAATAAAACAATGCATTATTAGTTTGTGTTCCCTGGTTTAAGTAAGTTACCTGTAATAAACAATATGTTAAAGACACTTACTTTTCCTCCAGCTGCCTATAAAGCTGATATAGTGACATACATTGGAATTTAAATAGTTGCTTGGTTTTAACGTTACTTTTAACACACTACTGCCTATATGATGCCGAGAAAATGGGATCTAAGTGCCTTTCCAAAAAACAGACTTAGACAACCGACCCAAGCTGGCCTGGGCGGGTACTGAATCTGTGACCCTTGGATTACGAGCCTGACACTTTGCCAACTAAGCTACCGCGGCTACCTCGGACTACAAGAGAGTAAAATAAGATCGAATGACTGATTAACATATTGAGTAGTTCGTGTTTAAGGGCACATCTACACATGAAAGGTTATATCGTGCAAAGGCAATTTGAGTAAAGTGTCTTTCCCATGGAAACCAACGACTGGAGTCAAACACACTAACCAATGAGCCACTGCAGACCCCAAGGACAGCAAATAAGCAAGGAAAATAGTCTATACTTCCAATTAAAATAAATGTTTCAATAAATTACAGTAAGACAATCACCGGTGTTGGCAGAATTACTATTTCTTAAAATTACGAAAAATTAAGAAGAAAAAAACCAAAACAATTACTGCAAATCCATAAACTTTATCTTTAACTGCGGGAATGTAAGTGGTTGTGGTTACATTTCGATTTTTTTTTTCTCCAAAATTGACAAAACCTATGACAGTTACAAACAAACGAAATCAAGAACAAAAATAGAGTATATGAATCATCGAGATTTCATCGCAGTAAAATAGTTTCGCGCCCATTCGCAACTTCGAGGTCAGTCTTATGGAACATATTCCGAATGTATGCCGATCGCTGCGGTTCGGATCACCTCACCTGTTTACGAAACAATGAATGACCGAGAAGTTGCGAATCCATCGGACTATATTTTCATTCGCAACTTCTCGGTGAATCCAACGGTCAATCCAATCGTAGAAATAGCCGAGGTGATTCGAATAGATTGCGGTTTCTTTTTGCCAAAAAATTTCAGGCGAACAAAAAATGTATGTGCTTTCTGTGTAAATTACTGCGCTGACATACATACAGGGCATATTTTTTCTCACAGAAATAGCCAAGGTGATCCGAATATTTCGCGCCCAATACCAACGTCATGTGGAATAAATCAACATGATCTGACATTTTTATAATGAAATACGTTACTTGTTATAAGATTGCACGTGACAACATTAGCAGAACAAAGAACGCACTTGGCGAGTCTTTGAATATTACGTACGGTTTCGAGTTTTTCGACGATTTCTAATGAGGAATAAAGATTTATATATAAAAAAATTATACGAAGAACAAACAGCTATTCTTCTCTTTCAAATTGTAAAATGTGTATTAACTACTATTACGAAAAGAATTAAACCCCAACTACTATGAAAAGAATTAAACCCCAACTACTATGAAAAGAATTAAATCCCAACTACTATGAAAAGAATTAAACCCCAACTACTATGAAAAGAATTAAACCCCAACTACTATGAAAAGAATTAAACCCCAACTACTATTACGAAAGAATTAAACCCCAACTACTATGAAAAGAATTAAACCCCAACTACTATTACGAAAAGAATTAAACCCCAACTACTATGAAAAGAATTAAACCCCAACTACTATGAAAAGAATTAAACCCCAACTACTATTACGAAAAGAATTAAACCCCAACTACTATGAAAAGAATTAAATCCCAACTACTATGAAAAGAATTAAACCCCAACTACTATGAAAAGAATTAAACCCCAACTACTATGAAAAGAATTAAACCCCAACTACTATGAAAAGAATTAAACCCCAACTACTATTATGAAAAGAATTAAACCCCAACTACTATTATGAAAAGAATTAAACCCCAACTACTATGAAAAGAATTAAACCCCAACTACTATGAAAAGAATTAAACCCCAACTACTATGAAAAGAATTAAACCCCAACTACTATGAAAAGAATTAAACCCCAACTACTATTATGAAAAGAATTAAATCCCGTAACTACAACGAGTTTCTATGCTATATCCCATGAAAGTCAAAAATCAACGAGTGTCCTAGATGAATGTGTAAATGCTCTCACAATATATCCATGCGGACGATTGTGAAGACGAATTATGGTAATTTGTATTAATTTATTCAAAACTACGCATGTACTAGCGTGGTTACGGACTTGGTTTTCCTTCAAAAAAGTCAAAATCTGCAAAATTGTTATCTGATCAACGACAAAAGTTGACGTTTTATTAAGTCGGGTAGTCGTGACCATAACGAACAAACTGGCACTTTTCTAGCAGAAAACATAATAAGCTATCGAAAAACGTGCAAAAAAAAAGCCTATTCGTCAGAATAAGGCACATAGCAAGCGTTTTTTAGTAATGCAAAGTCCTTAACAATATATATAAATGTAATCCCCACTACATGTACATTTTTTTTTTTTTTTTGGTGGGGGGGGGGGGCTGGGTGGCATTAATGGCACTTTTAACACATTATTGGCTATATCTTGCCGAGGAGATGGAATCTACGTGTCTTTCCCAAGGACAAACCGAGGCAGCCGAACCTTGCTTGCCTGGGCGGATATCGAACCTACGACCCTTGGACTATGAGTCTGACGCTCTATAAATACCGCGGCTTCCCTATGTTCATTTGACACTAAATTTAAGAAACTCGTTTAATAATTACAATAGTTCACTCGCTGCAACCAGATCATGGTATACACATTTATTCAACTCGTTGCATACAATATAATATCAAATAAACCCAACTGCATGTTGTGAATGTAATAATGTATATTACTGAAACCCCATTGATAATATATTTATTTGTAAAACAAAAATAAATCAAATTCATTTAGCAAATGTCATATTAAAATATCTTCTGAAGAAAATTTTCATTTGCGTTTGCTCACTTTGTTTGACAATGTTGATAAGTCGACCTAATCACGCACCTGCCACATACGAGAAAAACGATTTCAAAAGTTACTCACTGATCATGTAAACTGATTATGCTGACGTTTCATTCAGTGGCATGTTCAAAAGAGTTTGTAGTAATGGCATTTTAAAAGAAATGTCATAGCTACAATTTCTACAATGCTCAGTAGAAAGATAACTTTAATTACTGTCTGGCATTTAACTTTGAAAATAGTCATCGAAGTGTTCTTTAATTACTGTCTGGCATTTAACTTTGAAAATAGTCATCGAAGTGTATGATAATTACAGTCTGTCATTTAACTTTGGAAATAGTCATCGAAGTGTTCTTTAATTACTGCCTGGCATTTAACTTTGAAAATAGTCATCGAAGTGTATGATAATTACTGTATGTCATTTAATTTTGAAAATAGTCATCGAAGTGTATGATAATTACTGTCTCTCATTTAACTTTGAAAATAGTCATCGAAGTGTTCTTTAATTACTGTCTGGCATTTAACTTTGAAAATAGTCATCGAAGTGTTCTTTAATTACTGTCTGGCATTTAACTTTGAAAATAGTCATCGAAGTGTACGATAATTACTGTCTGTCATTTAACTTTGAAAATAGTCATCGAAGTGTATGATAATTACTGTCTGACATTTAACTTTGAAAATAGTCATCGAGGTGTATGATGCTTACTGTCTGCCATTTAATTTTAGAAATAGTCATCAAGGTGTACTTTAATTACTGTCTGACATTTATCTTTGGAAATAGTCATCAAGAAGTATAATGAAACTAACTGAAACTTTTATTTTCTCCTTTTTCATTAATATGGCATTTGTCTTGAGTTATCCCTTAAAGGTCAACTTCTGAACACAATCATTGTAATATCAGACAGGTGTGTAAATATTGTAAAATCATATATTGTACGCATTAGTGTGACATAATTATGCTCCTAGTATTCTTCTTATTCGTCGTCGTTATGGGTTCGTGGGTCATGAATATCCGCCCAGGTCAGACCGGGCCGGCTGATTCAGTGTGTCCTTGTGAAAGGAACTTGGCACCCACTTCCTGATATTGAATATAATGTGTTGAAAGTGCTGCTCAAACCAACAAAACAAACGGATTGAGTTGGTCCTTTAGGGAAAAAGTAGTAGTCGAGATTTTCAAAATACTTCACCGGCACGTGTAGAAAATGGAAAATGTCATTAAAAATCAGATATACACAGTATATAAATACCACACCGAAATGAACATTCAGCAAAAGCAACAATTATAGACATAAATCTTTTTTCGTATTGAAATTATATTAGATGAAATGTCAAGAGATATGACGCGGACCTGATGGAAACTACTTCACAAAGATCAACCAATTAATAAGCAGCCTTCAGATTTTGTCTTCTTTGAGGTCGGTCCTCAAATGTTTTTCAATCATTGCTAATTGCCATCAGAACACCCAGCATCTATTATGATGTTTCATATACGTCTTCATTTACAACTAAAATCCGCCTTTTACGCGATTATCACAAAGCGCTTTGAGGCAGGTAATTGCACGTCTTGTGAAAATTAGACAATCCTATTATCGAAATGTGAGCCCGTACAAAGGGCAAAATCACATGCGCTGGTGATAATCAATATGGTGACATTCTTGTGCACTGCATATGAAAACTGTTTTAATTAATAAAATATAAATTTTCTCAAACACTGTAAAATATGTTTTCAATGAAGGTTATATACATGAACATAACTCGTATTTTATTTCAAACTTTTTCGAACGCGATAATACATATCACAAGCAAGGGTGTGCTTGTTATGGTGAACTACAAAGTAACAATAGGAAATATTTTTTTAAAAATAAAATGATGCAAAGTCATATTACCGAGTCATTTTATTAACAATAAACACTTTCCTCCTCTTCATTTGAGCTTGCAAACTGTCATCTAAAGGTTTTTAAATGAACTGCACACTGTTTCTAAAGGTTTTTAAATGAACTGCGCACTGTTTCTAAAGAAAGAAACTACCGATTCAACTAAAGGCTGGAGTTTAAGAATGAAGTTTATAAATATAAATGAACAAAGATATCAGATGTCAAGACTTCACTGTCAAGGGAGAAAATTTACCTAGAATCAGTCTGAATCGTGCTGCCAGCTAGGAAATTTGATAACAATTGGGTTCTGATTGGATGGCTAGTCTTGTTCACTGCTAGAATGTTAAAGCTCGCCTTGCGATTGGCTTATTAGCTAAGGGGTTTGTTCAATCGTTCATCATGAGATCAATCAATAGGTTCAAGAGTTGTGCCGCATTTTGATACGGGTTGATAAATAAGCTTCACCTACCTTGACGAATCACAGGTCATACGCAACTACATGTATTATACGTACATTTCCTAGACCAACCGGTCGGTTTACAAACTCATCCTAAAACCTCGGGGAGTATTTGATCAACCTATTGTGATGCTGGGGTTGAAAAAGTTCGAGTCTCTTTCACTATATATACTGCACAACTTTTAATGTTCCTTTCTTCTAAACTCTCTTTAGTTGGTACCCAGCAATTTTGAACAATGTTGCGCATATTATAAATAAATTGTTGGGTTTTTTGGGGGTTTTTTGGGGTTTTTTTGTTTGTTTTGTTTTAAAGAGAATTGTATCGCTCATGTAGTGCCGTGGCTCATGTGGTGCCGTGGCTCATGTAGTGCCGTGGCGCTACTGATAAAACGTAAGTTCGTTGCAACATCTGGCATAAACATATCAGCGAGGTTTAATTTCTTTCTTAAATTTTAGCTCACCTGGCCATAACGTCAAGTGACCTTATGGTATTGCCCTGCGTCTGTCGTCCGTCCGTCCGTCAGAAATTTCTTGTTCCCTCTCTGGAAGCTATATTTCTGATACAATTTTGATCAAACTTGGAATATAAGCTAGTATCATCGAGATCTCAGACGAATTCGAAAATAAACGAGACCCACGCATATTCATGAGGTGGTCCTGCACAGTATTGTGTGAGCTTGTAATCACTTTATTTCGAGGCTATATTTTGATCAAACTCAGAATATGGGCTCATATTATCACTATCTCAGAAAAGATCAATAACGAGTGAGACCCATGCATATTAATAAGGTGATCGTGCATCTAACTGACAGATATTTTTCATACTCTGCTGCCATATTTCTGACCCGATTTTGATAAAACTGGGAATATGTGTTTATATCATCATGCACTCGGATACATTTGATAATAAGCGCAAATTATGCATTATAATAACGTGATCTTGCAGCTGATTGGCTGAGTTTGTTACTACTCTGAATCAAATATTTCTGGATCAGTTTTAAGCAAACATTGAATATAAGCATTCATTATCAATATCTCAAATGATTTTGATCATGAACTAGTTCCATGCATACTAATAAGGTCATCTTGCATCTGATTGATTGAGCTTGTTACTGCTCTGGCGGCCATATTTCTGGTTCGATTTTAATCAAATTTGGACTTTTTAATCATCATGATGTCTAACAAGTTTAGCATATCTGTTTATGACCTTACATCTGTTTGGCCGAGTTTATCACTATTCTAGCGATTCTGTTTATGATCAGATTTGTGTGTGTGTGTGTGTGTGTGGGTGTGGGTGTGGGTGTGGGTTTAATGCCATTTTTCAGCACATGATAGGCTATACATGGCGGCCAGTATATCTGGTGGAGGAAGAACCAAGAAAAAACCCTGGAAGAACCACCGACCCACGGAAAGCTACTGGCAAGCTTTCTCACATACCCACATTGGCCAAGCCCGAGACTCGAACCCACGCGGACGGACGTAAAGGCGAGCTCCTTAGTCCACTCGTCCACCCGAGGGGCCGATCAGATTTTAATCAGAATTATTAAATATGTGAGGTGATACTGCATCTGACTGGCTGAACTTGTTACCTCTCCAGATACTACATGTCTCAAACCATTTCAATAAAATGTGGTAAACAGGTTTATATCATCGCCATCTTGGATAAGTTTGAGTGCGAGCAAGAGCTATGCGTGTTTATTATAACTCTACCTTTGGAATGCTTTGTTTCAGACCGTTGTAAAATAGGTAAAACTGACATGAGATAAAGTTTGGGAAACAGTTCGCAATTTGCTACAAAAGAAAGAAAGCATCCGATATTCTTCGCTTGCCTTTGCTGTCAAATTCATAAACAAGTGAATAGACTACTAGTATATTTACAGGGGGCAATGAAAGTTGATAGTAATGACAGAATGCGAGGCTTAAATCCACCAAACATTAGAACAATCTTCAAATAAAAATAAAACGTGACAATAGTCTTCATATAAAAATAAAACAAACAAAAAAAAAGCATTTTAAAAGTTTCTTTCATTTCAACAGGGTTGTTTACGCACACGCTTAGCTTCGACTTTCACTATGTCCTTTACCCTTCAGTGCGCTAAGCTTTTTATAAAAATATATTTGTAAACACGAGAGTTTCGGAACCAAACAGAGCAGAACTGTGTAGCAGGTTGCATCCTGAAAGGATGTTCTTACAATGTATATACGATACTGTAATATTTCCATAATTATGTTCATATTCACTGTTACAAAACTCGGCGAAATTTTTTTAAATACTACTTCCATTCATAGTCAAAGGTTCACACTGTACCCGCGTGCCAAGGTCGTTAGCTCAAATCCCACCCAGGTCAATTCGGATTGGCCTCTACGGTGTATCTCTGTGCAAAGTAATTTGGTCCTATTACCTCAGCACTTTATAGTCTTTCATGTGCTGATGTGCCATTACACACCAAAATAAAACAAACAAATGTTCACACAATGTCAGGTTTTCATCCGCTAATGCTTTATATAGTCACTGTCGAAGGAACTTAAAAATAAATATATTGCTTTCTGATTAGCTGAATGCCAGTAGTGACGTCATGTTAATATTGATTTCTTAACTCACAAAAAAGAATCACATATAGTGTATTAAATACCGATTTAATTTTATAATCTTATCTGTTAATTTGCTGGGATTTTCTAGACTAATTGGAAATGTGGCTCGGACTTATACTTTTGTGGAAAAAAGCGACCAATTGTGAACACAATTTCCAGGAGCAAAACGGAAAATTATTTTTTTTATATTTTTCATTGGGGGCAGGGATATATTTTAGACCTCTGATGACCCTTAAAATAATCTGTTTTCCCAAATAAACTAGGATACGTAAAACTCCTATAAAATGTCAAATTTACATTCCCCCTCATCTGCGCTTTTAAATATTGTTAGCTTTAAAGTATGAACAAAATTTCAAACGAACTGGAAATTTATAAAGTTCAATTCACTGCGTCTAAAAACATCCATGCGCGGACGTCAGAGAAGACACAACAGAAGTTTCAATCTGGGTTAGTGATACGGAAATACGGACTGAACATGTGGAGCGCTACATTAATCACGTAAGATTAAATGGGAATGTAATAACGATTACAACTACACGCATGTACAATGTATTTTCTATATAATTATTTTTCATTATATGTCGTCGTACGGCGACCTGAGCGGAAAACAAAACTGTTTTACTCTGTGTACTGCATGTATTGCAGCGCCGACTTAATCTCCTATCGTCGTGATACTGTAATTACTGGTAACAATTATCATTATAAGGAATCACTACAGTAATTAAGTTCATTACATATATCCTTCATTGCTTTTCTACATTAGGCACAACAAAAAAATGTGTGTTTCAGGTCGGCCGACCGTCATTGTTTCACGTTGCCGACCCTAGCATCCCCCCCCCCTTAATTTTTTTTTTTTTTTTTTTTTTTTTTAATTTAAAAACAAATCACATTGCCGATATTGATTTGTGCATCTAACTGAGCCGGTTTTACCCAGTACTTTGAAGTCCTTGAAATTGTATTTGATTTATATATAATGTTTAAAAAAAAAAGTTTTTAATAATTAAAAAAATCACATTGCCGAAATTGATTTCTGCATCTAATTGAGCCAGTTTTGCCCAGTACTTTGAAAGGCTTGAAACATTATCTGATTTATATATAATGTTTAAAAAAAAAAATAAATAAATAAATACCTGCCTATTTTAATTTTAAAATCAGTGCAATAGGAAATTTTTTTTTTTTTTTTTAACCTGAGTGATGAAGTCTAGTGCATTAGTTATAAGTTTATATGTACTAAGACTATCTTACTTATATCAGGCACTGCTAGTGGTATATATTACTTATATCAGGCACTGCTTGTGGTGTATATTACTTATATCAGGCACTGCTAGTGGTGTATATTTCGTGACGATATCTCAAAGGGTTCAGGAGATATATAATATCCAACCGTGTGACGGATGGAAGAACTGACTCCAGTGAACCCTCTCTCCACTTCTCTGACCCCAGTGTACCCCCTCCCCTCTTCTTTTGTGGTGGGTATAATCAGCAAAATAAGTAATAATGATTTTCATAGGGATTACAATAGGACGCAGTAACAACTGATTGACCCAATTAGTGTCATGATACATGTGCCAAGAAACAGTCAAACTGTCACAAATTGGATGCCGGAAATGGATCAATAGCTGCTAATATAGGATTTAGGCAAATCAATATATTGTAATTAGTACATTGCAAACCCTTGAGTATTATGTATTGTGTAACAATATGCAGGTAATATCATTGACAGTCAGTACGTAATTCGGCACGTATGTAAAACTTCACTTCTTATGAATTTTTTTAATATTTCTCCGCTACATCGGCTAAGAGTCACATCAGTTAAATCTTGCATGGGAAATTCAATGCGCCAACATTACCAGCCTTCTTACAACTAAATATGAATTACCCGTGTATTTATAATGTTTGGTATTACTTGACGCGACTTACTAGGACTCTGTATACCAGGTGTAACTGTATGTAAGGGAATACAAGGGCAAAAGAGCAAAAGAAAACCTAGTTGGTGAAGATATTGTTTAGTTATTTAACAGAATCAATTATGTACAAGATATAATCAAAATAACCTTTAAATTTTCATTTTACTATCACATTTTGACATTTTGGACACAAAAAGTTCATGTGCTTATTCGAAACCAGTCACTTCTATTAGGCATTATGGGATTGCGGACTACATGCAAGATTTACTGACCTATGATATTGGAGAGCTTGATTACGTGCAAAAACCACGAGCCTCCGAAACTAAAGATTTGACAACGGAAGTGCTCCAACAAGCACGGGCAATTTTACGTTTAGCAAAAACACAGGTGAACACATTTTAACGAAGAATTTTACTTAGTACAAATTACAATAAAGACATATTAGATTGATTTAGCAAGACATCAGAACAAAATAGGTCAAGAGAGAGACCAAGTGTTTGGTATTATTTTGTTAGACTCTTAACAAACATGCGTGTCCGCCAAGCTGTTCGGCATGAGGATAATATCCAAAACTGGGCGAAAAGAATTTCCTGGAATTCAAGACAAGACAATTTCTTCATTTTTACTGGCGAGTGTTGAAACCATCTTCTACGATATTCTACAGCGATAACAAGATTTTCAAATTAGCTGCTGTGGTACACATATTGGATGTCAGCTTGGCACAAATTTTCGTTCAGGATAAAGTAGAGATCATTAGAAGTATTTTGGTGCAAACCCCATGTCATATTGATCATCCATTCTGGGGAAGTCATGACAACAAGATTTTTAAGTCATATTGGATATACAACTGGCACCATTTTCATTTAGGACGAACTAGGTATTGTAATAAGTCTATTGGTGAAAAACCCCTGTTGCCATGCATTTGGAGAGGCATAGAGATACAATATTTTCAAGATATGACTTTCCATTCAGGAGGAGTAGCTATAACAATATTTTAAAGATGGCTGCTGTGGTGGCCATATTGGACATCAGATCGGCACATTTTTCATTTAAGACCAACTGGACATCATAAGAAGTCTTCTGGTGTAAACCCCAGGTCAATATGACTTTCTGTTCGAGTAGAGTTGTACAGATTTTTAAGATGGCTGCATGGCGGTTATATTGGATATCAGATCGGCACTATTTTTATTTAAGACCAGATAGACATCATAAGAAGTTTTTTTGAAGAAAACCCCATGTTTATATGACCATTCATTCAGGAGGATTAGCGATAACAAGATTTTAAAGATGGATGCCCTGGCGGCCATATTGGACCTCTGATAGGCACCACTTTCATTTAGGTCCAACCAGACAGAATAAGAAATCTTGTAGTGAACACTCTATGCTGATATCACCATCTATTCAGGAGGAGTAGCGATAACAAGATTGCCAAGATGGCTGCCATATTGGATGTCCGAGCAGCACCATTTTCATTTAGGCCCAACTAGACAACGGGATAAATGTTTGTGTAAAGTTTCAAATCAATCCTCTAAGTAGTTTAGGAGGAGTGGCGATAACAAACTTGTACCAACGGACGAACAGACGACGGGCAACAAACCATCCCATAAGCTCTTCTGGTCTATGACCAGTAGAGCTAAACACAACGGTATTCAAGTGATTGATGATACTAATCAAAAGACTTCAACCTATCGCTTTCTTTTTCAAGGACTCGGTGCAAACAAAATGATATTATCACCCTTCTGAGTGATAACCCAATTCTCAGACCATGTAAGACACCATGCATTGACAATAACCGTCCATACATAACTTCCTTTATGTCTTTCTTGTGAAAATCTTTTCATTCAGCTACAATGGGTTTTACAGTTGTATTCGTAAACTGAAACAGGCTGGAAAAATTCGGTACTACCTCTATTGTTCACAATACAGGAAGTAAAGAAGCAAAGTTGCAAAGTTCATAATGTATGAGAGAGGAAGAATATTGGATGTCGAGAAGCGATCGGAACATCACTCGGCTATTTCCATCAGGTCGAGAAATAACCTCTTAAGTAGTTGTACAAATACACATCAAATTTTATGTTTTAGGTGATTCGCATCCGGGGGAGTGCACCACTTATGTCACGGCAGCAAAGACAGACAATGTTCCGATTGTGACTGTCTCCTTCCGCCGCCATATTTTGCTATGTGAACAAACGTAGTTCAAAATATAGTTCCAAGTTCCTTTCTCGACTTGATTGAAAAGGCCGAGGATGTTCCGATTGGTCGAGAAAGTCATTATTGAATGGACGATGCAAATTGTTTAACTTATTGCTTTCAACAGAGAAATGCGAATTCCAAATAGCCTCAGACTTTGGCAGTGATGCGCCTGTCTTTACATGCAAGACCTCTACCGGTCACTTTGTACACAAGTTTTATCTGAGAAAGCTGATAACATTCTCGCTTTGCTCTTTCCTCGTTCAGCGTGCGAATTCTGGTTCCGACACATACAATATTAAATTGTTGCTAATCTAAGGTCGATGTTTTTCTGAAACTAAGACCGATGAGCCATATGGAAAGCGTACATGCATTTAACCTATCAGAACTTGATCACGAAGTTTAACACAAGCAACAATAATCACCAGTGTTGTCCCTTGTAAACAAAAATGGCATCCAGATCCACCCTGTCCTCGTTGAAGTGCATCCTGTTGCCTTGAAAAGGCACACTGTTGCCCTGATATGAAACTGTCCCTTTTCAAGTTCAGCCACAAAACTTTCAGTTGAGTTTTAAAAATAGCAAGAGTCCCTAGAAAGGACTGATGCTCTACTGGGCGAAAAGAATTTCCAGGAAATCAAGATAAGAACATTTCTTCCTTTTAACGATGTCTACCATTTTGAATGATGAAAACAATTGGTTTCGCATCATTTCATTCATGCTGCAAGATGGTGGGTAGGTAAATAATTGCTTATAAGTACTTTATCAAAATCAGTGAATATCATATGATCATTAATTCATCTTGAATGTTTCTAATCATGGATACTGTTCATCTAAGTACTTAAATGCTTTTGGTAAATCATCATTGTGACTGATGCTGTTAAAATTTGTATTATTTTTTGAAAATACTTACCGGAGTTCTGCATACACATACAATGGTGGTAAATCTAACTGTAGAAAACTTTCATTGGATCCATCTGAGTTATCTAGATTCATCCAAGAGGATATTCATGATGTGAAAGTAAATTCATACAGAAAGTTAATTCCAGCTTTTATCTACATCAAAGAAAATCAAGACAGTCTCCCTATCCATGTCAGGAATAACTCATAATTGAAGCAGATGAATGAACCTAGGACTAATTTCCAAATCTACAAATATTCATAGCAACATGGGTATGTGTCCAAAATCACTACTTCACTTTCATACTAAAGT
Organism: Margaritifera margaritifera; assembly: GCA_029931535.1. Taxonomy (NCBI): domain Eukaryota; kingdom Metazoa; phylum Mollusca; class Bivalvia; order Unionida; family Margaritiferidae; genus Margaritifera; species Margaritifera margaritifera. The sequence continues at coordinate 814,806 of JAQPZY010001153.1, forward strand.
TAAATGTACTGTATTCCCATCAACAAATACCATTTTATTTCAGGTCAATGGATGCTTGGCTTAAACTTTTAATGGATTTCTTGAACTGTGTTAAGACATAAACAATAGATCTAACAACAGCACTGTGTCACCACAGTCATCCTCAACTTGGCCCATAACATCCACTCTTATCTGTGCCTGTCAAGCACAGTCATAAAAACAAATTCCTTTTCTCAAGCAGACTCGAGCCACACAGGCTTAATTACTTAACACCTCCATTTCCCTGGCCCTGGTAGACCCAGATACACTTCATCAAATTGTAGAAGACAATGCCACTAATCAAGATAATGAAAATCAAAGTACAGGCAGGCACAAGCCACATAGTGTCTAAATATATAACACCTCTAACACCTCTATTCTTCAAGCCCAGGTGGACCCAGATCAAAGTGTAGAAGACAATGAAAATAATCATGAGACTTCTTTCAAACACAATGCAAGTCACAGTTCACAGAACCATGGAGAATTATGTTCTAAAAGTGACTTCATAGTTATGATCAGGGATCTTAATCTATATGTGAATGTGTATGTATGTATGTATGTATGTATGTATGTATGTATGTATGTATGTATGTATGTATGTATGTATGTATGTATGTATGTATGTATGTATGTATGTATGTATGTATGTATGTATGTATGTATGTATGTATGTATGTATGTATGTATGTATGTATGTATGTATGTATGTATGTATGTATGTATGTATGTATGTATGTATGTATGTATGTATGTATGTATGTATGTATGTATGTATGTATGTATGTATGTATGTATGTATGTATGTATGTATGTATGTATGTATGTATGTATGTATGTATGTATGTATGTATGTATGTATGTATGTATGTATGTATGTATGTATGTATGTATGTATGTATGTATGTATGTATGTATGTATGTATGTATGTATGTATGTATGTATGTATGTATGTATGTATGTATGTATGTATGTATGTATGTATGTATGTATGTATGTATGTATGTATGTATGTATGTATGTATGTATGTATGTATGCATGTATGAAAATAGTTTAGGAGGAGTAGCGATAACAAACTTGTGCTAACGGACGGACGGACATCAGACGACAGATCAGCACCATTGTAATTTAGGATCAAGTGGACATGATAAGGAGTCTTTTAGTGAAAACCCAATGTTGATATGCCCATCCATTTAGGAGTAGAGATAACAAGATTTTCAAGATGGCGGCCATTATGATGTAAGATTAGCACCATTTTCATTTACGACGAAGTGGACATCATAAAAAGTTTTTTGGTGAAAACCCAATGTTGATACGTCCATCCATTCAGGAGGAGTGTTGATAACAAGATTATCAAGATGGCCACTGTGGCGACCATATTGGATGTCTTAGCAGCACCATTTTCGTCTATGACCAAATAAACCATGGGGAGAATGTGTGTGTAAAGTTTCATGGCAACGGACGGACACCGGAAGCCGGACAAGATATCATCCCATAAGGTCTTCTGGTCTATGACCAGTAGAGCTAAAAATTAGGATGTCATTGATATAAGTTACTTTTTTCAAGATCATGCATTTCTTCTTTAAAACGTTGATGGATTTTGTGCGTTTGTAATTGTTCTATTGCAAGAAAAGCAAGAAATACTATCAGCAGTGCTCTACAATTGATGTCCAACCACATTTGTAACTTCTCGCTCAATCTACGTATCATACTTCGAATGAAGGCCTATAGCTGCTATTCGGACAAACTCGGCTATGTTCAAAACAAGGAATGACCTGGAAGTTGCTAAAGCGATTACTTTTTTTTCATTCGCACTTTTTCAGTCAATCAAATAGAAGAAATTTCCGCCGAACATGAAACTACATGATTTTTCTGCAAATTACTCCGCCGACATACATCCAATACTTTTTTTTTTGCTTCGCAGAAATAGCCGAAGCGGTCCGATTCGTCCAACCACAGAGAGGTTTTGCCCTTGAAAGTGGTATGTCCTGCTTCTAGTGCCCTCATATGGAAACTGCACCCTGACTTATTTGACGGTCATGGGATAATGCTGCTCCATGCCTTATTTGACAGTCAAGGGACACTATGCTGATAACAATTACACATTATTCACTTCAATCCCTTAAGTGTGGGAGTTGAAGCATAGGAACAGGGTTCGGCAAATATGAAAATCATATTGTAGCCCAGTGCCCAGTGGGATACCAGTAAAAGAAACTGGTAGTCCGGCTTAAATTTAGTAGCTAGGAGTAGCATTTTATGTATGTTAATGTAAGAACTTCTCTTTTTCCGTTTCATGCGACAGTAACAACTCTTCTCTGTATTGACCTATTTGTGCATTAATATTTTTGAAAACTAAATAAAAACACAATATTACAGAATAATATTGCACCCCGCCTCAGTGCACCAGCGGTTTCGTGAACAGTTCATAATTTTCGCCCAGTGAAGTGCAAGTACGCATGATCTGCTGGCTTACAAAATTGGCATAACTGGAATATTTCTCAATTCGCTGTTTGGGAGAAATCGAGCCCACACGACGGTGATACTTTTTCTCCGGTGCCTAGTTGAATACTTGAGTTCCACTATAATAGCTCCAGTAACAACAACAAACAACAACCCTTAGTTCTCACAGACCGGCGAGGCCTCTGGTAAAAGCTGGGAATTTTGTACAAGATGTCAATCAAAAGCAAGAAGACAATTTTATTATATCTGTCCAAAATATCTGAGTACAATGTTTTTATTAAAGATCTAACCTGGTTTTGTGGTCATCCTTGCAACTCAAAGATAGGTCAAAGAAAAACCTGGTTTTGTATTAGTCATCCTTGCATGTCAAAGATAGGTCAAAGTAAAAACCTCCTTTATACAATATATTAGAATATTTTTGAAACTACAAATGAATTTTTTTTTAATTATAGCACTTTCCACTCCTTTGGGGTTGTATTTTGACACATAGCAAAGCTTTGATTTACCACAGAATGAAGAGAGGTAAAAAAAAGAATTAACAGGTGAACTAAGTGGTACCTTTAAGGCTTTTACAGATAATCTTACCTTCACAGAGGCAATATCAACAGTACAAATCCTTGAAGAGACAAAGCCTCTATTGATGAAAGCACGAAGCCCTTTTAAGTCTATTTCAAAAGAACTTATTAAGTAGTATTGTAACTGTGGAGTCCCCTGTAGTTAATTTACGTGGACATATTACCATATATCTATAACATTATCCATACGTAATACAGTGAATTTTAAGCGATTTATTTTTCAAAGAAAGAAAGAAATTTTAATAATTATTAGAATAAAAAAGCAAATAAACAATAAAGTCTGTCACGGATATAATATTACTGACACTGAACAAACACAAATAGGTAAAGTGTTGTACTACGAGGCAACTCTAGCATGGAAAGGGTTGGAGGACTTGGGGCGATGAGAGGAAACGAAGTTAAATAGAAATCCCAATTCCAAGGCAATAACGTTATAGAGACTCTATTATCCAACTATTATCGAACCCTGACAAATAAATACACCAAGCCAAAACTAGGGATTACCTTTTGTACACATATAATATCTTGGTTCGGTAAAGTCCTTGATAAACAGCAAAACAACAGGAAAGCACGTGATAATAATCTTTCATACCTGCAATTATGGGGAGATTTTTGGCGCCGTTACACCTGTTTGATATCCTTTTCAGTCATCTAGTAAAAGTACTTACAAAGGATGATATCCAAAGAGGTGTTTTCTTCACTTGTGAAAAAAGTCGGTCAACCGACTCACCAAAAAGTGAAAATTAAAAATGTTGCATCAAATTTATAATAAAAAAGGGACGACAATTATATTATATCCACACATATTACAAAATGACATAATTTTTTAAAATCTGATAAACAAGTATCACCAATGCAGCTGAATACCCAATGGAGTGATCGCATGAGAAAGAATACAAGAATGGGACGTATGAAGAAACAGATATAAAGGAAAGATACCATTTTATTATTGTTATTATTATTATTATTGTTGTTGTTTTTGTTGTTGTTACTATTATTATTATTACTAACTTTTAGAAACTCATCCGTAAAATGTAAATTGTTTTCAACCGTCTCTTGTGATAAACAATAAACAATATTTAAGAAATCTAAACTAGGATTGTGTCCATTCAAAATTGTGTCATCGTTTTACCTGTAGTCAAATCCGGCTTAGTGGAAAAAGAAAAGAAGAAAAAGAAAACCTGTGCTGACAAATTTTCCGCCATAACTGGTTAGCGCTTATCTGGATTTTATATGAAGGTGGGGTCACGAGTGCCTTATTTTTACGTTGATATAGCTTACGCGTTATAGTGTCATGAGTGTCTTATTTTTACGTTGATATAGCTTGCGCGTCATGGGGTCAGGAGTGCCTTATTTTTACGCTGATATAGCTTACGCGTCATGGGGTCAGGAGTGCCTTATTTTTACGCTGATATAGCTTACGCGTCATGGGGTCACGAGTGCCTTATTTTTACGTTGATATATCTTACGCGTAATGGGGTCACGAGTGCCTTATTTTTACGTTGATATAGCTTACGCGTCATGGAGTCACGAATGCCTTATTTTTACGTTGATATAGCTTACGCGTCATGGGGTCACGAGTGCCTGATTTGTACGTTGATATAGCTTACGTGTCAGTGTAGTTTGAGGTTATCCTCCACTTTCAATCGATCTATCCATGTAACTTACGGATCACAGAGGTGAAAGCATTTGGTCTATTCGGAATTTATCTACATCATTTTTTAAAAATATCTGTAATATCCGAATTATTTTGAAATACAGGTAAGTAAATAAGAGGACAAAAATGTAACAACATACAACAACTAGAATTCAGATATATATATATATATATATATATATATATATATATATATATATATATATATATATATATATATATATATATATATATATATATATATTGGAAGTTACATCAGCTAAAAGGATAAATACCGAGTACATCGCCTCTTAAAAAATGAATGAATATCAACTTTTAATTGGTGTCTAATTGGAATGAAGTAGAGGATACAATTGTAGATAGAGGTCAACATACGGGTTTTCGCATGATGGGAAAAAAATAGGTTCAAGACTTTAAATTAGAATAAAAATATGCTGTATTTTTTACATAAGACTTTTACAAGAATTTCTTTATATGAAATTTTAAAAAAAAATCAAAACTTGAAACACGAACTTGCAATGTACAATTATTTAAAGAAAATTTATTTACTATAAATGTTTAGCCGATATATACCGAGAATTTTTATTTCGAAAATGGAAGGTGCATGATGTCTAAATAACTAACATATTTATAAAATATGTCTGTATAATAAAAAGTGTGTATATTATTTTAAAACTATCTGAAGATAAGGACCTTTTTTGCCTGATTCAAAAATATTTGTCTTCCTTAAGTAAATTTAAATTATAAATATGTACAAAATTTAAATTATAATCATATGCAAAATTTAAATTATAATTATGAAAATATTTAAATTATAATTGTGTACAAAATTTAAATTATAATCATGTACAAAATTTAAATTATAATCATGCACAAAATTTAAATTATAATTATGTACAAAATTTAAATTGTAATCATGTACAATACACCACAGATTATAAATCAACTGTCTTTTAAAACGAATCCCGCAAGATAAGAGCGTCCTTCCAGTCAAAGATATGTTCTTATTATACCAAACATCGACTAAAACACGTAATCATGATACTGATTTAAAAAAACAAAAATATCCGGGCATTTATAGCCCTCACGCCTTCCCTTCCCCTTTTTTAAAAAAAAATAATAATAATAAAAATTGTCCCTAAACTCATCCACGGCACATTATCCTATATATATTCAACTTCTTCGATGTTTAATTAAAAATTCACCCCGGCCATGTTTAAAAAATATTGCGCTCCTTTAAGACACGCTCGCTCACATGTTTTAAACCCTTTAAAAGAACAGTAGATTTTCTAGTGTTGGATCTCAGCTTCTGACAAATCTTTCCCATTTCACATGAAATTGAATTGACAACAATTACATTTACGTGTATACTGATAAGGAATCAATCGCAGTTGAGCGTTAGATCTACTTTAGTTCGTCATCTATGATCCGATCTATGGTATATAACACTGCGACCATGCCGAAAATTTCCAAACATGTTAAAATACAAATCTCAGAATTTACATGTACTCCGAAAGTCAATCGTCAGAAATCACTGTTTATCCCTTGGATTGGTTGACTTTTAACGGAACTGCTCGCCAATTATTGACTATATCATACCAATGAAACGGGAGCTACTTGTCTTTCATCAAGTAGGCCGACCCGCGCTGGCCTGGACGGGTATTAAACCTGCGACCCTTGTATTACGAGTCCGAAGCCCTACCAATGCAGCCACCACAGCTCCCTTTACCCACTTCCCCCATATGACAATTTAGAGTAAGTATGCCTTATTGTACATTCATAAAATATTGGGGACAGATTTGATTCCCCAAAACTAGCGTTGGTACCCTTGTGTCATGGGCAGCTTAGGGACCCACCATTTAATATTCGGGGGTTGGGGCTGGGATTTTCTTTCATGCCTGGATATTTTGGCTATAATATGTTTTTGTTTTGTTTTCCTGTCAATCTGAGTATGAATTTTTTCAAGCCACTGGACAGCCGGATTTTTTTTTTCTCCCAAAAAAAAAATAAAAAATGTAATAATATTAACAATGCCAGCCCCCTTCCCTCTTCCCCAATATTAAATGGTTGGTCCCTTCTATTATTTCATCTACCCAGCAGTTTCGTGACGTTGAACGTTGATACAAAGTATGTTGACATCTTGACCCAGGAGCAAGTCACTGCGTGAAATTCCTTTTTGTTGACACTTGTTAAAATGTATTATCCTACAATACATCAATATGTGCTTGATCGACCCCAACTGTTAAATTCTTATACATATGTACAAGATCGACCCCAACTTTCAAATTCTTATACATATGTACTAGATCGACCCCAACTGTCAAATTCTTATACATATATACTGTAAAATTCTACTACATATGTACCCAAATAAAAGTCTAAGTGGGCGTTCTAGAAACTGCCATCAAGCAATGACTTGTTTCTGGATCAGGATATCCACATTTTTTATATCGACATCAAAGATAACAAAACTGATGAGTATTTGGTAAATACCCAATGACTAAGATAACAAAACTGATGAGTATTTGGTTAATACCCAATGAATAAGATGAAGGCTATAAGATGACGTCATGGTACAACATAATGTTTTAATCTTCTTTTCACTAATGTTATTACTAAAGCTTTCCAATTCGTTCCAAGTGCGTTACAAACTAATCTATGTATATATGCAACTGGGGAAATACAAAGTTTCTGGACAGCAAAATTTAAAACCAGCTTAATTTACAAAACATGAAACTCAGTGGATATATATATTTTTTTTAATTAGAGGCTGAAGCTTGACATTTGACACTTTTCCAAAAGCAAGCTTTCAAATCATTTTAATCTCGTCACTCAGACTTCGTGTAATTGTTCCCTATATTTATTTCGTGTGTAGGGTTGTTTTTGTGTTTCATTGTGAAATGCCAAACCAAAGGTGTGGAAGTTTGGTCATACCAATTCCAAACTGTCTACGGGAATACTGTATTGTTTTTTAAATTGTTTTATTTATTGAAGTCACTTTTTAGAGGGGGAAAGGGTCCTATTGATGAAAGGACGTACGCATCATGGGGGAGGGGGCTGTCTTTTTAAAATCCTCGCATTTTACTTTTTTACTTTTAAATGTTTTCATCAGTTTGTTCTGGACAAATTCTTAAACAAATTTATTTTCATCTTGTGACATAAGGATCTTCAAATTTAGCGTGTGTGTACTGTGTTCAGAATAAAGACAGAAATACTTTCCAATATCAATTAAAGTTTTCCCCACAATACATTCAACAGCCACACGTTCTGAATGCTGTTCTTTAACAGGTTTTTTTATATTTTTTTTTTAATATTTGTCTGTACAGCGTTCAATATGAACTTGTTTCTATGATACAACTAAGGGTTACATTGTTTCAGTAATACAACTGAGGGTTACATTTTTGTTAAAGGCCTAAAACTGGCGTTGATCTCAATGCAAATAAACCTCAAACTAGGATGAAATATGCAGAAAATCATACTCATTGCCAATATTGACAATTTGTGCCTCCAATAATTTTTTTTTTCTGCAAAGTCTTTTCTTTTTCAAAAGATTAGGTCAGGTCCCATTTCCAAACACCTCAGGTCCAATTTCCAAACACCTCAGGTCCCATTTCCAAACACCTCGGGAAAAATCCCTTTTAACTCTTATAAACTGTATTATAACAAAGGCGTATAATGTCGCTTCCATAATTCTACCAAATCAGATACAATCATACATATAAAACAGAAATAATCCTGGAAATAAATGATAACGCTTGCAACTATATTCTGACTATATCTCTCACACACTGTATGAAACTTCACAATATTTACAGCAATCACCAGAAAAGGAAAGCTACCCATTGCGTGTACCCGTCTCGCGTTCATACCTACAATGTACTACAGTTGTAAGCACAGCGGTCAACGTAAACCTTTAAGTCCCAACACGATGATTTCAAATAGTTCCAACGATTACTCATTGTTTCAATAGGATGAGAAAGATCGCATTCCGTCACATAACTTTAATATGTTCAACAATCACCTTAACACACACCTGTGCGTAGACGTACTTTGATCTTGAACACAGGTATATTTTATACCTTGCCTGTTTACACAACGCTGGGCTCGATCTTAATAACTTAGCCCCGAGACGCTATAATATGACTGTCCTAAGATACACGGGAAATAACTAGAACAATCTACAAGTAAGGACAGCCGTTTTATACCCCACAGCTCAAACAGAATTATTTAACAAAACTTTCTCGTTAGACATTACACCCACTGCCAAGTTGTGTATCTCATATAGCAGTAAATAAATACACTGACATATACAAATACACCTATATGTAGCTTTACCTACCTTGTGATCCCGTCTGTGAAGCACAATCCACACGGGTAAAAATCCATCCAAATATCGGACCAAGCAGAATCAGCCAAATTTTCAATCTTCCAGCCATCATCTGGCCGTACTGAATATTCCAGGCCGTACTAAGGATTGTACATTTTCGACAAGTATCAAAGACTTCCAACTCGATACAACACACACTAGGCACTAGGAGTTTACTACAAGTTGATTCAACACATAGAGTTCACTAGTCGACAGATGTAACGAAGAACCTGATTAGCTGAACAAGGGACTCCCTTAGTGACGTCACCACTAATAATTGATAGTGCGGGACGGCTTTTGTAAACACATCGCGTGCCGCTGGGGTTAACAGCAAATATTATCGTATTCTGAGAAATGTTATAGAATTTTTCGCACTTATACAGTCTACTTCCAATGCGCATCACTGAAACTGTTGTCAGTAAAGTCTTTATAGGACTAGAATTCTCAGAGCAGTAATGTGATAGCATTGAATGTATACAAATACCTTTTAGATATGACCAAAAATAAAATACGTTTATATCATTTGAAATGGAAGATACAAATAAAAACCTATCCCATCATTCAGATAAAAGACTACAGTTCAAGAACTTTTATTTGTTATTTTATTTTAATCATAGTAAACCATTAAAATCAAACCAGTCTGAAATAACCGTTTTTCAGACGTATTATGTCGAAATAGTTCAGAGATTAGCAATTGCTAATTATTTTATTATTCGTTAACTCCTGGGCAAAATTCACTCTCATGGTTTCTGGCAGTTTACTAAATTTTGTGAATTATATATATATATATATATATATATATATATATATATATAATAAAAAGGAAAGAAAAGCGAAGATATAAATCGATACCAATTACAATTTTAATTTTATCTTAACGAAGAGAAGTTTGGCGATGACAAAAATTCAGTTTGTAAGTAATGTAAATACATTCCTGTACATCTCTTGGATCAACAATTCTTCCTAACTTTTATTATACAAATTAAATAAAGACATATTTTATTTGGAGAAACTTTCACAAGCCAATTTGACACAAAATTACATCAAAGATAAAGTGATAATATCTCACATATTTGGATTGAGGTTTCTCTAAATCGTAAGTCTGTTCTTTCTTCCATGCATAACACGTCTTACATTAAGCAAGGCAAAATGTGCCCAAAAATCAGGGTCTAAACCATGCATAACACGTCTTACATTAAGCAAGGCATGATGTGCCCAAAAATCAGGGTCTAAACCATTGCATTATCGAGTTGCACATCTTTCTCTAGTAGTTGGGTGTCTTTTTTAATTCAGAGTACACACAAATATACATACATGCACACATACATAAAGAGGGACAGACAGACAGACAGACATATACAGTCATGCATACTCACATGTGCATACATACAGATGCACACATGCATACACATACATACATATCTACATACATACAAGAATGTATACACACATACATACATATTTTTGTACGTACACGTACGCAGCTACATGCATTATTACGCTGGAAAAAGCAAATTAAGTTAAATGTGCATAAATTCACAAATCAATATGTCATTCCATCCATCCGTCTATCCATCCATCCAGCTATATGCAGTCACACATGCTTCATGTACATACATCCATACATTTATATTTTATTTGCGAGTGTGTATAGTGATGGGTAGATTAATATATGGAAGGGAGGATGGATGAAAAGACGTATACATTTGCGTCTTCACTCTTACAGGGAAATTCAATGGAATAACCATTTATGGATGAGTGCTATAAATTGTACTCGTCACACATACTATAGGTGTCTAGATTCTATCAACAAAAAAATACATAACGATATATCAGTTTTGAGTGATTGGTGTTTGCTAATCGAGCCATAATACGATATATCAGTTTTGAGCGATTGGTGTTTGCTAATCGAGCCATAATACGATATATCAGTTTTGAGCGATTGGTGTTTGCTAATCGAGCCATAATACGATATATCAGTTTTGAGCGATTGGTGTTTGCTAATCGAGCCATAATACGATATATCAGTTTTGAGCGATTGGTGTTTGCTAATCGAGCCATAATACGATATATCAGTTTTGAGCGATTGGTGTTTGCTAATCGAGCCATAATACGATATATCAGTTTTGAGCGATTGGTGTTTGCTAATCGAGCCATAATACGATATATCAGTTTTGAGCGATTGGTGTTTGCTAATCGAGCCATAATACGATATATCAGTTTTGAGCGATTGGTGTTTGCTAATCGAGCCATAATACGATATATCAGTTTTGAGCGATTGGTGTTTGCTAATCGAGCCATAATACGATATATCAGTTTTGAGCGATTGGTGTTTGCTAATCGAGCCATAATACGATATATCAGTTTTGAGCGATTGGTGTTTGCTAATCGAGCCATAATACGATATATCAGTTTTGAGCGATTGGTGTTTGCTAATCGAGCCATAATACGATATATCAGTTTTGAGCGATTGGTGTTTGCTAATCGAGCCATAATACGAAAGACTTACATAACTGTGATGAAGCTAGCAGAAAGAAACAATGTTGCAGCAGCCAGGAGAAACAGGGTAGTACAACATAGTACAGCGAACATCGATTGATTTAGAACAAAAATATGTAATCAAGCTGGCTGTTGACCGACGTCCATTCACTCACCGTATGACTCGATATAGTTTTAAATAGTAGAGTGTAAAACCGATTGCCGGCCTTTAAAAGGACACATTTTAATTTCTATTTTTGGATCTTGAATATTTAAATTGATAAGGATAAGATTTTATTTTTTTATTGATATCAATTCCACTCTTTCTAATCTGCAGAAATACGATGTAATTGTCTTTTGCATATAGGAAATCAGTTATGGGTACATTTTACAGTTATGGGTACATTCTACAGTTATGGGCACATTTTCAGACAAAATATTGTATTTATAAACCATGGAAACAACTGACAGTCGCCTGTCAGTGTTGTGATATAATAATTACGTTAATTGTTCGCAGTATATCGCAGTTCGCTGTACCGCTATCCTAATGGATTGTTATCATGCCAGTTTACTCCTGTTCATTTGTAACAAATTATTACAACTTAACCCACACACCCCATGGCCTCTGCAATCGGGGGTGCGGGGTGGGGATTCAAAAAGAGAGCCCAAAATCCCAAGTGTTAAACGTGGAGAAGGGGGGGGGGGGGGGGGGGGTGGGGGGGGGGCATATCTGAATATTGTCAATGGAACCCAGAATTTTAAGTTATATCACTGCAATTAACGGTTTAAATAAGTTCGACCTATGAAGTGCCCCTGACACAACTGCCCCAAACACATGCTCAATGTGCTGTTATTTCAATCTGATTAATACCTAGTTCTCAGACATAACGGAGATGTGACAGTCACCGATGCGAGGTCATGCTCTAGTGACCTTTCTATTCGCCAATCAAAATTACAGCATATATATGAAGGTGAAAAACTTCATTCCGAACATATCGTTTTTAACATTCAGAACATATTCTTTTTTAACATTTAGAACATATCGTTTTTAACATTCAGAACATATCGTTTTTAACATTTAGAACATATAGTTTTTAACATTTAGAACATATCGTTTTTAACATTCAGAACATATCGTTTTTAACGATAACTCTCCATAGCAAGAAAGTATGGCTTAATGTGATAGGTTACTAAAAATAAGTGGACTGCAAATTCCAAATGTCGGTAGAACATTAATATTTATCAGTGTCTGTCAGTAGATAAGTAGATGTAGATTGTAACCAGAATGATGTTATTCTCTCTCTCTCTCTCTCTCTCTCTCTCTCTCTCTCTCTCTCTCTCTCTCTCTCTCTCTCTCTCTCTCTCTCTCTCGTAAGCATGTGTATATTTTTTTTATCTATAAAATATACACACTAGTATCAACTAGCAAGTGAGGAATAGATGTAACGAACTCAATTTATTTACGTTATCTAAAAATTCCTTAATTTCATGCAAAGATAACCAAATATTAAAAATATTTCATTTAATTTAAGACGGTTACGCCGCCGTTATATCTAGGTGGGGACAACTTGGGAACTTGAGAGTTAGTGACAAAATTAGTCTGTTTCACCAGCTTTGGAATGGCCTCAGTGGGCGGAACAATGTTGCGTCAGCCAATTGGGAAACATGATTGACAGGATATGGCAGTTTGACGCTTCAATGCTCGTGAGAAATGTATGTATTAAGCAGCGTCCCTACATCGATAGCAAAGAACGACTGCCACGTGATCAACCGATTTAGTTTTTTTTTGTTTTGAAAACTTTACTATGAAATGACAAAGTTCAAAACCTATCACAGTTATTTTGAAACAACCCCTAAAAATGTACAGGGATGCACATGCACAGAGTCAGTTCAAAACTGATAGCGAATGTTTTGGACTTCGTCAAATTTTGGTGAAGTTTTGGAAACTACAAAAAATAACTATTTGTTCTAGTGACGGCATTAATTAAAATAATTTAATCTAGATATTTCTATCAGTTATAACGAATTACGATGTATAGTTTCTGCTGACTAAAATACATTGTGTAATGACCAAAAAGGGGACATAAACATTAAGTTACGTGTACTCCGTTAAATTTATTATGGTATAAAAATAAAATCCAAATGTATTTTGACCTATTCACAAAGTATGTTATTTACATATACAGGGATTAACATTAAATTTAGGAATCGAGGTGAATAATTCCTGTCTTTTGCAAGTAAAGGATTCAAATGAAGCAAGAATTTTCATGAATTCCATTTGAAATGACTACGACTGTAACATTATGTTTAGTGTCTGATCATTTAGTCGGGAGGGGGGTATTTTCAACCAGGATATATTCTTTTTGTCAAGCTAATTTTTCCAGATAATATAATGGATGCAGTTATTTCTCTTTTTCTAAATATCGGCACAATTTTTTTTTCAAGCTTTTTTGAGGGTCGGATTTTTTTTTCTTTATAAATATCCAAGACCTCCCCATCCCCACCCACCCGTGTACCCCCCACCCCCCGTCTCCACCTCCAGCATCAAATCAATAAATAATCGGCCCCTTTTCTCATGACAGGTTTTGTGAAATTCGGATGCTTTGGACGTTTAGGATTTACCTTGTACGATATCATGATGCCAGATCAAGAGTTGTTATTTATATTGTTATTATATGTGGAAATGTTATATGTCATATGTTATAAAATGTTATATGTTATAATATAGAAAAATATGATACGGCTTAATAACTGAACTGGTACATTAGTCATGTGATAAATGAAAATACACGCACAAGATATAATGCCTAAATAAACAAACACTATGTCCGACAAAGAATTGATATTAACAAACAAAACCACTTGAAATGAAGAAATAATTCAGTATTTGACGGGATAAAGAGACAGCGTACAACTTATACTTACTAGATCGCATACCAAACAACTTTCATGACCAACGTTCAACTAATACTTACTAACAACTTTAATAACAAGAATTATTACTTACTAGATCGCATACCAAACAACTTTAATAACAACAACTTTGATTTACAAAACAACTTCCTCTTTCATGTCATAATATGTCAAGAGTTAATCTTTACATATCTGATAAAGTGACAAAAAAATAGCACAATATATTCATCGTATATTGAATGAATTATTAGATACCTGACTCACTCTCTCTCTCTCATTATCTATCTATCTATCTATCTATCTATCTATCTATCTATCTATCTATCTATCTATCTATCTATCTATCTATCAGTTGGTAGAGAGTCGGACTCGTAATTCCAGTGTCGCGGATTCGATACACACAGTCCAGCCCGGGTTGGCTGTCTCAGTGTGTCTTTGGGAAAGGCAATTTAGCAGTACTTTCGTCTTCATGATATAACTAATATTGTGTTAAAAGTGCCATTTAAAGACACATACACATTCACACACAAACACTTCATATTTGGTATGGAGGTTTCCTTTGGGAAAGGCATTTGCTTGGCATGATATAAGCAATAAAGTGTTAAAATGTCGTTAAAAGCAACAAAAATAAAACTAAGATCAATAATTAGGTTACTAGTACAATTTTCTAAATCAATATGCCAAAAGGCAAAATGTACATTATCTAAAGCACGGTAATAATCAATGTATCCCAATATATATATGTGCATTTGCTGCACTCTATAAACGTTAACCTGTAAGCCAAAGCAAAGGGAAATAAGCACAAAAATTGGTTTGTGACATGTGGCGACACCGATGACACGAATGGTTATCTCGCTTGATAAAGCATTGTCACAAACATCGCCTTCGTTTAAGCTATCTTTATATATTTACAAAACTGTTATTACACATAGATAAATAAAAAATAACTTACTCCTACTCCTCCCACTCTACCACATTCCTCGTATACTTTTACTCCTCCCACTCTTATAATCATACTCCTCCCACTCAGTCTCATTCTTCGTATACTCCTACTCCTCCCGCTCTACCCCGTTCCTCGTATACTCCTACTTCTCCCACTCTACCCCATTTCTCGTATACTCCTACTCCTCCCGCTCTACCCCGTTCCTCGTATACTCCTACTCTTCCCACTCTACCCCATTCCTCGTATATTCCTACTCCTCCCACTCTGCCCCATTCCTCGTATACTCCTCCTCCTCCCACTCTACCCCATTCCTCGTATACTCCTACTTCTCATACTCTACACCATTTCTCGTATACTCCTACTCTTCCCACTCTACCCCGTTCCTCGTATACTCTTACTCCTCCCACTCTACCCCACTCCTTGTATACTCCCACTCTGCCCCGTCCTCGTATACTCCTACTCCTCCCACTCTACCCCATTCCTCGTATACTCCTACTCCTCCCACTCTACCCCATTCCTCGTATACTCCTACTTCTCCCACTCTACACCATTTCTCGTGTTATCACTGCTCATACAGTGATCGTGATTATTAGATGACACTAGATTCTTTGTTATATTGGGTTTGTGGTATAAGGGTACGTTGGGGCCGGTTTGGGCTGTCTTTCTCAGCTGCATACAAAATGATAGACTATAACGAAAGAATGGTGTACCCGACACACAAACACTGTAAACAGACCAGTGTATCCGAGAAAATATAGCCCGGTTTAAACTCCACAGGGTGTAGAACTCCCTGAATCCTTTCAGTCTGTTTCACTGAATGGGAATGTGCTGAGCATGCGCAACACTGTATTTAGTGAGGTGAGGAGTTTGGCTAGCTTTAAAAAAAAAAAAAAAAAAAAATGTACTGGGCAACCGAGTCTGTGTATGCATTTATAAGTTTTTATAATTACTGGATCCGGGGTGCCGTTTAAGTTTACTTCCATTTGCAGTTGGTTTTGCTTTGTCCAGCCAGAAGAAACATTCACGCGAGGACGGTTATAAACGGTGTTTCCTTATTTGCAAGGAATTGGCGCGAAATTCTGAGCAGCTGCTGAACAAATCTACGAAACCGAAACGCGTCATTTGCATGTAAATCTCACGATTTCATTGCAGCATGCTATTGACGTTTTACAATTGTTGGAAGCAAGGATCTATATTACGGAGGGACAATAATCTCGTTTATTGTCGTCCACATGTCGCGGCGGCTATTGTTCTTAACGATACTTATGTGCTATACTACACCCGCGTGCAAGTAACGACTATCAACATCCGGCAATTTGGACTGTACCTTCCAAAAGGGACATGTTGGTTCATGTTTTTTATTTGTTTGTTTTTTTAACCGATAGTATAAATGTTTTGTTCTTCTACAATATTATCTAGATATGTTTTCATGTGTTTGACAGCATCGTGATATCAGATATTCAATTTTTTGACATATTTTCTGGCAAGATATCTGCCTTCAATAAATAGTGTTACTGTCTTTGTTCCCCTCTCTCCCTCTTTATATCTATTTACCGATAGTCTTGATTTCATTTAAAGGAGCAGCGGCGGTTACTCCCTGCCATTCTTACTTTTGCTAATTTTCAAGTTGCATTTTGCCAAAAGTATATCAGTGTTTCAAAGTTAAGAAATTAATCATGTATTTCTAATTTCAAAAATAGATATTCTGTCATTGGATGAGTTATATAAGTCCCTGTTGGAAGGTATAGTTATATACGTCCCTGTTGGACGGTACAGTTATATAAGTTCCTGTTGGAAGGTACAGTTATATAAGTCCCTGTTGGACGGTACAGTTATTTTTGAATCCCTGTTGAAAGGTACAGTTATATAAGTCCCTGTTGGAAGGTACAGTTATATAAGTCCCTGTCGAACGGTACAGTTATATAAGTCCCTGTTGGAAGGTACAGTTATATAAGTCCCTGTTGGACGGTACAGTTATATAAGTCCCTTTTGGAAGGTACAGTTATATAAGCCCCTTTTGGAAGGTACAGTCATATAAGTCCCTTTTGGAAGGTACAGTTATATAAGTCCCTGTTGGAAGGTACAGTTATATAAGTCCCTGTCGGACGGTACAGTTATATAAGTCCCTGTTGGAAGGTACAGTCATATAAGTCCCTGTTGGACGGTACAGTTATATAAGTCCCTTTTGGAAGGTACAGTTATTGTGCTCCTGTGTGAAAGGTTCAGTTATATAGGCTACTGTTGGACGGTACAGTTATTGAACTCCTGTGTGAAAGGTACAGTTATATAGGTTACTGTTGGACAGTACATTTATATAGGTCCCTGTTGGAAGGTACATTTATATAGGTTACTGTTGAACGGTACATTTATATAGGTCCCTGTTGGAAGGTACATTTATATAGGTCCCTGTTGGAAGGTACATTTATATAGGTTACTGTTGGAAGGTACATTTATATAGGTTACTGTTGGACAGTACAGTATTATAGGTTACTGTTTGAAGGTACATTTATATAGGTTACTGTTGGACAGTACATTTATATAGGTCCCTGTTGGAAGGTATATTTATATAGGCCCCTGTTGGAAAGTACAGTTATATAAGTCCCTGTTGGAAGGTACATTTATATAGGTCCCTGTTGGAAAGTACATTTATATAGGTCCCTGTTGGAAGGTACATTTATATAGGTCCCTGTTGGAAGGTACATTTATATTGGTCCCTGTTGGAAGGTGCATTTATATAGGTCCCTGTTGGAAAGTACATTTATATACGTCCCTGTTGGAAAGTGCATTTATATAGGTCCCTGTTGGAAGGTACAGTCATTTAGTTATCATTGATTACAATTACATTGCAGGTATTATTCTGAATTACATAATATTTTGTAATTTTATAATATAACCCATTCACCCCTTCTCCGAAAATAATCTCCTCTGACAAGGTCGCCGCAATTCAGGCTGTAAGTAATGTCCTCTTGGAGGGTACTACTAACTATCGGAAAAAGTTTGTCATAGTGACCTTCTTTTCAAGCTTAATTGATCACAAACATTATTTTTGTAAATACAGTCATGACATTGGATGGGTGTTGTTATTATTTTGTAAATACTGTCATGGAATTCCATGGGCGTTGTTCACATTTAAAATAACCACAAGCAGATGGTAAATATAGTTAGAAGCGATATGCATGTAATTTTCACCCTCCATTAAATATTAAACATGTAGCTCAGTTAAACACTGTACAAAAATGAATTTATGTATAGTGAAATTACAGCAAGATATTGTATTATTTTCTAAAATGTTGGTAGAAAAAAGTTTTCGTTGAGTTAGATGAAAGGAAATATGCAAAGCATGTGTACAATGCGATGGTAAGTCACAGTAATATTTCACTATGCAAGCAGACCTGGGCTGCCATGGTCAGACATTTATTATCTGGGTTAGGATTTTACGAAACTGGATTTTCAACGGTGTAGGAAAATAAAAATTCTTTATTGTTCAAAATTGGAATGCTGATCTGGCAAATTTATCAAGAGCTCTTTTCTATAGAGCATTTGTAAATTTTAGTTATCAGACGTATTTGGAAGACATAACTGTCAGAACATAGCATTCTCCGAACCAAGCGTATCTTTACATAGATTAGAAACGGAAGCTGGTAGGGGTACTAAACCATGCATACCGGCAATGGTCAGCCTCAGGGATCTATGCTTGGACCACTGCTATTTTAATTTATAATAATGATATTGCCACTGATATTTAGTCCAGTATAAGACTGTTTGCTGATGATTTTTCGTTGTCAATACTTGTTGAGGACCTACCCCAGGCTGCTGCATAAAACCTACATAAAATCAGTTTGTAGTCTGATCAGTAGTTAGTAAATTTTAACGCACACAAAACCGACTCAATAGCCATATCCAGAAAATCTCAAAAGGAAGACCATCCACTACTTTTAATGAATAATACAGTTAATGAGAATGTCAGTATTCATAAACGTTTGGTCCTAGTCATGCATGAAACCCTATCTTGGCATATACATATACAGGAAATACCATAAAAGCGTACAGAAGGTTAGATATATGACGAAGTTTGAAATTAAAACTCAAATAGAAAGCCATTAAAGCTTCATTATTTCACATTTGCACTATATCTTGTGGAGTACTGGACTATTGTTAAGGATGAATGTATCCATTGTGGAGTATTGGAATATTGATTAGGATAACTATATCCATTGTGGAGTACTGGAATATTGTTTGGGATAACTGCATCCACTGTGAAAAAGATGAAATAGAAACAATAGAAGCTGAAGCAGGCAAACTAATTTGTGGGCACGACTCCTGATGCTTGCGGGTTTTGGTTCCGCCAAGTGTCCAGCAGGTAAGTAACAGAAAACGTCGTGATAGAACTAACCTCAATTCGCCTGGACAAATTTGTATCAGAATTAATTTTTACCAAAGTCTGTTGCGACATGGAATCTTTTTCCCTTGGAGATTCGGAAAAAGTGGTCGTTATGCTCATTTGAATTACATTTAAATAGGAATATAGAAAATATCCCAGTCAATTGCTATCAGAGGGAAATATTAGCACAAATTCGATATGCAAGCTTTCAAAAAGGTTGTTACTCATTAAACGATGGTCTTTAATTTAAAAAAAAATAAACAAATTCTCATTTAACAATAGTTCTTCATGCTGTGAACCAGAAACCTCAACTCATTTTCTCTTAGGCCGTACAATATATCTTGCAATAAAAAACAAACAAACAACAACATACAATATAAATGTCGTCCCATAATATATACATAGCTTTGTTATTAATGGGTAACCCCTTGCAATTGCTCGAGTTCAAGGAGGAGATGTTAAAGGTGATTCAAACACGATATATATATATATATATATATATATATATATATATATATATATATATATATATATATATATATATATATATATATATACATATATATATATATGCACACACACACATTCGGTACATATTTAGTTACTACATACATATATCACTGGAATGAAGTCAAAAGTCCTTGACCTACTTCTAACACATGTCCTCCATCAGCACTAACATTTTCAAATTTAGTCATTTTTGTTTCTACTATCAACGCTTGTTAATTACTGTCCGATACTATTACAATATTGCATATACAACAATATTATTTTAATATCTCATTAGCTTGTATCTATGTTTGTAATCTTCTGCCTATTGTTCTATACTACACACGTCAATCAGATCATCTCATTAAAGATTATTGTTAATGAGGAGCGAGCTCGAAATAAGCTTGTTGTTCAATCCTCTGCAAATAAATACTGTTTTTTATTTTATGTTTTTTACACGTTGATCTCTGCAAATAAATACTGTTTTTTATTTTATGTTTTTTACACGTTGATCTCTGCAAATAAATACTGTTTTTTATTTGATGTTTTTTACACGTTGATCTCTGCAAATAAATACTGTTTTTTATTTGATGTTTTTTACACGTTGATCTCTGCAAATAAATACTGTTTTTTATTTTATGTTCTTTACAAGTTGATCTCTGCAAATAAATACTGTTTTTTATTTTATGTTCTTTACACGTTGATCTCTGCAAATAAATACTGTTTTTTATTTTATGTTTTTTACACGTTGATCTCTGCAAATAAATACTGTTTTTTATTTTATGTTCTTTACACGTTGATCTCTGCAAATAAATACTGTTTTTTATTTTATGTTTTTTACACGTTGATCTCTGCAAATAAATACTGTTTTTTATTTTATGTTCTTTACACGTTGATCTCTGCAAATAAATACTGTTTTTTATTTTATGTTCTTTACACGTTGATCTCTGCAAATAAATACTGTTTTTTATTTTATGTTCTTTACACGTTGATCTCTGCAAATAAATACTGTTTTTTATTTTATCTTCTTTACACGTTGATCTCTGCAAATAAATACTGTTTTTTATTTTATGTTCTTTACACGTTGATCTCTGCAAATAAATACTGCTTTTTATTTTATGTTCTTTACACGTTGATCTCTGCAAATAAATATTGTTTTTTATTTTATGTTCTTTACACGTTGATCTCTGCAAATAAATATTGTTTTTTATTTTATGTTCTTTACACGTTGATCTCTGCAAATAAATACTGCTTTTTATTTTATGTTTTTTACAAGTTGATCTCTGCAAATAAATACTGTTTTTTATTTTATGTTTTTTACACGTTGATCTCTGCAAATAAATACTGTTTTTTATTTTATGTTCTTTACAAGTTGATCTCTGCAAATAAATACTGTTTTTTATTTTATGTTTTTTACACGTTGATCTCTGCAAATAAATACTGTTTTTTATTTTATGTTTTTTACACGTTGATCTCTGCAAATAAATACTGTTTTTTATTTTATGTTCTTTACACGTTGATCTCTGCAAATAAATACTGTTTTTTATTTTATGTTTTTTACACGTTGATCTCTGCAAATAAATACTGTTTTTTATTTTATGTTCTTTACACGTTGATCTCTGCAAATAAATATTGTTTTTTATTTTATGTTCTTTACACGTTGATCTCTGCAAATAAATACTGTTTTTTATTTTATGTTTTTTACACGTTGATCTCTGCAAATAAATACTGTTTTTTATTTTATGTTCTTTACACGTTGATCTCTGCAAATAAATACTGTTTTTTATTTTATGTTCTTTCCAAGTTGATCTCTGCAAATAAATACTGTTTTTTATTTTATGTTTTTTACACGTTGATCTCTGCAAATAAATACTGTTTTTTATTTTATGTTCTTTACACGTTGATCTCTGCAAATAAATACTGTTTTTTACTTTATCTTCTTTACACGTTGATCTCTGCAAATAAATACTGTTTTTTATTTTATGTTCTTTACACGTTGATCTCTGCAAATAAATACTGTTTTTTATTTTATGTTCTTTACACGTTGATCTCTGCAATTAAATACTGTTTTTATTTTATGTTCTTTACACGTTGATCTCTGCAAATAAATACTGTTTTTTATTTTATGTTCTTTACACGTTGATCTCTGCAAATAAATACTGTTTTTTATTTTATGTTGTTTACACGTTGATCTCTGCAAATAAATACTGTTTTTTATTTTATGTTCTCCACACGTTGATCTCTGCAAATAAATACTGTTTTTTATTTTATGTTCTTTACACGTTGATCTCTGCAAATAAATACTGTTTTTTATTTTATGTTCTTTACACGTTGATCTCTGCAAATAAATACTGTTTTTTATTTTATGTTCTTTACACGTTGATCTCTGCAAATAAATACTGTTTTTTATTTTATGTTCTTTACACGTTGATCTCTGCAAATAAATACTGTTTTTTATTTTATGTTCTTTACACGTTGATCTCTGCAAATAAATACTGCTTTTTATTTTATGTTCTTTACACGTTGATCTCTGCAAATAAATACTGCATTTTATTTTATGTTCTTTACACGTTGATCTCTGCAAATAAATACTGTTTTTTACTTTATGTTCTTTACACGTTGATCTCTGCAAATAAATACTGTTTTTTATTTTATGTTCTTTACACGTTGATCTCTGCAAATAAATACTGCTTTTTATTTTATGTTCTTTACACGTTGATCTCTGCAAATAAATACTGCTTTTTATTTTATGTTCTTTACACGTTGATCTCTGCAAATAAATACTGCTTTTTATTTTATGTTCTTTACACGTTGATCTCTGCAAATAAATACTGTTTAAACAAAATTTGTTGATTTAGTTTCTACTTGTAGTGTTTCTCTAGTGAGGAAGTTAAGCATTTTGGTTTCTTTTTTTTTATAAAGCTCTTTTTGGTTAGACTGTTATATGTTTGAAACCATGATACATAATTGTACACAATGTGTACAGGACATGAATATATGCTTATTTGATGCAAAATTAAAAGTTGTATGAATGATAACTTACCAGTCTCTCCATCTCTGCGATAGCTCTAAAATGAGTAGTGTTTGTTATTTATCTTTTTTGTGACGAAAGTATATTTTGGTCTTCAAATGTCGTCCATACAATATGGAATTTCTGTTAAAGGTCGAAGTTCAATCGTGGTATGTCCCTAGTAAAGGCTTGTCCCTAGTACCGAGTAGCGTAAAGGCCTGCCCCTAGTACTGATTAGCGTAAAGGCCTGCCCCTAGTACTGATTAGCGTAAAGGCTTGTCCCTAGTACAGAGTAGCGTAAAGGCTTGTCCCTAGTACCGAGTAGCGTAAAGGCTTGTCCCTAGTACTGAGTAGCGTAAAGGCTTGTCCCTAGTACTGAGTAGCGTAAAGGCTTGTCCCTAGTACCGAGTAGCGTAAAGGCTTGTCTCTAGTACTGAGTAGCGTAAAGGCTTGTCCCTAGTACTGAGTAGCGTAAAGGCTTGTTCCTAGTACCGAGTAGCGTAAATTCCTGTCCCTAGTACCAGTGGTGTACTGGCCATTGGGCATACCGGGACAAATCCCGGTGGGGCGCCGCAAAAAATCCGTTTTTACCGGTGTTTTACTGGTGTGAGCAAAACCCCTGGCCTGTCCCGGCAGACCGCCGAATCGGTGGGCCGGTGGGCCGTGAAAAAAATCCGTTTTTACCGGTGTTTTACTGGTGTGAGCAAAACCCCGGGCCTGTCCCGGCAGATAAGTCCCGGGCGGAGTTGCTTACCCAGTACACTCCTGCCTAGTACCGAGTAGCGTAAAGGCTTGTCCCTAGTACAGAGTAGAGTAAAGTCTTGTCCCTATTACAAAGTAGCGTAAATTCCTGTCCCTAGTACCGAGTAGCTGAAAGGCCTAAGTTCAACAATGGTATGTCCCTAGTACTGAAAATCTTGAAAGAAGTGTTTCACTTTGCATGCTGTCATAATTCATCAATACTTGATCGTAGGAGCAAATTGTTGTATTAATATTTTTGTTGATCGTATCTTGTGCGAAATTGCTGTTTTGCCTATGAACTAAAGTCTGCAATAGAGTTATTATTATTATTATTATTATTATTATTGGTCCAGTAGGTGGAATATAGTTCTCGAACCATGTCAGCTGTAATAATAAAATACCTATTGGTCATCCTCGTTATGTACTGAATTGTACGATCTCCTTTCATAGACAATTAAAATTGACAGGTGATCAATTATAGGTGTTAAATTTCGCCTGTTAATCACTGTTTCATGTATTTTAGATCACGATAAAATGTTTTCTCGCCGGAAGCCAAATTCAGACTGAAGCAAAGGTGATGTATAGTTCATCTTTTGTTTTTGTATTCTCCTTTCACAACAATTTGCCGTCGTTACTTTGAAGGTTAGGTCAAGAGTTTGCTTGAGAGGTTTTTCTGATCCCTTCAACACTGTTTTAGGGAGATGATACTGTGACCCCTTCAGCATTGTTTTACGGAGATGTTTTGGTAATCCCTTGAGCACTGTTACGGGGAGATGTTTTTGTGATCCCTTCAGCGCTGTTTTAGGGAGATGTTTTTGTGATCCCTTCAGCACTGTTATAGGGTGATGTTTTTGTGATCCCTTCAGCACTGTTGTAGGGAGATGTTTTGTGATCCCTTCAGCACTGTTTTAGGGAGATGTTTTTGTGACCCCATCAGTACTGTTTTAGGGAGATGTTTTTTGTGATATCTTCAGCAATGTTTTAGGGAGATGATTTTGGAGTCCTGCGTCAAAGAAGTCATAACTAAGATCTACATTTGATAGAGTGAGTTTTTTTGTCAGAAATTTGATTCTCGCATAATATATTTTTATTTTATGCTAGGCAGTGAATTACTAGATTTTCCGAGTGAAATAATTGTGATATTTCACTGTAGTGAAAGGGGATGAAAAAAATATCACATTTTTTCACTTGCCGTCAATGGACATTTATCACATTATGAGTAAGAAATTTCAGGATTTCGTAGCACGCTTGCGTGGTGTAGAGGTTAACTTGGCCTCCTAGTATCCAGACGAACCAGATTCAAATCCAGCAATGGGCAAATGTTTGCATATTTTTCATTTTGTTTTTATCTGATGTTTTACCTTGAATTGGGAAGGAGTATTATATAACTACTTATATTTTGTGTGCAAATATACACAAAACAGAACAGAACATAAACGGTAAACAGCTGAAACTATCGCGCGGGATACAGTAAGAAAACAGCTACTTCAGTGTGTTATATAAATTGCTAGACAATACGCTTTAGCATAAAATAAAAAGAATATTTGCTTGCTCCGAGTGAAAATATTGAGTTTTTCACCCACTCGATGAAATATATCCGTTATTCACTCGTTTCAAGCAAATATCCTCTATTTATTAAGCATCCTGAATTAGTAACAAAAAATCCTGGAAAAACGTAAAGTTCCTAATGCTTAGTGGACTTGTCAAACAATCTTGAGACTGAATTTGCTGCAGTTTTGCAAACCACGGTAAAGAAGACATAGCACAGCCAAACCAGATAGTGCTTGTTGTTATGTATGATGTTCATATAATATTGTGGATATTTTGGGAAATTGTAAGTGTTTCTTCGCTTTGGTGTTTGCTTAAATCTTAATGTTTATCATGAAAAACATGTTTAACTAGTGTCCTTGAATTAGGTTGTTTTGATCAATATGTTTTCTCAATTTGAAGGTCAAGGTTGATTTTTGTTTACAAGTAAAAATTCCATTAAGATGACTCATGTTCTAGAACATTCTGTTATGTGACCAATCTTTATATATGCCATGTTTGGTGGACATTTATTGAGTTTCGACATTACCATCAGTCTTGTAAAGAGCTATTACAGTTGTGAAAATTCATTCCAAATTCTAAGAGAGGAATTATTTTAAATATTCATTGGATTATAACAGTGCTCATAAACTTTTGGATTTTGGATTTTTAATTGATGATTTTGGAATTTAAGTGAACTTATTCAGAGATTTTGGAATACTTCATTTTGACATCAGCACATCAAGATTTCTAGTACATCAGGACTTTGGAGACCATTAGCACATCATAACATTCAAGGACACAGCCGTGAATTCGGAACATTCTATATTTAGGACTTGTGATTAGAACAATCATTCTTATTGGATTACTAGGATTTCAAAACACATTACTGTAAGTGACTTTTTGATTTTTTTTCATTTTAATTATCTAGTAATAAATTGCTTGTTGATTTTTACTTGATTTGTTGGTTTCACTTTCTTTCTGTTACATTTTTCTTAGACCATAGAGTCGTAACAGAAATTGGGGGCTCGTCTTCCGGGATCGGAATTTCTTTAAAGCATATTGGAGATATTAAAGTTATTTTTGAAATTCATATTGATTTTGTCTTGGAATTTTTTTTTTGTCTTTGGCAAAGATTTTTAATAGAGAAATTTTTTTTGTGTGAAACCAACAAGCATTTACAATGGCATCTAATGTTCAGAATTTCATTTCAAAACCTACCCAGGAGGGGTTAGAGTGTATGAGAAAGGATGAGTTGCTCGAGCTTGCCAGAAAATACAGTCTATCTGAGGCAAAAGTATCATTGACAAAACAAGAAATAAAGATTATTTTAATTCAATATTTAGTAGGTAAGGGAATTTTTGAAAATAGTGCTTTAAGTTTGAAGAGAAAGCCTGTATCTGGTTCTGACAGGAAATTAAGGGAATTAGAGTTAAAGAACCAGATGGATTTAGAGTTGGCAAAGCTTCAGATTCAGAGAGAGAGAGAGAAAGAAGAGAGGCAGATGACGATGGAGAGAGAGAAAGAAGAGAGGCAGATGGAGAGAGAGAAAGAAGAGAGGCAGCTACAAATGCAGAAGGAAGAGAGTCAGATACAAATGCAGAAGGAAGAGAGGCAAATACAAATGCAGATGCAAAGAGAAGAAAGGGAAATGCAATTTAAATTAAGAGAATTAGAACTGGCAAACAGAGCACACGAGTTTTTTGTCTGTACAAAATGAGTGCTCGTATTTGTGTAAACTATTAGTTTGCTTCGATGAATAATTGCGTTCATTTTGTGTTCATGTACACGGTGTGTATATACACTGTTAATCTTTGTGAAAAAGATCCCTAAGTCTCGAAAGAGTTCATGCTACGTACAATTAGTCTCTTTGTACGGTGTC
The DNA here is from genome assembly GCA_029931535.1 of Margaritifera margaritifera. Classification (NCBI taxonomy): domain Eukaryota; kingdom Metazoa; phylum Mollusca; class Bivalvia; order Unionida; family Margaritiferidae; genus Margaritifera; species Margaritifera margaritifera. Next base: position 842,245 of record JAQPZY010001153.1, read on the forward strand.
ATATCATTTTCTTCAATCATACATAGAACAAAGATTCTTATGAAATTTTCATTTTACTTTAATTTGTGGATCAATACACTGGTATATACTGTAGTGACATAAATCTATATAGCAAAATCCTTGAAGTTATCAACTCATAAAGTGAGTTTATACTTTATGTACCTTCAAAAAGAAGAGCATAAGATTGCGTGAAGCCAGCTTGAAACGTAGCCAAACTGGAAAGAGTTTTTATATTCGTTATCTTGTCGGAAACGTTTATCATACTGCCAAGTTACACGGCCGCACGCTGGCTAGCCAGATTTTACGTGTAACCGATTCCGTTACGGTTAACTTGATTTCAAACGAGCCCTATAACCGTTGGGGAAATGTCTTTAAGAACATATTCGATATAGATTGATTCCGACTATTAATCGTTGTAATTATGGTATCTGAAAAAGGCTGTTGACTCCAGGTTCATTTGATAAATTTTCTTCATGGCAGGATTAGAATACATTTTTTAAAGTTTGAATTTTATCTCTGCGATACGGCGCCATGGTCTGACATGAACAGGTGGTACTGTGGTTTAGTTGTTTCTTGTAAACTGAACAAATGGATAACTCTGATATTTGCTTGTACAAATATGTAAGAGGGTGTGGAATAAGTACTTGTACACATATCTAAGAGGGTGTGGAATAAGTACTTGTACAAATATCTAAGAGGGTGTGGAATAAGTACTTGTACAAATATTTAAGAGGGTTTGGAATAAGTACTTGTACAAATATGTAAGAGGGTGTGGAATAAGTACTTGTACAAATATGTAAGAGGGTGTGGAATAAGTACTTGTACAAATATGTAAGAGGGTGTGGAATAAGTACTTGTACAAATATGTAAGAGGGTGTGGAATAAGTACTTGTACAAATATGTAAGAGGGTGTGGAATAAGTACTTGTACAAATATGTAAGAGGGTGTGGAATAAGTACTTGTACAAATATCTAAGAGGGTTTGGAATAAGTACTTGTACAAATATCTAAGAGGGTGTGGAATAAGTACTTGTACAAATATCTAAGAGGGCGTGGAATAAGTACTTGTACAAATATCTAAGAGGGTGTGGAATAAGTACTTGTACAAATATGTAAGAGGGTGTGGAATAAGTACTTGTACAAATATGTAAGAGGGTGTGGAATAAGTACTTGTACAAATATGTAAGAGGGTGTGGAATAAGTACTTGTACAAATATGTAAGAGGGTTTGGAATAAGTACTTGTACAAATATCTAAGAGGGTTTGGAATAAGTACTTGTACAAATATCTAAGAGGGTGTGGAATAAGTACTTGTACAAATATCTAAGAGGGCGTGGAATAAGTACTTGTACAAATATCTAAGAGGGTGTGGAATAAGTACTTGTACAAATATGTAAGAGGGTGTGGAATAAGTACTTGTACAAATATGTAAGAGGGTGTGGAATAAGTACTTGTACAAATATGTAAGAGGGTGTGGAATAAGTACTTGTACAAATATGTAAGAGTGTGTGGAATAAGTACTTGTACAAATATGTAAGAGGGTGTGGAATAAGTACTTGTACAAATATGTAAGAGGGTGTGGAATAAGTACTTGTACAAATATGTAAGAGGGCGTGGAATAACTACTTGTACAAATATGTAAGAGGGTGTGGAATAAGTACTTGTACAAATATGTAAGAGGGTGTGGAATAAGTACTTGTACAAATATGTAAGAGGGTGTGGAATAAGTACTTGTACAAATATCTAAGAAGGTGTGGAATAAGTACTTGTACAAATATGTAAGAGGGTGTGGAATAAGTACTTGTACAAATATGTAAGAGGGTGTGGAATAAGTACTTGTACAAATATGTAAGAGGGTTTGGAATAAGTACTTGTACAAATATGTAAGAGGGTGTGGAATAAGTACTTGTACAAATATCTAAGAGGGCGTGGAATAAGTACTTGTACAAATATGTAAGAGGGTGTGGAATAAGTACTTGTACAAATATGTAAGAGGGTTTGGAATAAGTACTTGTACAAATATATAAGAGGGTTTGGAATAAGTACTTGTACAAATATGTAAGAGGGTGTGGAACAAGTACTTGTACAAATATGTAAGAGGGTGTGGAATAAGTACTTGTACAAATATGTAAGAGGGTGTGGAATAAGTACTTGTACAAATATGTAAGAGGGTGTGGAATAAGTGCTTGTGCAAATATCTAAGAGGGTGTGGAATAAGTACTTGTACAAATATGTAAGAGGGTTTGGAATAAGTACTTGTACAAATATGTAAGAGGGTGTGGAATAAGTACTTGTACAAATATGTAAGAGGGTTTGGAATAAGTACTTGTACAAATATGTAAGAGGGTGTGGAATAATCCAGACTTCATATTCTATTTCTTTTTTCTTCCTTTTAGAGCCCCCAAAGTATGTTTCACGCAAAAAATTATAAAAGTGAATGACAGATAAAACGAAACGCAAGGGCTGGATAGCGCAGCAGTACCGAGCTCTCTTTTCACATATGCGGTCCTGGGCTCGATATCAGGTTTAACACTTGCAAAAGTACGTGGTCAACTATCCCAGGTCGGTGGTATCCTCTGGACTCAACCTTTATGACTATACACATACATCAGAGCCTTTCAAAAACAGGTATCCTAGGTTTTACGAATATTTTTGTGCATTCGACGTAACATAAATAAAGGGTAAAGCTTAAACGTAGCCATAATTTAGTTTGAGACCCATCTTGTTTTGTGTGTAACATATAACATAATTTAGCTTGAGACCCATCTTGTTTTGGTTGTAACATATAACATAATTTAGCTTGAGACCCATCTTGTTTTGTGTGTAACATATAACATAATTTAGCTTGAGACCCATCTTGTTTTGGTTGTAACATATAACATAATTTAGTTTGAGACCCATCTTGTTTTGTGTGTAACATATAACATAATTTAGCTTGAGACCCATCTTGTTTTGGTTGTAACATATAACATAATTTAGTTTGAGACCCATCTTGTTTTGTGTGTAACATATAACATAATTTAGCTTGAGACCCATCTTGTTTTGGTTGTAACATATAACATAATTTAGTTTGAGACCCATCTTGTTTTGTGTGTAACATATAACATAATTTAGCTTGAGACCCATCTTGTTTTGGTTGTAACATATAACATAATTTAGTTTGAGACCCATCTTGTTTTGTGTGTAACATATAACATAATTTAGCTTGAGACCCATCTTGTTTTGGTTGTAACATATAACATAATTTAGTTTGAGACCCATCTTGTTTTGTGTGTAACATATAACATAATTTAGCTTGAGACCCATCTTGTTTTGGTTGTAACATATAACATAATTTAGTTTGAGACCCATCTTGTTTTGTGTGTAACATATAACATAATTTAGCTTGAGACCCATCTTGTTTTGGTTGTAACATATAACATAATTTAGTTTGAGACCCATCTTGTTTTGTGTGTAACATATAACATAATTTAGCTTGAGACCCATCTTGTTTTGGTTGTAACATATAACATAATTTAGTTTGAGACCCATCTTGTTTTGTGTGTAACATATAACATAATTTAGCTTGAGACCCATCTTGTTTTGGTTGTAACATATAACATAATTTAGTTTGAGACCCATCTTGTTTTGTGTGTAACATATAACATAATTTAGCTTGAGACCCATCTTGTTTTGGTTGTAACATATAACATAATTTAGTTTGAGACCCATCTTGTTTTGTGTGTAACATATAACATAATTTAGCTTGAGACCCATCTTGTTTTGGTTGTAACATATAACATAATTTAGTTTGAGACCCATCTTGTTTTGTGTGTAACATATAACATAATTTAGCTTGAGACCCATCTTGTTTTGGTTGTAACATATAACATAATTTAGTTTGAGACCCATCTTGTTTTGTGTGTAACATATAACATAATTTAGCTTGAGACCCATCTTGTTTTGATTGTAACATATAACATAATTTAGTTTGAGACTCATCTTGTTTTGTGTGTAACGTATAACATAATTTAGTTTGAGACCCATCTTGTTTTGTGTGTAACGTATAACATAATTTAGTTTGAGACTCATCTTGTTTTGTGTGTAACGTATAACATAATTTAGTTTGAGACCCATCTTGTTTTGATTGTAACATATAACATAATTTAGTTTGAGACTCATCTTGTTTTGTGTGTAACGTATAACATAATTTAGTTTGAGATACATCTTGTTTTGTATGTAACATATAACATAATTTAGTTTGAGACACATCTTGTTTTGATTGTAACATATAACATAATTTAGTTTGAGACCCATCTTGTTTTGTATGTAACATATAACATAATTTAGCTTGAGACCCATCTTGTTTTGTGTGTAACGTATAACATAATTTAGCTTGAAACACATATTGTTTTGTATGTAACATATAACATAATTTAGTTTGAGATACATCTTGTTTTGTATGTAACATATAACATAATTTAGCTTGAGACCCATCTTGTTTTGTGTGTAACGTATAACATAATTTAGCTTGAGACCCATCTTGTTTTGTGTGTAACGTATAACATAATTTAGTTTGAGACCCATCTTGTTTTGTATGTAACATATGCCATAATTTAGTTTGAGACCCATCTTGTTTTGTATGTAACATATAACATAATTTAGTTTGAGACACATCTTGTTTTGTATGTAACATATAACATAATTTAGTTTGAGACACATCTTGTTTTGTATGTAACATATAACATAATTTAGCTTGAAACACATATTGTTTTGTATGTAACATATAACATAATTTAGTTTGAGATACATCTTGTTTTGTATGTAACGTATAACATAATTTAGTTTGAGACACATATTGTTTTGGTTGTAACATATAACATAATTTAGCTTGAGACCCATCTTGTTTTGGTTGTAACATATAACATAATTTAGTTTGAGACCCATCTTGTTTTGTGTGTAACATATAACATAATTTAGCTTGAGACCCATCTTGTTTTGGTTGTAACATATAACATAATTTAGTTTGAGACCCATCTTGTTTTGTGTGTAACATATAACATAATTTAGTTTGAGACCCATCTTGTTTTGCTTGTAACATATAACATAATTTAGCTTGAGACCCACTTTGTTTTGGTTGTAACATATAACATAATTTAGTTTGAGACCCATCTTGTTTTGGTTGTAACATATAACATAATTTAGTTTGAGACCCATCTTGTTTTGTGTGTAACATATAACATAATTTAGTTTGAGACTCATCTTGTTTTGGTTGTAACATATAACATAATTTAGTTTGAGACCCATCTTGTTTTGGTTGTAACATATAACATAATTTAGTTTGAGACCCATCTTGTTTTGTATGTAACATATAACATAATTTAGTTTGAGACACATCTTGTTTTGTATGTAACATATAACATAATTTAGTTTGAGACACATCTTGTTTTGTATGTAACATATAACATAATTTAGTTTGAGACACATCTTGTTTTGTATGTAACATATAACATAATTTAGCTTGAAACACATATTGTTTTGTATGTAACATATAACATAATTTAGTTTGAGATACATCTTGTTTTGTATGTAACGTATAACATAATTTAGTTTGAGACACATATTGTTTTGGTTGTAACATATAACATAATTTAGCTTGAGACCCATCTTGTTTTGGTTGTAACATATAACATAATTTAGTTTGAGACCCATCTTGTTTTGTGTGTAACATATAACATAATTTAGCTTGAGACCCATCTTGTTTTGGTTGTAACATATAACATAATTTAGTTTGAGACCCATCTTGTTTTGTGTGTAACATATAACATAATTTAGTTTGAGACCCATCTTGTTTTGCTTGTAACATATAACATAATTTAGCTTGAGACCCACTTTGTTTTGGTTGTAACATATAACATAATTTAGCTTGAGACACACTTTGGTTTGGTATTAACATATAACATAATTTAGCTTGAGACCCACTTTGGTTTGGTTGTAACTTATAACATAATTTAGCTTGATACCCATTTTGGTTTGGTTGTAACATATAACATAATTTAGCTTGATACCCATCTTGTTTTGTGTGTAACATATAACATAATTTAGCTTGAGACCCATCTTGTTTTGGTTGTAACATATAACATAATTTAGCTTTGAGACTCATCTTGTTTTGGTTGTAACATATAACATAATTTAGCTTGAGACCCATCTTGTTTTGCTTGTAACATATAACATAATTTAGCTTGAGACCCATCTTGTTTTGTGTGTAACATATAACATAATTTAGCTTGAGACCCATCTTGTTTTGTGTGTAACATATAACATAATTTAGCTTGAGACCCATCTTGTTTTGTGTGTAACATATAACATAATTTAGCTTGAGACCCATCTTGTTTTGTGTGTAACATATAACATAATTTAGCTTGAGACCCATCTTGTTTTGTGTGTAACATATAATATAATTTAGCTTGAGACCCATCTTGTTTTGCTTGTAACATATCCAGCAAATATTTTATATAGTTATCGAACATGTAACGCATTTTCTGAGTGCAATAGTGAATTAAGTTCGATATGTGTGATAGGATGAACGTTCAAACTGGTGAAAATAACCTTGATAATGTAATTATATATTAAAGAGATACACAAAATTTAAAATTCGTAGTTGCACCCATGACAAGGGTAGCTCTTCTCCTTGACCTTCAAACACTAACAGATTAACATTTTACACGTACACTATTTAAATCCACGATGTCCGCTGACTAATCCAGATGCAATCTGTGATGACGTTATCATGTAGAACAAAAAATGTTTTACATGTTATCCAAATGATCCCTAAATTTACTTAACGTAAACCGCACATAAGAAACCATATCTATTTCACAGGTTAACATTCTACAAACTAGATATCATCCCAGGGAATCACGAATGACGTCACTCTATTTGATAGGTTAACATTCTGCAACTAGATATCATCCCAGGGAATCACAAATGACATCACTTTTGCATGTAAGGAATTGTAGATCTGATAACATATTGAGGGTTCATGTACTATAAGTCCGATAATACGTTTTGCTTAGATACTTATCAGTTATCTGTATGGAAACGAGAGAGAGAGAGAGAGAGAGAGAGAGAGAGAGAGAGAGAGAGAGAGAGAGAGAGAGAGAGAGAGAGAGAGAGAGAGAGAGAGAGTTATTTTGTACCTTTAAATCTGCACATTGAAGTCGCTTTTTCAACCTTATTACTTTTACTTCGTTTTTGACTGACGTTTCAGATAGTTTATCATTTACATGCTCTCGTTGCCACAAGTATAAAATACTCTTTAAATTAGAAGGAATACTAGTCTCGTAAAAAGGCACCAAATCATTGATAGGAAACGAGTATCTAGCAATTAACATGACATGTAGCCATGACGCGTATTAGCGTGTCAGGAAAGAATCATGATTTTAGACCCCAAAGTTTTTTTTTTTCTTCTTCTAAAGTTTTGATTTTGTATACAGAGATTTGTGTGAGTACCGGACCTGTATTTGTAGATGAGAGAGAGGTCTTAGCTAGTGATATGTTTCAATGTATTTATAGATGAGAGAGGGGTCTTAGCTAGTGATGTGTTCCAATATATTTGTAGATGAGAGAGAAGTCTTAGCTGGTGATATGTTCCAATGTATTTGTAGATGAGAGAGTGGTCTTAGCTAGTGACATGTTCCAATGTATTTGTAGATGAGAGAGGGGTCTTAGCTAGTGATATGTTCCAATGTATTTGTAGATGAGAGAGTGGTCTTAGCTAGTGACATGTTCCAATGTATTTGTAGATGAGAGAGGGGTCTTAGCTAGTGATATGTTCCAATGTATTTGTAGATGAGAGAGGGGTCTTAGCTAGTGATATGTTCCAATGTATTTGTAGATGAGAGAGGGTGGTCTTGGCTATTGATGTGTTCCAATGTATTTATAGATGAGAGAGGGGTCTTAGTTAGTGATATGTTCCAATGTATTTGTAGATGAGAGAGGGGTCTTAGTTAGTGATATGTTCCAATGTATTTGTAGATGAGAGAGGGGTCTTAGTTAGTGATATGTTCCAATGTATTTGTAGATGAGAGAGGGGTCTTCGCTAGTGATGTGTTCCAATGTATTTATAGATGAGAGAGGGGTCTTAGCTAATGATGTGTTCCAATGTATATATAGATGAGAGAGGGGTCTTAGCTAGTGATATGTTCCAATGTATTTGTAGATGAGAGAGGGGTCTTAGCTAGTGATATGTTCCAATGTATTTGTAGACGAGAGAGGGGTCTTAGGTAGTGACATGTTCCAATGTGTTTGTAGACGAGAGAGGGGTCTTAGCTAGTGATATGTTCCAATGTATTTGTAGATGAGAGAGGGGTCTTAGCTAGTGATATGTTCCAATGTATTTGTAGACGAGAGAGGGGTCTTAGCTAGTGATATGTTCCAATGTATTTGTAGACGAGAGAGGGGTCTTAGCTAGTGATATGTTCCAATGTATTTGTAGAGAGGGGTCTTAGCTAGTGATATGTTCCAATGTATTTGTAGATGAGAGAGGGGTCTTAGCTAGTGATGTGTTCCAATGTATTTGTAGATGAGAGAGGGGTCTTAGCTAGTGATATGTTCAAATGTATTTGTAGATGAGAGAGGGGTCTTAGCTAGTGATGTGTTCCAATGTATTTGTAGATCAGAGAGGGGTCTTAACTAGTGATATGTTCCAATGTATTTGTAGATGAGAGAGGGGTCTTAGCTAGTGATGTGTTCCAATGTATTTGTAGATGAGAGAGGGGTCTTAGCTAATGATGTGTTCCAATGTATTTGTAGATGAGAGAGGGGTCTTAGCTAGTGATATGTTCCAATGTATTTGTAGACGAGAGAGGGGTCTTAGCTAGTGATATGTTCCAATGTATTTGTAGACGAGAGAGGGGTCTTAGGTAGTGACATGTTCCAATGTATTTGTAGACGAGAGAGGGGTCTTAGCTAGTGATATGTTCCAATGTATTTGTACATGAGAGAGGGGTCTTAGCTAGTGATATGTTCCAATGTATTTGTAGAGAGGGGTCTTAGCTAGTGATATGTTCCAATGTATTTGTAGACGAGAGAGGGGTCTTAGCTAGTGATATGTTCCAATGTATTTGTAGAGAGGGGTCTTAGCTAGTGATATGTTCCAATGTATTTGTAGATGAGAGAGGGGTCTTAGCTAGTGATGTGTTCCAATGTATTTGTAGATGAGAGAAGGGTCTTAGCTAGTGATATGTTCCAATGTATTTGTAGATGAGAGAGGGGTCTTAGCTAGTGATATGTTCCAATGTATTTGTAGATTAGAGAGGGGTCTTAGCTAGTGATATGTTCCAATGTATTTGTAGATGAGAGAGGGGTCTTAGCTAGTGATGTGTTCCAATGTATTTGTAGATGAGAGAGGGGTCTTCGCTAGTGATATGTTCCAATGTATTTGTAGATGAGAGAGGGGTCTTCGCTAGTTATATGTTCCAATGTATTTGTAGATGAGAGAGGGGTCTTAGCTAGTGATATGTTCCAATGTATTTGTAGATGAAAGAGCGATCTTCGCTAGTGATGTGTTCCAATGAATTTTCTCCTTTGTTTTGTTCTCCTCAAATTAAGATTTTCGTTTTTATTTTAGAATTTTAAACAGAACGTTGAAATTAATCATAAGTCATAATCCCGTGGATGGCAAATTGGGAAAATGGTTTAAGTTGGTTAAAAATAGGGAGTTGTTTACAAACGTGATATGTTAATGTGTGGCGAAGCCAAAAGTTGGAAAGTATAGTTTTTTTCTTCTTTTTTTGTGTGTGTTATATGACAAGATGAAGAATAATGGTATGTCAAGGTAGAATTAGAAAATGTTGTTTTTGTTATATACAATTCTTACTCCTGAATCGAAGCCTAGAAAATTAAACTCCCACTTCACCCAACACCAACCCCTTGTACCCAGTAAGATGACCTCAACTTGAATCGTCATCATAAAAGAAATAGCAATTTAAGACAAGAATATATTTGGAATGACCTTGACCTAATCTGCTGCAATAATTGTAAATTCATGACATTGTAATGACCCCCCCCCCCCAAAAAAAAAAAGTTTTCCAAATCTGACCACAAAATCATGTCTGACTTGTCAAGTTTTACATTGTTGACAGTCTGACTTGTCAAGTTTGACATTGTTGACAGTCTGACTTGTCAAGTTTGACATTGCTGACAGGTAGTACAGGGGACATAACTTCTTGAGAAGTGAACGGTGACGAGTCAGATGTCGTTAGCAAATTGTAATTTCTATGCCGGAAAGAGAAATGCACTTTCCATTCATTGTTTTGGGCCATAAAATGCTCGTTTTCACTTGCTGCACGAAGCATATCTCCTGTGGAACACATATTCAAGCATTGCATGGCTTGATGGGAAATCTTGTAGTTTCACATTTTCAAATGTAAGGATACATTTTTAACATGGTAAAAATATAGGAATAAAGGACTATGAAAATGATTCACCGGTAGTATTTACATATTTCCCTTTTAAGTGTGGAATCAAACAATGTAATATTGGGTGAGCTACTCTGATATAATATGATACTGGTTTACTGTATGTATTTACAATGTTCGCATGTACAAAGAGAGAAACCCATGCTTTAATGTATTATTACTCAAATTTATTGCGGCGTTAAAGCGTTTTATATGTTATAACTGAATAAAAGACCATTTTTTACAAGCATGTCATGAAAATGATTGGAAATATACCGGTTTCAGAAGACTTAGTGACGACCTTCTCAGACACCGATGTTTTCTGCATCCATCCACCTGTCTATCTCTCTATCCACTTACACATGCATCAAACCACCAATCCACCCAACCCCCTATCCATCTATCTACCTACCCATCTATCTATCTACCTATCTATCTATCTATCTATCTATCTATCTATCTATCTATCTATCTATCTATCTATCTATCTATCTATCTATCTACCTAACTATCTATCTATCTATCTATCTATCTATCTATCTATCTATCTATCTATCTATCTATCTATCTATCTATTCGCTCAAACATACATCAAACCATCCATCCACCCAACCACCTATCCATCTATCTACCCACCAATCCATCCATCTATGTATGTATCTATCTCTATCTATCATTTTTGCTTTCGCAGTAAGGGACTATTATGACTATCGTGCAGAAGGAACGAACGAATAGGAAAATAGGATTATCGTTCAATGCAACTGACTCTTTATTTTATACATGGATGCAACTGACTCTTTATTTTATACATGGATGCAACTGACTCTTTATTTTATACATGGATGCAACTGACTCTTTATTTTATACATGGATACAACTGACTCTTTATTTTATACATGGATGCAACTGACTCTTTATTTTATACATGGATGCAACTGACTCTTTATTTTATACATGGATGCAACTGACTCTTTATTTTATACATGGATGCAACTGACTCTTTATTATACATGGATGCAACTGACTCTTTATTATACATGGATGCAACTGACTCTTTATTATACATGGATACAACTGACTCTTTATTATACATGGATGCAACTGACTCTTTATTTTATACATGGATGCAACTGACTCTTTATTATACATGGATGCAACTGACTCTTTATTTTATATATGGATGCAACTGACTCTTTATTTTATACATGGATGCAACTGACTCTTTATTTTATACATGGATGCAACTGACTCTTTATTATACATGGATGCAACTGACTCTTTATTTTATATATGGATGCAACTGACTCTTTATTTTATACATGGATACAACTGACTCTTTATTTTATACATGGATGCAACTGACTCTTTATTTTATATATGGATGCAACTGACTCTTTATTTTATACATGGATGCAACTGACTCTTTATTTTATACATGGATGCAACTGACTCTTTATTTTATACATGGATGCAACTGACTCTTTATTTTACATGGATTCAACTGACTCTTTATTATACATGGATGCAACTGACTCTTTATTTTATACATGGATGCAACTGACTCTTTATTTTATACATGGATGCAACTGACTCTTTATTTTATACATGGATGCAACTGACTCTTTATTTTATACATGGATGCAACTGACTCTTTATTATACCATGATTCAACTGACTCTTTATCTATAAATGGATGCAACTGACTCTTTATTTATACATGGATGCAACTGACTCTTTTATTTTATACATGGATGCAACTGACTCTTTATTTTATACATGGATGCAACTGACCTCTTTATTTTATACATGTATGAAACTGACTATTTATTATACATGGATGCAACTGACTCTTTATTATACATGGATGCAACTGACTCTTTATTTTATACATGGATACAACTGACTCTTTATTATACATGGATGCAACTGACTCTTTATTATACATGGATGCAACTGACTCTTTATTTTATACATGGATGCAACTGACTCTTTGTTTTAATACATGGATGCAACCTGACTCTTTATTATACATGGATGCAAACTGACTCTTTATTTTATACATGGAATTTGCAACTGACCTCTTTATTTTACATGGATGCAACTGACTCTTTATTATACATGGATACAACTGACTCTTTATTATACATGGATGCAACTGACTCTTTATTTTATATATAGATGCAACTGACTCTTTATTTTATACATGGATACAACTGACTCTTTATTTTATACATGGATGCAACTGACTCTTTATTTTATATATGGATGCAACTGACTCTTTATTTTATACATGGATGCAACTGACTCTTTATTTTATACATGGATGCAACTGATCTCTTTATTTTATACAGGATGCACTGACTCTTTATTTTACATGGATGCAACTGACTCTTTATTATACATGGATTCAACTGACTCTTTATTATACATGGATGCAACTGACTCTTTATTATACATGGATGCAACTGACTCTTTATTTTATACATGGATGCAACTGACTCTTTATTTTATACATGGATGCAACTGACTCTTTATTTTATACATGGATGCAACTGACTCTTTATTATACATGGATGCAACTGACTCTTTATTATACATGGATGCAACTGACTCTTTATTTTATACATGGATACAACTGACTCTTTATTATACATGGATGCAACTGACTCTTTATTATACATGGATGCAACTGACTCTTTATTTTATACATGGATGCAACTGACTCTTTATTTTATACATGGATACAACTGACTCTTTTATTTTATACATGGATGCAACTGACTCTTTATTTTATACATGGATGCAACTGACCTCTTTATTTTATACATGGATGCAACTGACTCTTTATTTTATACATGGATGCAACTGACTCTTTATTTTATACATGGATGCAACTGACTCTTTATTATACATGGATGCAACTGACTCTTTATTTTATACATGGATGCAACTGACTCTTTATTTTATACATGGATGCAACTGACTCTTTATTTTATACATGGATGCAACTGACTCTTTATTTTATACATGGATGCAACTGACTCTTTATTATACATGGATGCAACTGACTCTTTATTTTATACATGGATGCAACCTGACTCTTATTTTATACATGGTCTGCAACTGACTCTTTATTTTATACATGGATGCAACTGACTCTTTATTTTATACATGGATGCAACTGACTCTTTATTTTACATGGATGCAACTGACTCTTTATTTTATACATGGATGCAACTGACTCTTTATTTTATACATGGATGCAACTGACTCTTTATTATACATGGATGCAACTGACTCTTTATATTTTATACCTGGATGCAACTGACTCTTTATTTTATACATGGATGCAACTGACCTCTTTATTATACATGGATGCAACTGACTCATTATTATACATGGATGCAACTGACTCTTTATTATACATGGATGCAACTGACTCTTTTATTTTATACATGGATACAACTGACTCTTTATTTATACATGGATGCAACTGTCTCTTTATTTTATACATGGATGCAACTGACTCTTTATTTTATACATGGATGCAACTGACTCTTTATTATACATGGATGCAACTGACTCTTTATTATACATGGATGCAACTGACTCTTTATTATACATGGATGCAACTGACTCTTTATTTTATACATGGATGCAACTGACTCTTTATTTTATACATGGATGCAACTGACTCTTTATTATACATGGATGCAACTGACTCTTTATTTTATACATGGATACAACTGACTCTTTATTATACATGGATGCAACTGACTCTTTATTTTATACATGGATACAACTGACTCTTTATTATACATGGATGCAACTGACTCTTTATTATACATGGATGCAACTGACTCTTTATTTTATACATGGATGCAACTGACTCTTTGTTTTATACATGGATGCAACTGACTCTTTATTATACATGGATGCAACTGACTCTTTATTTTATACATGGATGCAACTGACTCTTTATTTTACATGGATGCAACTGACTCTTTATTATACATGGATACAACTGACTCTTTATTATACATGGATGCAACTGACTCTTTATTTTATATATAGATGCAACTGACTCTTTATTTTATACATGGATACAACTGACTCTTTATTTTATACATGGATGCAACTGACTCTTTATTTTATATATGGATGCAACTGACTCTTTATTTTATACATGGATGCAACTGACTCTTTATTTTATACATGGATGCAACTGACTCTTTATTTTATACATGGATGCAACTGACTCTTTATTTTACATGGATGCAACTGACTCTTTATTATACATGGATTCAACTGACTCTTTATTATACATGGATGCAACTGACTCTTTATTATACATGGATGCAACTGACTCTTTATTTTATACATGGATGCAACTGACTCTTTATTTTATACATGGATGCAACTGACTCTTTATTTTATACATGGATGCAACTGACTCTTTATTATACATGGATGCAACTGACTCTTTATTATACATGGATGCAACTGACTCTTTATTTTATACATGGATACAACTGACTCTTTATTATACATGGATGCAACTGACTCTTTATTATACATGGATGCAACTGACTCTTTATTTTATACATGGATGCAACTGACTCTTTATTTTATACATGGATACAACTGACTCTTTATTTTATACATGGATGCAACTGACTCTTTATTTTATACATGGATGCAACTGACTCTTTATTTTATACATGGATGCAACTGACTCTTTATTTTATACATGGATGCAACTGACTCTTTATTTTATACATGGATGCAACTGACTCTTTATTATACATGGATGCAACTGACTCTTTATTTTATACATGGATGCAACTGACTCTTTATTTTATACATGGATGCAACTGACTCTTTATTTTATACATGGATGCAACTGACTCTTTATTTTATACATGGATGCAACTGACTCTTTATTATACATGGATGCAACTGACTCTTTATTTTATACATGGATGCAACTGACTCTTTATTATACATGGATGCAACTGACTCTTTTTTTATACATGGATGCAACTGACTCTTTATTTTATACATGGATGCAACTGACTCTTTATTTTACATGGATGCAACTGACTCTTTATTTTATACATGGATGCAACTGACTCTTTATTTTATACATGGATGCAACTGACTCTTTATTATACATGGATGCAACTGACTCTTTATTTTATACATGGATGCAACTGACTCTTTATTTTATACATGGATGCAACTGACTCTTTATTTTATACATGGATGCAACCTGACTCTTTATTTTATACATGATGCAAATGACTCTTTATTTTATACATGGATGCAACTGACTCTTTATTTTATACATGGATGCAACTGTCTCTATATTTCTATAAATGGACTGCAACTGACTCTTTATTATACATGGATGCAACTGACTCTTTATTATACATGGATGCAACTGACTCTTTATTTTATACATGGATGCAACTGACTCTTTATTTTATACATGGATGCAACTGACTCTTTATTTTAGACATGGATGCAACTGACTCTTTATTATACATGGATGCAACTGACTCTTTATTTTACATGGATGCAACTGACTCTTTATTTTATACATGGATGCAACTGACTCTTTATTTTACATGGATGCAACTGACTCTTTATTATACATGGATGCAACTGACTCTTTATTATACATGGATGCAACTGACTCTTTATTATACATGGATGCAACTGACTCTTTATTATACATGGATGCAACTGACTCTTTATTTTATATATGGATGCAACTGACTCTTTATTATACACGGATGCAACTGACTCTTTATTATACATGGATGCAACTGACTCTTTATTTTATATATGGATGCAACTGACTCTTTATTTTATATATGGATGCAACTGACTCTTTATTATACATGGATGCAACTGACTCTTTATTTTATATATGGATGCAACTGACTCTTTATTTTATACATGGATGCAACTGACTCTTTATTATACATGGATGCAACTGACTCTTTATTTTATACATGGATGCAACTGACTCTTTATTTTATACATGGATGCAACTGACTCTTTATTTTATACATGGATGCAACTGACTCTTTATTTTATACATGGATGCAACTGACTCTTTATTTTACATGGATGCAACTGACTCTTTATTTTATACATGGATGCAACTGACTCTTTATTTTATACATGGATGACAACTGACTCTTTATTTTATACATGGATGCAACTGACTCTTTATTTTATACATGGTATGCAACTGACTCTTATTATACATGGATGCAACTGACTCTTTTAATTTTATATACATGGATGCCACTGACTCTTTATTAAATATGGATGCAACTGACTGTCTATATTATACATGGATGCAACTGACTCTTTATTTTATATATGGATGCAACTGACTCTTTATTATACATGGATGCCAAACTGACTCTTTATTATACATCGGATGCAACTGACTCTTTATTATACATGGATGCAACTGACTCTTTATTTATAATGGATGCAACTGGACTCTTAGTTATACACGGATGCAACTGACTCTTTATTATACATGGATGCAACTGACTCTTTATTTTATATATGGATGCAACTGACTCTTTATTTTATACATGGATGCAACTGACTCTTTATTATAAATGGATGAAACTGAACTCTTTATTTTATACATGATGCACCTGGACTCTTTATTTTATACATGGATCAACTGACCTCTTTATTTTTATACATGGATGCAACTGACTCTTTATTTTATACATGGATGCAACTGACTCTTTATTATACATGGATGCAACTGACTCTCTATTTTACATGGATGCAACTGACTCTTTATTTTATACATGGATGCAACTGACTCTTTATTATACATGGATGCAACTGACTCTTTATTTTATACATGGATGCAACTGACTCTTTATTTTATATATGGATGCAACTGTCTCTTTATTTTATACATGGATGCAACTGACTCTTTATTTTATACATGGATGCAACTGACTCTTTATTATACATGGATGCAACTGACCACTTTATTTTATACATGGATGCAACTGACTCTTTATTATACATGGATGCAACTGACTCTTTATTATACATGGATGCAACTGACTCTTTATTATACATGGATGCAACTGACTCTTTATTTTATACATGGATGCAACTGACTCTTTATTTTATACATGGATGCAACTGACTCTTTATTTTATACATGGATGCAACTGACTCTTTATTTTATACATGGATGCAACTGACTCTTTATTTTATACATGGATGCAACTGACTCTTTATTTTACATGGATGCAACTGACTCTTTATTTTACATGGATGCAACTGACTCTTTATTTTATACATGGATGCAACTGACTCTTTATTTTATACATGGATGCAACTGACTCTTTATTTTATACATGGATGCAACTGACTCTTTATTATACATGGATGCAACTGACTCTTTATTTTATACATGGATGCAACTGACTCTTTATTATACATGGATGCAACTGACTCTTTATTTTATACATGGATGCAACTGACTCTTTATTATACATGGATGCAACTGACTCTTTATTATACATGGATGCAACTGACTCTTTATTTTATACATGGATGCAACTGACTCTTTATTTTATACATGGATGCAACTGACTCTTTATTATACATGGATGCAACTGACTCTTTATTTTATACATGGATGCAACTGACTCTTTATTTTATACATGGATGCAACTGACTCTTTATTATACATGGATGCAACTGACTCTTTATTATACATGGATGCAACTGACTCTTTATTATACATGGATGCAACTGACTCTTTATTATACATGGATGCAACTGACTCTTTATTTTATACATGGATGCAACTGACTCTTTATTTTATACATGGATGCAACTGACTCTTTATTTTATACATGGATGCAACTGACTCTTTATTTTATACATGGATGCAACTGACTCTTTTTTATACATGGATGCAACTGACTCTTTTTTATACATGGATGCAACTGACTCTTTATTATACATGGATGCAACTGACTCTTTATTTTATACATGGATGCAACTGACTCTTTATTATGCATGGATGCAACTGACTCTTTATTATACATGGATGCAACTGACTCTTTATTTTATACATGGATGCAACTGACTCTTTATTATACATGGATGCAACTGACTCTTTATTATACATGGATGCAACTGACTCTTTATTTTATACATGGATGCAACTGACTCTTTATTTTACATGGATGCAACTGACTCTTTATTTTATACATGGATACAACTGACTCTTTATTATACATGGATGCAACTGACTCTTTATTATGCATGGATGCAACTGACTCTTTATTTTATACATGGATGCAACTGACTCTTTATTATACATGGATGCAACTGACTCTTTATTTTACATGGATGCAACTGACTCTCTATTTTATACATGGATGCAACTGACTCTTTATTATCCATGGATGCAACTGACTCTTTATTATACATGATGCAACTGACTCTTTATTACTTACATGGATGCAAACTGATCTTTATTTTATACATGGATGCAACTGACTCTTTATTTTACATGGATGCAAACTGACTCTTTATTTTACATGGATGCAACTGACTCTTTATTTATACATGGATGCAACTGACTCTTTATTATACATGGATGCAACTGACTCTTATTTTATACATGGATGCAACTGACTCTTTATTTTTTACATGGATGCAACATGACTCTTTATTTTATACATGGATGCAACTGACTCTTTATTTTACATGGATGCAACTGACTCTTTATTATACATGGATTCAACTGACTCTTTATTCTATACATGGATGCAACTGACTCTTTATTTTTTACATCAGGCATGCAACTGGACCTCTTTATTTTATACATGGATGCAACTGACTCTTTATTTTATACATGGATGCAACTGACTCTTTATTTTATACATGGATGCAACTGACTCTTTATTTTATACATGGATGAAACTGACTCTTTATTTTATACATGGATGCAACTGACTCTTTATTTTATACATGGATGCAACTGACTCTTTATTTTATACATGGATGCAACTGACTCTTTATTATACATGGATGCAACTGACTCTTTATTATACATGGATGCAACTGACTCTTTATTTTATACATGGATGCAACTGACTCTTTATTTTATACATGGATGCAACTGACTCTTTATTTTATACATGGATACAACTGACTCTTTATTATACATGGATGCAACTGACTCTTTATTTTATACATGGATGCAACTGACTCTTTATTATACATGGATGCAACTGACTCTTTATTTTATACATGGATGCAACTGACTCTTTATTTTATACATGGATGCAACTGACTCTTTATTATACATGGATACAACTGACTCTTTATTTTATATATGGATGCAACTGACTCTTTATTATACATGGATACAACTGACTCTTTATTTTACATGGATGCAACTGACTCTTTATTTTATACATGGATACAACTGACTCTTTATTTTATACATGGATGCAACTGACTCTTTATTTTATACATGGATGCAACTGACTCTTTATTTTATACATGGATGCAACTGACTCTTTATTTTATACATGGATGCAACTGACTCTTTATTTTATACATGGATGCAACTGACTCTTTATTTTATACATGGATGCAACTGACTCTTTATTTTACATGGATGCAACTGACTCTTTATTTTATACATGGATGCAACTGACTCTTTATTTTATACATGGATGCAACTGACTCTTTATTATACATGGATGCAACTGACTCTTTATTATACATGGATGCAACTGACTCTTTATTTTATATATGGATGCAACTGACTCTTTATTTTATACATGGATGCAACTGACTCTTTATTTTATACATGGATGCAACTGACTCTTTATTTTACATGGATGCAACTGACTCTTTATTTTATATATGGATGCAACTGACTCTTTGTTATACATGGATGCAAATGACTCTTTATTATACATGGATGCAACTGACTCTTTATTATACATGGATGCAACTGACTCTTTATTATATACATGGATGCAACTGACTCTTTATTTTATACATGGATGCAACATGACTCTATATTAATACATGGATGGCAACTGACTCTTTATTAATACATGATGCAACTGACTCTTTATTTTATACAATGGATGCAACTGACTCTTATTTTTACATGGAAGCAACTCGACTCTATATTTTATACATGGATGCACTGACTCTTTATTCTGCATGGATGCAACTGACTCTTTATTATGCATGGATGCAACTGACTCATTTAAGTTATACATGGATGCAACTGACTCTTTATTATACATGGATGCAAACTGACTCTTTATTTTATACATGGATGCAACTGACTCTTTATTATATACATGGATGCAACTGACTCTTTATTATACATGGATGCAACTGACTCTTTATTATACATGGATGCAACTGACTCTTTATTTTATACATGGATGCAACTGACTCTTTATTATACATGGATGCAACTGACTCTTTATTATACATGGATGCAACTGACTCTTTATTATACATGGATTCAACTGACTCTTTATTATGCATGGATGCAACTGACTCTTTATTATACATGGATTCAACTGACTCTTTATTATATATGGATGCAACTGACTCTTTATTATACATGGATGCAACTGACTCTTTATTTTATATATGGATGCAACTGACTCTTTATTTTATACATGGATGCAACTGACTCTTTATTATACATGGATGCAACTGACTCTTTATTATACATGGATGCAACTGACTCTTTATTATACATGGATGCAACTGACTCTTTATTTTATACATGGATGCAACTGACTCTTTATTATACATGGATGCAACTGACTCTTTATTTTACATGGATGCAACTGACTCTTTATTATACATGGATGCAACTGACTCTTTATTTTACATGGATGCAACTGACTCTTTGTTATACATGGATGCAACTGACTCTTTATTTTATACATGGATGCAACTGACTCTTTATTATACATGGATGCAACTGACTCTTTATTTTACATGGATGCAACTGACTCTTTATTATACATGGATGCAACTGACTCTTTATTATACATGGATGCAACTGACTCTTTATTTTATATATGGATGCAACTGACTCTTTATTATACATGGATGCAACTGACTCTTTATTTTATACATGGATGCAACTGACTCTTTATTTTATACATGGATGCAACTGACTCTTTATTATACATGGATGCAACTGACTCTTTATTATACATGGATGCAACTGACTCTTTATTATACATGGATGCAACTGACTCTTTATTTTACATGGATGCAACTGACTCTTTATTATACATGGATGCAACTGACTCTTTATTTTACATGGATGCAACTGACTCTTTATTATACATGGATGCAACTGACTCTTTATTTTATACATGGATGCAACTGACTCTTTATTATACATGGATGCAACTGACTCTTTATTTTATACATGGATGCAACTGACTCTTTATTATACATGGATGCAACTGACTCTTTATTTTATACATGGATGCAACTGACTCTTTATTTTATACATGGATGCAACTGACTCTTTATTATACATGGATGCAACTGACTTTTTATTATACATGGATGCAACTGACTCTTTATTTTATACATGGATGCAACTGACTCTTTATTATACATGGATGCAACTGACTCTTTATTTTATACATGGATGCAACTGACTCTTTATTATACATGGATGCAACTGACTCTTTATTTTATACATGGATGCAACTGACTCTTTATTATACATGGATGCAACTGACTCTTTATTATACATGGATGCAACTGACTTTTTATTTTATACATGGATGCAACTGACTCTTTATTTTATACATGGATGCAACTGACTCTTTATTTTATACATGGATGCAACTGACTCTTTATTTTATACATGGATGCAACTGACTCTTTATTTTATACATGGATGCAACTGACTCTTTATTATACATGGATGCAACTGACTCTTTATTATACATGGATGCAACTGACTTTTTATTATACATGGATGCAACTGACTCTTTATTTTATACATGGATACAACTGACTCTTTATTTTATACATGGATGCAACTGACTCTTTATTTTATACATGGATGCAACTGACTCTTTATTTTATATATGGATGCAACTGACTCTTTATTATACATGGATGCAACTGACTCTTTATTTTATACATGAATGCAACTTACTCTTTATTATACATGAATGCACAATTACCTGCTACATAGATTACAAAATTCCATTAACAGATTTTATCATCGCCCCCAAAGATTGCAATTTACGTCAGTTTTGCGTGTACTCGATGATAAGTCTGATAACATGACGAAGGTCAATACAGTAATACCGATAAGCTAATATAGGTTTGATATATGACGGGTAATTGTGAGGTAATTACAAGGGGAGTAATTATGTGTAACAGCTTACATACATAGGTTTGATATATGACGGGTAATTCTGTGAGGTAATTATAAGGGGAGTAATTCTGTGTAAAAGCTTACATACATAGGTTTGATATATGACGGGTAATTCTGTGAGGTAATTACAAGGGGAGTAATTCTGTGTAACAGCTTACATACATAGGTTTGATATATGACGGGTAATTCTGTGAGGTAATTAAAAGGGGAGTAATTCTGTGTAACAGCTTACATACATAGGTTTGATATGACGGTTAATTCTGTGAGGTAATTAAAAGGGGAGTAATTCTGTGTAACAGCTTACATACATAGGTTTGATATATGACGGGTAATTCTGTGAGGTAATTAAAAGGGGAGTAATTCTGTGTAACAGCTTACATACATAGGTTTGATATATGACGGGTAATTCTGTGAGGTAATTAAAAGGGGAGTAATTCTGTGTAACAGCTTACATACATAGGTTTGATATATGACGGGTAATTCTGTGAGGTAATTAAAAGGGGAGTAATTCTGTATAACAGCTTACATACATAGGTTTGATATATGACGGGTAATTCTGTGAGGTAATTAAAAGGGGAGTAATTCTGTGTAACAGCTTACATACATAGGTTTGATATATGACGGGTAATTCTGTGAGGTAATTAAAAGGGGAGTAATTCTGTGTAACAGCTTACATACATAGGTTTGATATATGACGGGTATATTTTGTGATGTAATACCAAGGGGAGTAATTCTGTGTAACATCTTGCATACTTAGGTTTGACGTATGACGGGTAATTCTGTGAGGTAATTACAAGGGGAGTAATTCTGTGTAAGAGTTTACATATTACTGTTACATACTAAAATCTATTTCTTCATATTTTTACTTTGTTGAAGAGAAAAGATTTTTAAAAAATCTGGACAGTATTTAAAACAAAGCTAGGCTTTACATGGAGACGTTATTAACACTACAGTAAAGGACTGTACCGGAGTAAGTTAAGTAAATGGGTAGACAATTGGCCAAATCAAAATATTTAGTGTGATTAGCTGTCCATCCAAATCAAAATATTTAGTTTGATAAGCTCTCCATCCAAATCAAAATATTTAGTGTGATTAGCTGTCCATCCAAATCAAAATATTTAGTGTGATTAGCTGTCCATCCAAATCAAAATATTTAGTGTGATTAGCAATTCATTCGAATCAAAATAGTTAGTGTGATTAGCTGTCCATTCAGATCAAAATATTTAGTGTGATTAGATGTCCATCCAAATCAAAATATTTAGTGTGATTATATACGATATCTATTCTGAAATAAAGAAGGGAAACTGTGACAGAATTGTAAACATGTCAGTGTAAGTTAGAATAGTTAAAGATAAATTCACTCATCCTTGTCAATAAATTCACTCATTCATGTCAATAAATTCACTCTTCACTCATCCATGTCAATAAATTCACTCATCCATGTCCACTTTTGCAGAGAAAACTACACAAGTGCCAAGTTGCAAAGGATCACTTACTCATTAAACATTTATCTTTTGGGGTTAAACGTAGATATGCTTCCCCGAGTGTAAGTTTTGATTGGATTATTTGGAAAAATAATATTTGCAAATTTATTCAATGTGACTTCAGAACAAATTGAAATTGTAACGAATTTGGACAAGTCCATTTTTAAGTGTTTACCTTGATATTTGTGTAATGCAAATAATATTGTCACAAATCTAGGGTTTGTGCTATTTATATTTACGTCTTGGATATAGCTTTCTTAGATTTTAATGATTTGTTTGAATATAGGGAGTAGGTGTTGGGAAGATATTTCTAAAACAGAGTAATTAGCCAATGACTAGGAGCAGGCGTCATAATGTACAGTTTTCACGAGTTTTTTTTGTAGCATGGATTAGGCTTGCAAAATGGACCTAATTTCTTAACATAAGGGATTCTCGAGATATTTTCGCGTATAAGTGTTTAGTCATTTGAGATAGGAATAAATATGTGTATTATGTGTTTGAGCCATGTTTGGTGATACGTGGCATGAAATACCAATATGCGGCTTATACAAGCGCGTTGATAAATCAAACGAATTTGATGCCCCCCAAACCCCCCCCCCAAAAAAAAAAAAAACAAAAAAAAAAAAAAAAAAACAACAAAGCAGCAACAAAAAACATGCAAGTTTGAAAATTAGAGTTTCATAAATGTGTAGTAGTTATTTGTTAAAATAAATGTATTTGTGGTATTCGCGCGTTTGAGAATCTTTAGTTGACAATGACTGTTGTCTTGAGGTCTTTGAAAATAGGGAAAACATCGACCTCAAGCCAGCCTCACACAGGTGTTGTTTGTTTCGCTCAGTGGTTAGGTGCTGTTAAACCCCTTGCGTGTTACACTATGTTACGACGCAAGGTAAGAGATTAAGAGAAATATCCTATGATAAAGTATTATTCCACAGGACTGAATTTCGTCCAGTTTATATGCAACTTATATAAAGTCCGTTAACTTAGATTAGGTCCAGTTTATACGCAATTTAAATCAAGTCCGATAACTTAGATTAGGTCCAGTTTATAAGCAACTTAAATCAAGTCCGATAACTTAGATTAGGTCCAGTTTATACGCAATTTAAATCAAGTCCGATAACTTAGATTAGGTCCAGTTTATACGCAATTTATATCAAGTCCGATAACTTAGATTAGGTCCAGTTTATACGCAATTTATATCAAGTCCGATAACTTAGATTAGGTCCAGTTTATACGCAATTTATATCAAGTCCGATAACTTAGACTAGGTCCAGTTTATACGTAATTTATATCAAGTCCGATAACTTAGATTAGGTCCAGTTTATACGCAATTTATATCAAGTCCGATAACTTAGATTAGGTCCAGTTTATACGCAATTTATATCAAGTCCGATAACTTAGACTAGGTCCAATTTATACGCAATTTATATAAAGTCCGATAACTTAGACTAGGTCCAGTTTATACGCAATTTATATCAAGTCCGATAACTTAGATTAGGTCCAGTTTATACGCAATTTATATCAAGTCCGATAACTTAGATTAGGTCCAATTTATATGCAATTTATATCAAGTCAGATAACTTAGAATAGGTCCAGTTTATATGCAACTTATATAAAGTCCGATAACTTAGATTAGGTCCAGTTTATACGCAATTTATATAAATTACGATAACTTAGATAAGGTCCAGTTTATGCGCAATTTATATCAAGTCCGATAACTTAGATAAGGGCCAGTTTATGCGCAATTTATATCAAGTCTGATAACTTAGATTAGGTCCAGTTTATACGCAATTTTATCAAGTCCGATAACGTAGATTAGGTTCAGTTTATATGCAATTTATATCAAGTCCGATAACTTAGATTAGCCCAGTTTGGTAAGTCTAATACAAAGATATGGTTCGATAAAAGACGGTAATTTCTTTAAATAGGAAAGGAGCAAAGAGGCCACGTACGAGCCTATCCGCTAATAATCGGAAGAGCATCTCTGAAATACTGCAGTGGCTGCCTTTGAATATACACGTAACTTGTTCACCACAGGACATTATGTGCATTTCACACACCAGCATAGCGTTCATTACGGACGACTCGACTGAGTTGGAACATGCCCAGGTTTCTTTTTTTAAGCACGAACGCACTAGAGAACTTTCTTTAATTGAACTTATGTAAATAATTCCATAAAGATATCTTAATCCTTTTGACATGATTCTATTTTGCTTTGAGTACTTTAGTGTGTGACGGAGTTCTCTGCCACTTTCTGGAGATACGCTGTATGGCTACATAGAAATATTCCGAGATGGAATGTTTTGGAAAAACCACGAGGTGTTAATAAATGGGATAAAAATCACCCTTCTTTTACCAGAGGTCATATTCTTGCCTCCAATGTATATTTGCCTCAATAGTGCATAGACTATGAAATGCGTTATTTTTACATATTGTTGTTGAACAGTCAGATGACATAGTTTGGACCATATGGTAAGTATCATACATGGATCTAATTCAATAATGGACCATATGGTAAGTATCATACATGGATCTAAATCAATAATGGACCATATGTTAAGTATGATACATGGATCTAATTCAATAATGGACCATATGGTAAGTATCATACATGGATCTAATTCAATAATGGACCATATGGTAAGTATCATACATGGATGTAGTTCAATAATGGACCATATGGTAAGTATCATACATGGATCTAAATCAATAATGGACCATATGGTAAGTATCATACATGGATCTAATTCAATAATGGACCATATGGTAAGTATCATACATGGATCTAATTCAATAATGGACCATATGGTAAGTATCATACATGGATCTAAATCAATAATGGACCATATGGTAAGTATCATACATGGATGTAGTTCGATAATGGACCATATGGTAAGTATCATACATGGATCTAAATCAATAATAGACCATATGGTAAGTATCATACATGGATGTAGTTCAATAATGGACCATATGGTAAGTATCATACATGGATCTAATTCAATAATGGACCATATGGTAAGTATCATACATGGATCTAATTCAATAATGGACCATATGGTAAGTATCATACATGGATCTAATTCAATAATGGACTGCAACTTTATTGGTTCCAAGTAGTCACAACGAGTGTATTTAGACATGGATGTATACAGATTTGGAGGAAGTAGAACTCTGTGTCGTTGGATTAAACTTTTTCAAGTGATAGCAACATTTGTAGTTCAAATGAAATCCTCATACATTAAATACTGACACTGAGCTAAACACATTTCTTCTCTTGCATCTTGGATAAACTGGCATGTGTCCACAGTGGCGTACTAAGGGTAAATGGCGCCCGGGTCGACGATGATGGCCCAAAGGGCCAGAACACGAGTCCCGAATGTTTATCAACTGTTTTGCTGTTTTGGCGCCTCAAGACCTCTGGCGCCCGGGGAAACCGCCCCGTGCGCCCCCCCTCCCCCCCCCCCCCGTTAGTACGCTACTGTGTGTCCATCAGTGTTATTGCTTCTTATCCTAAATATGAATAACGTTACTTTCAATTAAGAACCCAGCAGGTCCGGTATTATGTCGATATTCGACCCAGCAGGTCTGGTATTATGTCGATATTCGACCCAGCAGGTCCGGTATTATGCGATATTCGACCCAGCAGGAGTTGAGTACAGATACAACATCAACACAACGCCTTCTAGGTCAACTAGTTTTGGTTGCATGGCTTGAAAAGCAAGTAAAAATAAAATGGCAATTGAAATAATGAATATGAATCTAATGCATGGACATTTGATATCCAACAATTTAAATGGAGTGTGATGGTTTAGTAACGTCTTTGTGATCTGTGTGTTGTGTTATATGTTCATAACTATGATGTACTGCAAGAAAAGTTTATGTAAAATGCAATGTTCCTGTTATTTCCAGAACCAAACAGAGTCTGTGATCAAGTAACTTTGAAGATGATTAATCTCTGAACAATAGCCGGCCATAAGGGTTTAGCTTCATAGTTTATTTATCTCGAGTTCGCGATGATGTTTTTCTGATGAGGCAAACTGATTGATTGGTTTTAGTGCCATTTATTATCTCGACCCTTTTTTCAAAGAAGAGCCACAATAAAGCATTATATGTTTCGAAAGGGAATGGGGTGCTATGTAATCATTTCTACACCATATATGAAAAATAAATAAAGGACAAAAAGTTCATTGCAGCTATACATTTTTACTTTTAACAAGCAGTTGTGAATAGTGATGCTTATCATCAAGGGTTTATAATCAAAGAATCCATTTTCTGCTAAAAATAATAAACAGCTAAAGCTTCATACTTGTACTCTCATTGTTTGAGTTGAACAAGTTTGGTAACAGGTTGATTATAGATCAGACAAATTTGGTAACGGGTCGATTATAGATCAAACAAGTTTGGTAACAGGTCGATTATAGATCAAACAAGTTTGGTAACAGGTCGATTATAGATCAGATATGTTTGGTAACAGGTCGATTATAGATCAGACAAGTTTGGTAACAGGACGATTATCGATCAAACAAGTTTGGCAACAGGACGATTATCGTTCAAACAAGTTTGGCAAGAGGTTGATTATGGATCAAACAAGTTTGGTAACAGGTCGATTATGGATCAAACAAGTTTGGTAACAGGTCGATTATAGATCAAACAAGTTTGATAACAGGTCGATTATAGATCAAACAAGTTTGGTAACAATTATAGATCAAACAAGAGAAGTGCAGGAATATGGCTTTCCATTAAGCGGCTTGTTGGTCATGCAGTAACAATATACCTTTTCCGATTATCGCGTAGGTTGGGAATCCCCTTATGAATATCACGTGACACCGGTACAAATAGTCAGCGTAATAATCTATCTAAAAAGTATGTTTCTTGAACTGTCACATAAAAAGTAAAGAAGAAAAGTGAAATAAAAGATTTTTTTTTTTTTAAAAAACTCTCGTAATGTATTGGGGCGAATAAAGAATGATTTAATGGTATGTTTGAATCTTTTTATTTCATATAGCAAGATAATCTTCTTGTAAAATTTTGGCACAACTTTAATTCCAATTTTAGCAAGATCCTTATCGAACTCTGCTCAATCACATTCTAAACAAAGTGGCGTAATTAAATCACATCGTCACACACACACACACACACACACACACACACACACACACACACACACACACACACACACAGAGTAGTAGTACTGTTACTGCGGTAGGATGACATAATATTAACATTGATACTGGTAAAAGAGTCCTATTGTAATGACATCATATTAACACTGACACTGTTAGAAGAGTTAGATGTTGTAATTACATCTCATTGACACTGATACTGTTAGAAGAGTTAGATGTTGTAATTACATCACATTGACATTGATACTGTTAGAAGAGTTAGATTTTGTAATTACATCACATTGACATTGATACTGTTAGAAGAGTTAGATGCTGTTGTAATTACATCATACAAGTGACCCTTAAAAATACGTTAAGTACATTGCATGGTACAACACGTGCCTTTAATATAGGGCACATTTCCTTTAAACTGTGTATCATCCCACAGGACCATGAAATGCATCATTTTACATGTTATTCATGTTAAATATGATAACTTGGTCAGGGCCATTACGGTAAGTCTGATACAAGGATCTGTTTCGATAAAAGACTGTAATTTCTTAGATAGGCGAAGATAGCAGAGGCCATAGATTATAATGTATCATAATTAGTAACAGCACGAACTTTTCATCTCTGAAACACATAGGAATTGAGAGCATTTGACATTGAGTCGGATTTCGCTTGTACTGATTATTTTTCCGTTTCGTTGTCGGAGATATATATATATATATATATATATATAATATATATATATATATATATATATATATATATATATATATATATATAGTGTTTATTTGGATCCTCAGATGCATTTAATTTGGATGGCACACATATGCAGTTATATATCAATAGTTTAAACAAAGTCCAATTTATGTTGGCTAGCAATAATATTTCCTTGGCTACCAACAAATATTGCCTTGGCTACCAATAATATTGCCTTGGCTACCAACAATATTGCCTTGGCTACCAATACTATTGCCTTGGCTACCAATAATATTGCCTTGGCTAGCAATAATATTGCCTTGGCTACCAATAATATTGCCTTGGCTACCAATAATATTGCCTTGGCTAGCAATAATATTGCCTTGGCTACCAACAATATTGCCTTGGCTACCAATAATATTGCCTTGGCTAGCAATAATATTGCCTTGGCTACCAACAATATTGCCTTGGCTACCAACAATATTGCCTTGGCTACCAATAATATTGCCTTGGCTACCAACAATATTGCCTTGGCTAGCAATAATATTGCCTTGGCTACCAACAATATTGCCTTAATTATCGTCGGCAATGTCAGTCATCTGTCACATAAGTGAAAATTCCATTGGCACGCAACCAATACAATTACCTACATTTTTTGAAATGTTTACCTAACTAATGGTTTGATCCTCCACATGCTGGATTGGTCAAGCATACGGCCAGTGTTTACCTACCTAAAAGTTTGATTGTTCTCCACATGCTGGGTTGGTCAAGCATTCGGTCAGTTGTTCTCTGTGTACACGTAATGTCATAATTGCTAGTTCAGTGTTCATGAAATTAGCAGCACATACAAGTTAATTTGTTAGTTGAAAAAAATGCGATTTAAAAAAGAGCTAAATAGCAGACTCATTCTCTGTTTGTTTGTTTTTTTCTTCAAAAAGTCAATTTTGCCCTCCAATATATATTTGCCTTACAGGTGCATTGACCATAAAATGAATCACTCTTACATATTATGGATAAACAGTCCCGCAACATGATTAAGGCCAATATAGTAAGTATGATACGATATAATAATAAGTTACCGTCGACAATAGACTGTAACTAATTACTTTCAATTAATTGCTTGGAATTTACCATAACGAGCACATTTAGACCACGTGTATAGCTTTAAAGAAATGTAACTTCAAGAAACTGGATTTTTAGGAGGGAGCAATTTGTGTGCTTCAAAATTAATTCAGATACGGAAGTCACTGATATCGAGCAAACCCTCCCCCACCACCACATCTCTGTTCAAGTGTTTTTGCAAAGTAGTTTTCCATCAGTTTCGTCTCTTCCTATACAAAATAAGCAATGAAGTAGAGTTCATTTAAAATAAAGTCTAATATAAGTTAAATATGAACATAGTCGCTTTCAGTTTTAAACGTAGCAGGTCTTATGGTATGTCGATATTCGACCCAGTAGATCCAATGTTAGGTCGATATTCGACCAGTAGGAGTAGCGTAAGGATACGACATAGACCTTCTAGGTGAACAAGCTGCAGTAATATGGCTTTGAAAAGCACGGAAAGTAGTGGTTTTTACAAGAATGAATAGGAACCAAATTTAATAACATGTTATGCACGGAAGTAAGATGTGCAACAGGTTAAATATAGTGATTTAATGTGATGAACTGGTAACGACTTTTGTGTGTACTGCAAAAGAAGTTCAGCAGATGGGAAAAATTACACATAAAGATGATTATTCTCTGAATAATTGCAAGCCATATAGCTCTTTGCTTCATCCACTTGTACCTGCATGAGACGTCGGCTCAAATAGCCTAGGCGGTTGATCGCCGGCTAACCTTCTGGAGATCAGGGTTAGAACCTCATTCTGGACGAACACAGTTTCTCTGTGAGATTTGCTGGGATCAGTGATTTCAGGATCTGGGTTTTATAGTTTTCCGCTCTGAGTTGAGAAAAGGTCGTTGAGGCTGACGGAGATACGATGACGTGTCTCCCAAAGGCAGGAAAATGTGTCACGGGTCAGACGTCGGATGTGCTAGCTTAGGTGGTAGCGCGCCCAGCTTGCATCCTGGAGAAATGGGTTAGAACCACGGTATGGCTGTATACATTTTTCTATGTAAAATTTGTTTGGATCAGCGATTTAAAGATCTGGTATCTCCCAAGGGTAGGAAAATGTATGACGGATACCTGCACTTAACGTCGGCTCAGATAGCTAGGCGACAGCGGGTCCAGCATGCATTCTGGAGATCCGGGTTTGAGCCGCGGCCTAAACATGCACATTTCTCTCTGTGACACTTCATAGTTGTTTAACTAAAGAGCGAACCGGTGACCTTCTAATAAGAAAAATCTTTAACTGGATTTAACTTGGATTAACTATTATTAGTCGTCGTTTATTTTGAATGGATTCCAAAATGTTCGCAATAAACTTCTTAGTCATGTTTAACTCACTTGAAAGTTTCTACCCCCCTCCCCCGCCTCTATTTGATCATTTAATCAACGGATTCATGAAATCATAAATTTCATAATACAAACATATACAAGATACCCCGTCCATCAATCAATCCATCTATCTATCTATCTTATATTTACCTA
This sequence comes from Margaritifera margaritifera, assembly GCA_029931535.1. Taxonomy (NCBI): domain Eukaryota; kingdom Metazoa; phylum Mollusca; class Bivalvia; order Unionida; family Margaritiferidae; genus Margaritifera; species Margaritifera margaritifera. Next base: position 875,041 of record JAQPZY010001153.1, read on the forward strand.
CCTACCCACATATATATCCATTTATCATAGATGTATGGATTGATCAATCGAGTGCCCATCAAATAGATCGAACTATCTCTTTATCTTGTGATTGCACTTGGAGAAATGTATTAGAAGTAACACTTGCAGAAGAATGCGATACTCTTAAAGAATAGAGGAAAACTGTAATAATATACAGGTGACTCTTACAAGTACATTGCATATATCACACGGAATAGAACTGTTGGTGTAATGATATCATACAGGTGGCCCTTACAAGTACATTGCATATATCACACGGAATAGAACTGTTGGTGTAATGATATCATACAGGTGGCCCTTACAAGTACATTGCATATATCACACGGAATAGAACTGTTGGTTTAATAATATCATACAGGTGACCCTTAAAAGTACATTGCATATATCACACGGAATAGAACTACTGGTTTAATAATATCATACAGGTGACCCTTACAAAAACATTGCGTATATCGCACGGAAAAAAACGTTCGTATCATGTAGGGCAGATTTCCTTTTAAAATGCTCATCGTCTAGAAAGACCAGAAAATCCTTAAATTGTTCGTGTTACTGATGCTAAGTCCGATAACTTAGTCGGGGCCAATACGGAGGTTCTTATAGAATGAAATGATGTGGCTCGATCAAAGACGGTAGTTCTCTGGAAAAAAAGAGAAGGAAAGGGAACTTAGAATACAATTTATCATACGTAGTAACGACTTGAACTTTTGATATGTGAAACTGTTGGGAATGGAAAACATAAAAGATTGAGTTATATTTCTCTTGTAAAAACTTATAATGTCTCTCTTTAATTTTTATATCTATATATAGAGAAGACTAGTGGTTCATTCGATACAATTAGGATGGCAAGCAATAGGAAACGCTGCTTATATTTGATAATTTACTCAAAATTTATTTATTTTGACTTCTATTAATATGGCATAAATTGTCTGTAATAATGGTCAATTGCAAAAGAAATTAAAAAAGGCGTGGCCACTGTCAATTATCCCCCCGCTGACCATTCTAATCATCCAGTTAGGTGTGAATGTATCAGGTTGACCATTCTAATGACCCAATTAGGTGTGACTGTAGCAAGCTGACCATTATAATCACCCAGTTAGGTGTGAATGTTTACCTAATCCTATTGTTCTCCACGTGTTGTGTCGGTCAAGGGGTAGTTCAGGAGCCCAGCGTGTCACCTATGCCTTGTATTATGTGACACGTACAATTATAATCCCTACAGCTTCTCTTTATGTCGTTATATTTTATTTGAAATTTTCATGAAGTATATACTAATAAAAGTCATCTGTCAATCATGCTGGTTGTTTTCAAAGAGAAAAACGGTGTTTTTTTTTTTATAGAAATAGCTTTGCGCTAATTAATGGGCGTAGTTTTCTCTCTTTTATCCGACGTCAGTTTATGTCCACCAAGATATATTTACCTTGATGGCATATAGACTATAAAATACTTTCCTTTTACATGTTATTGGCGGAAAGTCTGATATGGAAATATTGATACTATAATCGGTTTTGATAATGGAAGATAACTTAAATAGTCAGAATTTACCCTCTGAGCCATTTTCTTGCTGTTTTGTTTTTTTTTCCTTTTTTGTGTTTGTTTTATAGCACACCAACACTCTCAAGGTTTTTTTGTCATGAGGTAAGGATATTAAAGTGACTTGATTAAAAACAAACCATGTGTTAGCCGATACGGGCTGATCCAATGATGGAAATCGAACCCGCACCGTTTTATTTACGAGTCCAACGCCTTACCACCACTAAACCACCGCAGCTCGTTGAGCGTATTTGGATCATGCAGATATGGAGAACGTAAAACTATAGATAACTGGATTAAACTTTTCTAGGTGAGAACAAGTGATTGCAACTGAAATGGAATTTTGATATGGAAATTATTGACATCGAACTAAAAACATATACTCACATATCTTTGATAAACTAATAAGTGTCCGTCAGTTTAACTGCTTTTTATCCAAAGTAAGTGATGCAAAGAACCCATTTAAAATAAACTCTAATATTACTTAAATATGAACAGCGTCACTTTTAATTTAGAACCCAGCAGGTATGATGTTGTGTTGATATACTACACCGCATGAGTAGCGCAACGACACAACATAAAGCTATAACCCGTTCTAGGTCAAATAGTTTCTGTTGTGTGGCCTGACAAAATATGGAAAGTGATCACGCTTGAAAAAAAAAAAAAAAAAAAAAAAAAGGATTCCAAAAAATCGCAAGATATTAATATTAAGCTCGGAGGTATATTTGTTAGACATTAAATGGAGTGTGAAGACCTTGGGATACTTTTTGTATCATTTTCTGTCTTATGTTGTATGATATACTGAGGTAAAATCGATTTCCCGTCTTTTTTCGAGAACCAAACGGCTTCTAGGAATAATTAGAGTTAAAGATGTTCCCCAATAATAATAAAAAAGTGATAATTCATCGTGTTTGTTTCAAAGTTAATGTATCTATAGTGCTAACTAGCAACCTTCTGATTACGTATCTATATTTCTAACTAGCAACCTTCTGATTACGTATCTATATTTCTAACTAGCAACCTTATGAATACGTATCTATATTGCTCTCAAGCATCCTTCTGATTACGTATCAATAGTGTTCACTATCAACTATCTGATTATGTATCTTTAATGCTCACTAGCAATCTTCTGATTACGTATCTATAGTGCTAACTAGCAATCTTCTGATTACGTATCTATATTGTTAACTAGCAGCCTTCCGATTACTTATCAATAGTGCTAACTAGCAACCGTCTGATTATGTGTGTACAATGCTAACTAGCGACCTTCTGATTACGTATCTATAGTGCTGACTAGCAACCTTCTGATTATGTGTGTATAGTGTTAACTAGTAAACTTTTGATTACGTGTCTATAGTGCTTACTAGCAACCTTCTGATTATGTATCCAGAGTGCTAACTAGAAACCTTCTGATTATGTATCCAGAGTGCTAACTAGCAACCTTCTGATTATGTATCCAGAGTGATGACTAGAAACCTTCAGATTACTTATCTATAGCGATAACTAGCAAACCTTTGATGATGTATCTATAGTGCTAACAAGCAACCTTCTGATTACGTATCTATAGTGCTAACAAGCAACCTTCTAATTATGTATCCAGGGTGCTAGCTAGAAACGTTCTGATTATGTATCCAGAGTGCTAGCTAGCACCCTTCTGATTATGTATTCAGAGTGATAACTAGCAACCTTCTGATTATGTATTCAGAGTGATAACTAGCAACCTTCTGATTACGTATATATAGTGCTAGCTAGCAACCTTCTGATTACGAATCTATAGTGCTAACTAGCAACCTTCTGGTTGTGCAGAGTTTCCTATGACTTTTAAATAGCGTTGCATTAGCTAGATATTACTATACATTTCCAACAATTTACAAGAAAACTCAGTTTACGTCCTGACGACACTAAAATATTGACTGGATTAAACTCAGTCCATGTCTTGACACTAAAGTATTGACTGGATTAAACTCAGTCTATGTCTTGACACTAAAGTATTGACTGGATTAAAGTCAGTCTATGTCCTGACGACACTAAAGTATTGACTGGATTAAAAACTCAGTCTATGTCCTGACGACACTAAAGTATTGACTGGATTAAACTCAATCTATCTCCTCACGACACTAAAGTATTGACTGGATTAAACTCGATCTATCTCCTGACGACACTAAAGTATTGACTGGATTAAACTCAATCTATCTCCTGACGACACTAAAGTATTGACTGGATTAAACTCAGTCTATGTCCTGACGACACTAAAGTATTGACTGGATTAAACTCAGTCTATGTCCTGACGACACTAAAGTATTGACTGGATTAAACTCAGTCTATGTCCTGACGACACTAAAGTATTGATTGGATTAAACTCAGTCTATCTCCTGACGACACTAAAGTATTGACTGGATTAAACTCAGTCTATGTCCTGACGACACTAAAATATTGACTGGATTAAACTCAGTTTATCTATTGATGACACTAAATTATTGACTGGATTAAACTCAGTCTATGTCCTGACGACACTAAAGAATTGACTGGATTAAACTCAGTCTATGTCCTGACGACACTAAAGTATTGACTGGATTAAACTCAGTCTATGTCCTGACGACACTAAAGTATTGACTGGAGTAAACTCAGTCTATGTCCTGACGACACTAAAGTATTGACTGGAGTAAACTCAGTCTATTTCTTGACACTAAAGTATTGACTGGAGTAAACTCAGTCTATCTCCTGACGACACTAAAGTATTGACTGGATTAAACTCAGTCTATCTCTTGACACTAAAGTATTGACTGGAGTAAACTCAGTCTATGTTATGACGACACTAAAGTATTGATTGGATTAAACTCAGTCTATGTCCTGATGACACTAAAGTATTGACTGGATTAAACTCAGTCCATCTCTTGACACTAAAGTATTGACTCTAGTAAACTCAATCTATCTCCTGATGACACTAAAGTGTTGACTGGATTAAACTCAGTCTATCTTCTGATGACACTAAAGTATTGACTGGATTAAACTCAGTCTATCTCCTGATGACACTAAAGTATTGACTGGATTAAACTCAGTCTATCTCCTGATGACACTAAAGTATTAACTGGATTAGGACCTTGTAGTCCATTTCTCATCCAGACCATTTTTCAAAATGGGGTGAAAATACATCACTATACGTTGAATCATTAACAGAAAAGGGCACGTGTTACACATATATACAATTCTACACCAGATCGGATAAATTAAATAGGGAAATAGAGCAGAATGTAAATCTAAAAATCTTTCTTTGATAAGCAAACTTGAATAGAGATATTAATCATTATTAGTTCATTTATTTTTTAAAAAATCCTTTAAGTCATAAGTCATAATCCAACAGCTGACGTTAAACATGTAGACGCTCATTTTCATAATCCAACAGCTGACGTTAAACATGTAGACGCTCATTTTCATAATCCAACAGCTGACGTTAAACATGTAGACGCTCATTTTCATAATCCAACAGCTGACGTTAAACATGTAGACGCTCATTTTCATAATCCAACAGCTGACGTTAAACATGTAGACGCTCATTTTCATAATCCAACAGCTGTAGTAAAAATTCCGACACGAGAAGCGCAGGAATAAATTACAAATAAGCGCCTTGTCAGTCACGCGATCCAGTTTTTATGGCTCGTAGAAATTCCTGATCTTTAGACAAGGCTAACAGGACAGTATTGACGTGGATGTTCCACCTAATTTCTATTGAAGAACACGGAAAAAATATATGTAAAAAATGAGCAATCGTCAGTCAACGAATTTATGAATGCGTAAATTTCGAAATACCAAATTGTAAACAGAGAACTATTGCTACTTGGCCATCTATCGACACTCATCTCCCTCCATGTATGTATGTATGTATGTATGTATGTATGTATGTATGTATGTATGTATGTATGTATGTATGTATGTATGTATGTATGTATGTATGTATGTATGTATGTATGTATGTATGTATGTATGTATTTATGTATGTATGTATGTATGTATGTATGTATGTATGTATGTATGTATGTATGTATGTATGTATGTATGTATGTATGGATTATACACGTTTTCTTGTGCACACACGTTTGCCGGAGCAAGAGGGGAAAATAATTGGAGGTCAAGGGTTCAAAATTTTGTCGGGGTCTTTCGGCAAACGTTAGTGCACCAGCAAATCACCGTTATTTTGAACATGTTCAATTTCTAGATAGATAAATTATATACCAAATATTCCCACACAAAGGAGATTCTATACACATGTAAACCCCAACTTAAGAAGCACGTGAAATTCCAATGTTTGAGTTAGGCTAATGTCACCAAAGGGCATGACGTCAAACCTCAAACCAGCTCGAACCAACCCTATCATGTACGTGTGTTTGTATGTATGTATATAAGTATGTATAGATGGATGGATGAATGGATTATGGATTGACTGATTGATCTATCGATCAATCGATCATTCTATATATCTAACTATTCCTCTATAGCATGATTGCAGCGGCAGATTGGGAACTGTATATGTGGGTTTTCTTAAATAAAAAAAGGAAAGTTTAATTACATCATACACGTGAGCCTTAAAATCACATGACTTAAATTCGTATGGTACCGCTCGTGAATCCAACATAGGGCACGTTTCCCTGAAACTGCTTATCGTTCCAAAAGACCATGAAATGCATCAATTTTATCATGTTATTGATGCTGTGTCTGATGTCATGGTTAAGGTCAATATGTTTAGTCTGATACAAAAATCTGGTTCAATAAAACACGGTAATTTATTTAGATTGGAGAGAAACATAAAGGCTATAGATTATAATTTATCATAATTAGTAGCAGCACGAACTGTTTCATATCTGAAACCCTCATGAATGAAGAGCAGTTAAGATTGAGTCAGATTTCGCTTACAGAAGCATTTCTTTCTTTCATCTTCATGTCTCTACAGAGTATTGAGTCCTAAGCATATACTATTACCTAGATCTGGATGTGAGTAGGTGAAATCGAGACAAATGAAAATATTGCAAGTGAAGAAAATAACTTTAAATACGCACTGAAGATCTTTTGTTTGTGAACGAGAGAGAGCATGGCTTGCACACGCAATAATACGCAATAATATCGTGTTCAAACGCTAAATTATTACGTGCTAAGGAAATTATTATTGCGTTTTCATGTAAAATTTCTTGATTGTAAATGCAGTAATATTAGGAGCTTAAGAAATATTCTTCTGTAGCTAGTTAATGTAACGTAACTAAACTCGTTAAGGACGTTTACTGCAATGACACGCAAACAATATGAGTTCATACGAAATATGCATGCGATTGCACGCAATAAATTTACTTTCATATGTAATAATTGTTCGTGAACACGTAATGCGATGGAACTTACCCAGCTGTCGCTGGATGACATGAGTATATTATTCTTGAATGGTTGGTTTCATCTTTCAAAAGTCTTTGCACAAGAGCAAAAATTCTGGAACAGGAAACTAAACGGTCCATACTGTACACATAGGTCATCTGGGGGAGTAAAGAGCGAATGAATTCCATTGTCTTGGCACGTATAAGATATCGCGGTCGCACACGATATTATTGCGTGCGCAATAATGTTTTCTCATGTAACCTTCGAGGCTCTGTATACTTATGAATACAAACATTCCAAGCCTAAGCTTCCTAAAATACAGCCCACACTTAATAAGCACTGACAATTTAAGTTTCTCTGCCTAGAATGCAATATTTTTTGAGTCTATATTCAATTTCCCATATGCGATTGACGAATTCCGCTAAATTAGCTGGAGACAATGCTTGATTTATGGTACCTTGGTATGACTTGTCTTCAATATTAAATAGAGACGTTATGCTATTTATGGTACCTTGGTATGACTTGTCTTCATTATTAAATAGAAACGTTATGCTATTTATTGTATCTTGGTATGACTTGTCTTCAATATTAAATAGAAACGTTATGGTATTTATGGTATTTTGGTATGACTTGTCTTCAATATTAAATAGAAACGTTATGGTATTTATGGTATTTTGGTATCACTTGTCTTCAATATTAAATAGAAACATTATGCAAGAGATACTTTCGTAACTCAGCAAAGAGAGAATTAGTAAAACCAGGGTAAGAATTTGTAATTCACACAAGAAGCGTATTTAGAAAATGTTATCTGTATTTAGAAAATGTTATCTGTATTTAGAAAATGTTATCTGTAGAAAGAGAAGGTAGTAAAACTTTTGCATGACTTCAATAAAATTGTGTATCTTTTAGAAAATGTTATTAATAGAAAGAGAAGGTAGTAAAAAATGTGCATGACTTCAATAAAATTGTGTATCTTTTAGAAAATGTTATTTGTAGAACGAGAAGGTAGTAAAAAATTTGCATGACTTCAATAAAATTGTGTATCTTTTAGAAAATGTTATTTGTAGAAAGAGAAGGTAGTAAAACTTTTGCATGACTTCAATACAACTGTGTATCTTTTAGAAAGTGTTATGTATAGAAAGAGAAGGTAGTAAAAAATTTGCATGACTTCAATAAAATTGTGTATCCTTTAGAAAATGTTATTTGTAGAAAGAGAAGGTAGCAAGACTTTTGCATGACTTCAATAAAATTGTGTATCTTTTAGAAAATGTTGTTTGTATTTAGAAAATGTTATCTGTAGAAAGAGAAGGTAGTAAAATGTTTGCATGACTTCAATAAAATTGTGTATCATTTAGACGTTCATGTATCGTTTTCTTGAAATGATCTGTGTCTAAACTGTTTTTTGTCGACCAGTCAACAAAGTGTGATATTTATTGTTGGTTACCATAATGAACGGAAGAACTACTTCGTACACCATATAGTGAGGAAAACTACGGCCTCCCTTCATGTGGCAAGAATTAGATCGAACACCGTACGAGACGAAAACTACAGCCTCCCTTTATGTGGTAAAGACCAATAGTGGCTGTTATTCAGAAGAAACAATTTCAAAATAGAAGTCAATTTATAGAGGTTATAATAGAGCTTTAAAACCGTGGTGAAGAAGCTGGACATGTCATTGCTTTAAAACCGTGGTGAAGAAGCCGTGTTGGACACGTCAATGCTTTGAAACCGTGGTGAAGAAGCTGGACACGTCATTGCTTTAAAACCGTGGTGAAGAAGCCGTGTTGGAGACGTCATTGCTTTAAAACCGTGGTGAAGAAGCCGTGTTGGACACGTCATTGCTTTAAAGAGCTGACCTTTCCATCTAGCTACCCTTAGAAATGTCCGTATCACACACATTAATTTACAGTACATTACAAAATGTCGACTATTCTGTCAAGAAATAATATGGACATAATAGAGGGTTATATCACTGATGTCAAGAAATAATATGGACATAATAGAGGGTTATATCACTGATGTCAAGAAATAATATGGACATAATAGAGAGTTATATCACTGATGTCAAGAAGTAATATGGACATAATAGAGGGTTATATCACTGATGTCAAGAAATAATATGGACATAATAGAGGGTTATATCACTGATGTCAAGAAATAATATGGACATAATAGAGGGTTATATCACTGATGTCAAGAAATAATATGGACATAATAGAGGGTTATATCACTGATGTCAAGAAATAATATGGACATAATAGAGGGTTGTATCATTATGCACTTGTAATGCTTTTGAGCAACGAAAGCTTGTAATCTTTCTATGAGGTTTTACATGTGACTAAGTTAAAATTGAATTGTATGGAGAGGTTTTACATGTGACTAAGTTAAAATTGAATTGTGTGGAGAGGTTTTACATGTGACTAAGTTAAAATTGAATTGTATGGAGAGGTTTTACATGTGACTAAGTTAAAATTGAATCGCATGGAGAGGTTTTACATGTGACTAAGTTAAAATTGAATTGTATGGAGAGGTTTTACATGTGACTAAGTTAAAATTGAATTGTATGGAGAGGTTTTACATGTGACTAAGTTAAAATTGAATTGTATGGAGAGTTAACTTGTCGTCTTATCTTTGAAATTGTTTGTCTACGTCTCTGAAAATACCCAATTTGATTTATTTCGCAAAGATATTTTTCCCATCAAATAGAGATATAATTATTTTTTGGATGAAAAATTAATTAGGAGCAGGTGTGACTATATTTGGATGATAAATTAGTTAGGTGTAGGTCTGACTATATTTGAGAACTTATAAGGTCGAAGTGCAGTGCACATTCTGATCAGAGTTGCCGCACCTGTGAGATCAGACTAGATTAAACTATGCTAAGGTTGCTTTATGAAATATATTTAAATAAAGTTATATATATGTGTCTCCTCTGTGTGTGTGTGTGTGTGTGTGTGTGTGTGTGTGTGTGTGTCTATCTATTCATACCAGGGGTATTTGAAAAGTTCTGAATATGTTGTTATAACATTTTATTTCTTTTTTGTTTCTTTGAGTCAGTCAGTAAATATTAGACCGATCGAAAGACAAAATAATTCCGTGCGCTCTTATGGTACTGTTATCAAGGCCGACTTGGATAACTTATGGTACTGTTATCAAGGCCGACTTGGATAAAGTTTACGGATGCAATTTTCTGTCATATCCTATAAGTCAGAGATGGGATCATCGTTGTAACGACGGTCGCGAGTCCGTGGAAGATGACCCATGTTCTGGAAGACCGTTCTCTGCGATTGGTGAGCGGAAAGCGGATGTTTAAAGGAGCAAATTGATGAAGCTGCTTGATACACAGTGGAATATATTTCTATTATTACGGGCTTTAATTCGTCAGCTGTTTTTAATAACCTGAAGAATCATATAAAACTCAGAAAGATTTGTGCAAGATGGGTCCCGCATTTGTAGATGGCTGATCACAAATAGACTCGGGTTGATATCGCAAAACAGCTACTCGCCAAATATGAAAAGAGTGACAAGAGATTAAATATGGATTTACTTTTTTGAACCCGACTGAAGAGTAAATAATAAAGTTTGCTTTGGAAAAAACGAGCAGAGATTACAAAATCAAAAAGCAAAAAAAAAAAAAAGAGGGTAGTATATAGATATGACAGTAGCTAGTGCAGTATAATTTTGCACCAATCAATTCTTGTAGGGAAAAAGACAATACTAAAAAAACTATATTAAAAACCTTTTTTCAATAATTACTTAAGCACTAGTGCAGCCAACCCAGATTTTGTTTCCAATATAAATAATAGCAGCAAATGATAGAACTATTTCATGAGGTGAATATGAAGGGCTAATGTATATTTGTTTACAGGTTAGGATGGTATAAAAGTATCGTCAAAGCGAGTTGTGTTACAAAATAACATACAAGATCATTCTTTTTAAAAGTAGCAACATTTTTGATTTATTGATTTCAAACATCAGAAAAGATATCCTATTATACTATAACAATGATGCAGATTTATAAATTACATTCAGTGACGAGAAAACCGAGATAAATAGAATCAGCCCTGATGGCAGGATGGTTAAAACAGTGCGGTATGACATTGGAATAAATTGCGTATTGATGTGGGTCAATACATAACATTTTTATTCGGATAAATTCACGATACAATTGGAAGATCTTGTAAACTTTACAATCAGTCCACAATAATTCATAAAAACAGACATAATTTATGGCGAACAAAGTTAAATTGAAAACAACACATGGTGATTTACTATTTGAAGATGCTCTGTTAGAACTAACCATAGGAATGGCAAAATGGAACCCCCTCCCAACTGGAATTATTCCTTACGTTTGAAATAATTCAAGAAAGGTTTCAAATTGCTGAAGATGAAAGTACCTGCTTTAGACGGTCGTCCTGTTAGCTTGTTGATAACACATGAAGGCAATTTATCAGGCAAATAAAAATCTCTAGATGTCTTCATAGCGTTGAAATGACTGACACAGAGCAGTATTTTAGGTATCTTTATTAGGATCTTGAAAGCATATAAAAAGTAAAACGATTGATATAATTACATTATGACAGTGACAAATAATTTTATCTTCAAAATACGCATTCGTTTCAAAAGTGAAAAAGAACAAAGGAGATGACATACGTGATGATTTTATATAATTTTTTTAAGAGTGAAAACCTATGAAGATACAGTTTAATGAAGGAAAAAGAATTACAACAGGAAAGTACAGAATTTGCAGGAAAAGGAAAATAATAATTTCAGCTTACTGAGGCAAAAACGTATATGTATTCAAAATGTATAATAAAACCTTAAAATAAGAATGTGGAAGAGTTTCACTCAAAAAGAAAGTAGAAAATGGGTTGACGTTTTATCCAAAGTTAACAGAGGGATACAATAACACTCATCACATATAAAATTCATCCAGCTGAAGCAAGGTAGAAAACATACAAATATGGATAACCTTACTTAGTTACTTGATAAATAATACATTTGGATTACCTCATTTAAAAATAAGTGGAACAGTCAGAATTTTGAAATACACAATAATCTTTGCAAAGTGAATAATTTTACCTGGTCCAATCATTTACAAACTGGACGAGAATATAGATAGTGTATTTCAGGAACAAGAGTTATCTGTATATTATAAACAAGATGACAAATACAAACTTGAAAAGCCCTTGAAAACCAAAATAATGAACGGTAAAAAGTATGTACACCTAAAATGGAAAGGATATGATGAGTCGATTCACATTTGCAAAACAGCTGAAAACTGTATGCCATTAAAATAAATGAATCTCAATTTGTATCTAAGAACATGAAAACTTTGAGTTTTTAAAAAAGAACAAGTTTTGTAGAATGTTACAGATATGAATAAAGAAAGAAAAAAAGAAAACAAAAGAAACAACAGCAGAACATTTTAATATAAAGTAGTTAAGACACTCACGGCGTGTAAATTTACTTTGATGAAACAATTTGAGCGAAATGTAGAAAGTAGAACCAAAATTAACACTGGTAAATAACCAAATGGTACAAATGAAACGTTACAAGGCAACTACCATGCAGACAATGTCCTTGCAGGGTAATAAATGATATCACAGAAGAAATGAAAACGGAGAAAATTAAAAAATATAAAGTTGATTTTTCTTATGCCTCCAAATAGCTAAGACAAATACAATCTAGAAAACTACGAAATATACCTCCAAATAGCTAAACCAGATACAATCTAGAAAACCACAAGCTATGCCTCCAAATAACTAAACCAGATACAGTCTAGAAGACTACAAGCTATGCCTCCAAATAGCTAAACCAGATACAGTCTAGAAGACCACAAGATATGGCTCCAAATAGCTAAAACAGATACAGTCTAGAAGACCACAAGATATGGCTCCAAACAGCTAAAACAGATACAGTCTAGAAGACCTCAAGATATGGCTCCAAACAGCTAAAACAGATACAGTCTAGAAGACCACAAGATATGGCTTCAAATAGCTAAACCAGATACAGTCTAGAAGACTGCAAGCTATGCCTCCAAATAGCTACTACAAGCTATGCCTCCAAATAGCTAAACCAGATACAGTCTAGAAGACCACAAGATATGGCTCCAAATAAGTAAACCAGATACAGTCTAGAAGACCACAAGATATGGCTCCAAATAGCTAAAACAGATACAGTCTAGAAGACCACAAGATATGGCTCCAAATAGCTAAACCAGATACAGTCTAGAGGACTACAAAGCTAGTCTACGAGATTCTGAACAAGATAAAAGGTAATGAAAATTACATAAATGTTGATGCAATCATGAGGATATTTAAAATTTTAAAAAATTTCATTAGAAGAGGGTATATCAACTTTGCCAACATTACGTGCGCTTCGCGCAATTAACAATTAACTATGTATTTTCTTTGATACAATTTTTTCCATGTACAGTTTCAACACGTTCATAAACCTGCAATCACAAAAAAATTCTCAAAATTAACCAAAGTCAGTTGAGATGGTTGGAGGTTTTACATTACCTAGATGAAATAAAATCCAGTACACTTTTGATAGTGTGTAGTTATACAAATTGTAAAGATAAAGCTTTTTTTCAGGACTTTGATTTGGCGTCTAGTAGGAATTAAAATCAAACTACACAAATAGATGGTACAGTATGGATACCGGAGAAATTAAATGCAATTATTATAATTTCACTTAGTTCACAATCGATTACCTGATAACACATGGACTTTTACCGGATAAAATTGTTATACACTGTACAACAAAAGGATAATCCAACTTATATTGCTATCTGCTTTAACTTTTTTTTAATAACTGGCATAGGTTTTGCCTGCAGACAAATGTGGATTGAAACGAAAAGCATTATCAATACAATGCATCATGCAACATTAAACTATAATCATACTCTTGTCTACTTTTGAAAAAGCTATTGATTGTTTGCAATCGGTCCACGATCAAACATGAATATTAAAGGAAATGTAAAGCTTATCATTCCAGTGTTTTTTAGACAGTTAACAATTGACTATCTAACAGCACACGAACTTTAACCTGACAAAATTGCTACTCAATAAATAACTTAGCAATTTCAAAGCAGAATGAGTACTTCGGGACCAAACAACAGTACCTCCTTCGGTTCACGTGTTTTGTGCCATTATATTTCAGTTTAAAATGCAAGCCAAAGAAAGATATGAAAAATACAATTGTTCAAACTAAAACGGAGGAACCTGTGCAAAGTGTACAAGGCACAAATGCAGAGTGAGCTAACAGCAAACGGACAAGAAGTTTCCGGCACGGCACAACATCTACGGAAGTAATAAAACCTGTTACAACTGCAAAGTCCATTCTATCTCTTATATATCCGTCACTGCTGATAAACAATTATCTTAATTTGCATTTGGCGACGAGTTTCGCGAACTTCAAGATGGAAAGAACGACATAAAAACTATTTGGTCAGAACCATATCTAGTTACGTACAAATATCGTAGGCTGTAAGAGAAATATTATTTGAGATATCCAATATTCAACAATATCTACATCCAATGACATACATATATCGCAGTGTAAGAGAAATATTATTTGAGATACCCAATATTCAACAATATCTACATCCAATGACATACATATATCGTAGTGTAAGAGAAATATTATTTGAGATACCCAATATTCAACAATATCTACTTTCAATGACGCACAAATATTGTAGGCTGTAAGAAAAATGTTATTTGAGATACCCAATATTCAACAATATCTACATCAAATGAAGCAAAGGCTATCCAGTGAGATAGAAGCTTTGGAGGCTGACATGAGAAAATGGAAAAGAAGTATACAAATGTCTGGAAGTCTGTAGCACGTTACAATCTCAATTGGATCAGTTGCATAGAGATTTTAATAGTGAAATGAAACAAATCGATCAATAGAGCTTAACAATCTATTGAATGGTTTTAGCACAAAAATTACTGACCTGAACAACAAGATAACAGCTAGCCGTAATACTCTGTCAGAGTTGCAAAAGAAAAAATGATTTCACCAAAATAGCACACACAAAAAAAGATAGAGGAAAACAAAAACAAAATACGTGTGTATGAAAGCATGCTAAAAGCTACGAAGATAATTTACTATATATATGTATTGCTGATGTTAGTGATGAGATCATAATGATAAAGGCTGTTACATGTACTGAATTTTACAACAAGGCAAATGCTAAGGTTCAAGAATTTAAAACAGATAAAAAAGAATAAATTGATCGAGAAGTGGATAATAATCCCAGCGTTGAACAGTGTAGTATTGATGAAACAGACAAGAGGATTAAACGAATGAAAAAAGATTTTAGTAATCTGGGACAAAAGTTTACAACGGAAACAGATTGATTCAAAACTGAAATTAATAAAGAGACTCCTTCTTGCATTTAAGTGGTAGTATACAGTTAAGTGGTGGTATACATTTAAGTGGTAGTATACATTTAAGCGGTGGTATACATTTAAGTGGTAGTATACATTTAAGCGGTGGTAATCATTTAAGTGATAGTATACAGTTAGAACAGAAAGAGACGAAACCATACAAATCTTGAGTACAAAAATCTTTGCAAATCTCGAATGTTAAATTCCTTTTATTCACGCATTTCTTTATTCCTTTACAAAGTTTCTCTTCATATTTGACTATGTTGAATGAATATTATTTTGACATTAACCCACAAAAAGTCTTTAATTGGAACACCATTTAATTTCGCTATTTAATTCATCCTTAGAAAGGTGGGGTATCATAAATATACATTTTGGTAGTCATTAGTGTCATAACATGTGATGTTTTTCTTCAATTCATTGTAAACATTTCCTGTGTCAACATAGAAACACAGAAAAATATGTATCAGCCATGTACAGTCTCATTTCAACTGTCGTTGTTTTTGAGCTTGTTGTTGTAATGTCTGTGCAATTATACATATTTGTATGGTTCCAACACTGTAAATCCTGCGGAAACCTGTTTGGGAAATTTTAATTTCTTGCTTTTTAAACTGACTAACACAAAATCATCGTCATTAATAGTTGGCAAATGATAGATTGATAGATCTGTATGACATTTAAAATCTTTTTTGCATTTGTACATACCTAGTTGAAATTGACAGTGCAACATGTAAATTTGATAAATTATTTCTATCAGGTGCAGAGGTGCGAGAATACACCGAGAACACTTGTACATTTTCCAAATTATTACCATCTCATGCAGAGGTACGAGAACACTGGTAAATTTCTAATCACCAACATCCAGAGTAGTGTTACGAGGATGCTGCTTCGCAAATACTCAATATACCATTGACAGTGCGAGAACACTTATATTTTATACAAAACAAAATACACTCTACTTTCTAGACCTACATTATAATTTCTTGATTGTTGGTGGAGTAAAGCGCAGACATAAATTTTATATGATATTTAAAATCAATAGTAGCACAAACAGATTAAGAAATACGGCCCGTCAGAATCAAGATTAAGCACGCGGTAATGAGTCATGCATACGTGGCTTGTTACATTATAGACGCCGTTGATTGTTCAGTTTAAATCGGCATTATTTCAGAGCAAAAAAGCCTGTCCCAAATGAACAAAGACGAAGTTGTGATTGAGGATTTAAAAGTTATAGTGGGATTTAAAAGTTATAGTGGGATTTTTACTGAGTAGAGCCATACCTATGAACCATGGAAAGGCGAGGTTTTGGTGTGACGTCAGAAAAATTAACACTTCCCGACTTTAGTATTAAGTCTTACGAGATTTAGATGCCAGTGGCAATAAAATATAAGAGTTGCACAAAGGATGTATAGAAAGAACACGGTGCGAAAATTCTTATCAGCTTTTCGCCGGACAGAGCTAGTGTTTAGGTAGATTTGTGAAAATATCGTTCATTTTATTTTTCTAAAGCCAGTATCCATTTGAGCCATTGCCTACATGAGCGTCTGCTAACAACATACATCTGTTTAGAGTGAACACCTGTTAATAACATATACATTTTTGGGGTGGACACCTGATCAAAAAGGACAAAATTAAAATATGAGTCGAAATATGATTGATGTAGATGAAAATAACTTTATTCACCTCGTTCAAATTTTTTCTATGAGCAGATAACAGACACCTTTTACTCTTGCTGTCTTATATTTAAGCAATTAATAGTGATATATATATATATATATATATATATATATATATATATATATATATATATATATATATATATAACTATCATTGTTTCAATAGTGTTACGCATGGAGTGGATGTTTCTTCGGAATTCCTCGTCGGAATACCTCGCGGATGAAGGCGAGGTCTGATGGAGGCAGATCACCTATGGTGACAATATATGGGACAATACAAACATATAAACCCATTCCATCAAGGTTCTGTTTGTACCTGCCGCCAATACATGATATTAAAGACCAATCATTTATAGAGGTATTTATTGAATTATTTTGTTTAACAACTAGTTGAGGAGGAACACAAAAATAGTGCAGGACGAGTTATGGCCGAAAATGCAAAACCTATAGTTTTTACAGAGGATAACAAAATACATTTTAACTGAACAAATATATGTCATATAAGTGATATAAAATATTTAAAGGCAAGGTGCGTGACCATGATCATCTGACTGGATTATATAGCTAGGCTGCTATTAAAAATCCAATTTAACTTTTAGATATACAAGCTCAAGATTCTGCTTTTATTCATAACATGTTAGGCTATGCCTGTCATCTTTATTCCTAAAATTGTCAGGCTATGCCAGGAATCTCTTTATTCATAACATGTCAGGCTATGCCAGGAATCTCTTTATTCATAGCATGTCGGGTTATTCCAGTCATCTGTTTATTCATAACATGTCAATCTATGCCAGTTATCTGTTTATTCATAACATGGCAGGCTATGCCAGTCATCTGTTAATTCATAACATGTCAATCTATGCCAGTCATCTGTTAATTCATAACATGTCAATCTATGCCAGTCATCTGTTTCTCAAGACGCTTGTAAAATAAATGATCCAGATGATAAGGTTAATAAATTCAAATATTGGTCGATATTAATACAGCTATCAAATGCATCTTTTTTCCTTCTTATTAGTGGGGGCATTTTGTATTGATTGACACTCCCTTGTCACCTGGCAAGCCGCATTGAAAACACTGTAAACTAAATCATCTAAATCTAGTTAAATGACATTTTAGGGGCCTTGAGCAAATTTTAGCTTTGGAGTCAGAAAATCTAACATGAACGTATATGTCATTTTCCCTGTTTATCTTGAAACTAAATATAACCAAAAACGTTCCTTTAGTGCTACAGACGAACTATAAGTAAAGAAGGGCATTAGCACTTGATAACCTGATCAGTTAAATGCGGGGACTCTCTCAAACATTAGCACTCGATAACCTGATCAGTTAAATGCGGGGACTCTCTCAAACATTCTCTGCGATGTACTTTATTCACAACAAAAGTCGCAATGACATGTGGCCAAGTTAATTCAATTTAAATTTGGATACGATATTTGATATGTTAAGTTAATTTAATTTAAATTTGGATACGATATTTGATACATTAAGTTAATGTAATTTAAATTTGGATACGATATTTGATACATAAATGATACGCAATGACATGTGGCCAAGTTAATTTAATTTAAATTTGGATACGATATTTGATACATAAATCTTTTTGTATATTTGTTCTTTATGATAATAAATAGAAATGTCCATGTTGTGGGCAATGCAACTATTAATAATTTTGACATTATGATTACCTCGTGAGTGGGTGTTTGAATTTGACTGATTTAGCAGGCTTGAATTTGTTGCAATTTTGATATTATGATTACCTCTTGAGTGGGTGTTTGAATTTTAGTGATTTAGCAGGCTTGAATTTGTTGCAATTTTAATTAATTTAACTTTCCCGTTTACATTTCGCCTTGAGTTTCTTTTACAAAATGCTGCCAAATCCACTAGGTTAAGAGACGGATATTCGAATATCAAGTTTCTATTCAAGTATTCGCGAAAAGATATTCTCAATCAAATGTTCCCTTATTATTGTCAGCTCTAGTAGATAGTTTTCGATATATGGGAATATCTTTCGAGCATTTGACTAATAATTTAAACGATGACAAATTGGTTAAGACAACGAAACATTTTTGAGAAATGATTCTACCCATATAAACTTATGAGCAGTTTCGACAGATTCGATGAAACAATGCTACCTAATGAACAATTTACTCATTACTTAACAATTGAAACAATTTACTCATTACTTAACAATTGAAACAATTTACTCATTACTTAACAATTGAAACAACTTACTCATTACTTAACAATTGAAACAATTTACTCATTACTTAACAATTGAAACCAATCCGATGACTATTATAGGTATGTACATGCTACCTTAACACACCTAGTGACCTTCACGATAATTACGTGAAAAAGATACTTTGATGCTATGTGACATCTTCGAAGAATTTTGGAATGTATTTATAGCAAACTATAAGTTAGCACCCGGTTTAGCTGACGATTCAAGTTAAAAGAAATGGCGTGACGAACATGAACTTTGGATAGACTATGATATGTTTTGCATGATTGAGGGTGGAATTCGTGGTGGAATTAGTATGATGAGATATATAACGTAAAACTCTCGAGGATAACAATTTGAGAGATATTAAGACGTGAAGGGAACAAGGTGACAATAACTTATCTGCTTTTTGTACAGAATGGTAATGAAAAAGCTATCATAATCTTAGAGGTATTAAGAAAATAAGATTGTTGAGAACATGAACAAGATATTAAATACACACGAATGTGTCTGGCAGAGATTCGCTACATATATACTGCTACACAAACCTTGTAAACAGTAGGGGAAAGAACATATGTTCTACCTGAAAGGAGACTTCGCCTAAGGCGATGATTTACGTAACTTTAGACAATACGCATAACCGATCGGGTAGAATATACAAGCTGCGTAATATACTTTGGGGAGTGATATCGGTGAAATGCAAAATTATATGGATGATTATTGCAGTCTACAATTTCAACTAGAATAGTTACACAGAGATATGAATAATTAAACCCGACAGAAACATCAATGGAATAAAAAGGTGATAAATAATTTAAGCCCCCAAAACACTGACTTGAACAATAAGATAACAGCTAACACCAACTAGATCCTAGACTTGCAGAAAACGAATGGTTTACTAGAGATAACCAAAAACAAGCAGTGGATGCCAAGCACAAATGAATGTGAATGAAACCACGATTAGATCTATAAAAACAACTTACCATCTATCTATTACAGTTTTACATGGTAAGGTCAAAACGGTAAAAGATGTTACATTCACAAAATTTTACAACAGTTACATAATAACATGCTGAGGTTGTACAATCTTATATAGATACAAAAGCATATGTTGATACAGAAGTGGTCAGTAACATCATACATTATTGTGGATCAACTCATTTATGCACAAAACCTTTAAAAGCTGCATACAAATTTCAACCTGTTCTTCTAGACTGGGAATGTGATTATTATTGAACTTTAAGTAACTTAATTGTTTCACCTAGTGCAGCATTTGTTTCGTCTGTCTCTGTGACAATGTCAAAAGGTACGAACTCACTAGTACTTCTAAGATATATCTCCCTAATGATTCTATCTAAGATTTACACTATTTATTGTACATGCAGAATATATGTTACAGACATACCGTGAAAATCTATTGTGTTCCTTCTTCATCTCTGTTAATTGCACAACTACGCAATGGTTTGTAATTGTCATTAGCATTGTATGAAACAAAATCTGCATGAAAAACATATTTTACTGGCAACGGCTTTAGTAAACGATAATAATAACCTTTTGTGCAATATTCTGTGCTCTTTATTTGCTCTTGGAAAATATATAAATGTTTGGGTTTCAAAAACTCGCAAAATGTATCCGATTCAGTAGTAACCTGTATAGTTCTCTGGCTATTGAATCCTAACAAGTTATCATTGGTGATACGCACTGTATAATTATTACTCGGAGTTATTGTAACTTTTGAGTTGTTGTTCAAGCATTGAACATTAATACTTTCTATTTCGTCGCCATTATCAGTCATTACCTCACTGACTTTATATATATATATATATATATATATATATATATATATATATATATATATATATATATATATATATATATATAGGCTTCAAAAACCATCATAAATTGAACTAGTCCTCCTTTGATTCTTGTTACTGATGTAAAACAATATGTTGGTTTCGAGTTCGTCAGAAACATTGTAATACCCAACAACAAAATCCATTCTCTGTAATGAAATGGATAGCTTGCAATCTATGTCATCAATTTTATTGATAAGATATATTTCTTTCTTAGAACGACCATTAATTGTAATATAGCTCGATTGCCTTGCAAGGGATGCACTGTTCATTAGAAAAGAGAAATTATTCAGGCAAGATTTGTATCTTTGACACAGGCTATTGCCGTTAGAGTTTCTTCTTTTCATCTTGCTTCCCTGTAAGTTCCTCAATGCTCCTTTTCTCTTTTGTTTCTCTTTAAAAACAAATCTATTTGTATATGCTGTACTCTTTGATCAATATAAACTCTCATGGTTGATTTCGCTGGTGGCAGAGCCAACACGGTATTTTGAAAGTGAATCGTTTTTACTTATCGCTTTGCATATCATGCCATTGATTCTGGCTTTTCTTTAACTA
The DNA here is from genome assembly GCA_029931535.1 of Margaritifera margaritifera. Taxonomy (NCBI): domain Eukaryota; kingdom Metazoa; phylum Mollusca; class Bivalvia; order Unionida; family Margaritiferidae; genus Margaritifera; species Margaritifera margaritifera. Next base: position 896,657 of record JAQPZY010001153.1, read on the forward strand.
ATAGGTTCATTAGTTGTTTTTTTTAACAATGTCTGATACTATCGAAACAAACTGAGTAATCGATGTTCTGTTCACCTAAAATAGTGATTCCATAAGACCTTATACTTCGATTCAATCTGGTGATTGCTTCAAGACCTTATACTTTGATTCAATCTAGTGATTATACAAGACCTTATACTTTGACTCAATCTAGTGATTACACAAGACCTTATACTTTGATTCAATCTAGTGATTACACAAGACCATATACTTTGATTCAATCTAGTGATTACACAAGACCATATACTTTGATTCAATCAAGTGATTGCCTTAAGACATTATACTTTGGTACAATCTAGTGATTACACAAGACCATATACTTTGATTCAATCTAGTGATTGCCTTAAGACATTATACTTTGGTACAATCTAGTGATTACACAAGACCTCATACTTTGGTTCAATCTAGTGATTACACAAGACCACATACTTTGATTCAATCTAGTGATTACACAAGACCTTATATTTTGATTCAATCTAGTGATTACACAAGACAATATACTTTGATTCAATCAAGTGATTTCCTTAAGACCTTATACTTTGGTTCAATATAGTGATCACATAAGACCTTATACTTTGATTCAATCTAGTGATTACACAAGACCATATACTTTGATTCAATCAAGTGATTGCCTTAAGACCTTACACTTTGGTACAATCTAGTGATTACACAAGACCTTATACTTTGGTTCAATCTAGTGATTGCCTTAAGACCTTATACTTTGATACAATCTAGTGATCACACAAGACCTTATACTATGATTCAATGTAGTGATTACACAAGACCTTATAATTTGATTCAATCTAGTGATTACACAAGACCTTATACTTTGATTCAATCAAGTGGTTGCCTTAAGACCTTATACTTTGATTCAATCTAGTGATTACACAAGACCTTATACTTTGGTTCAATATAGTGATTACACAAGACCATATACTTTGATTCAATATAGTGATTACACAAGACCTTATACTTTGATTAAATCTAGTGATTACACAAGACCTTATACTTTGATTCAATATAGTGATTACACAAGATCTTATATTTTGATTTAATCTAGTGATTACACAAGACCATATACTTTGATTCAATCAAGTGATTACACAAGACCATATACTTTGATTCAATCTAGTGATTGCCTTAAAACCTTATACTTTGATTCAATCTAGTGATTACACAAGACCATATACTTTGATTCAATCTAGTGATTACACAAGACCATATACTTTGATTCAATCTAGTGATTACACAAGACCATATACTTTGATTCAATCTAGTGATTACACAAGACCTTATACTTTGGTTCAATATAGTGATTACACAAGACCTTATACTTTGATTCAATCTTGTGATTACACAAGACCGTATACTTTGATTAAATCTAGTGATTACACAAGACCTTATACTTTAATTCAATATAGTGATTACACAAGATCTTATACTTTGATTTAATCTAGTGATTACACAAGACCATATACTTTGATTCAATCAAGTGATTACACAAAACCATATACTTTGATTCAATCTAGTGATTGCCTTAAGACATTATACTTTGATTCAATCTAGTGATTACACAAGACCATATACTTTGATTCAATCTAGTGATTATGTAAGTCCTTATTCTTTGATTCAATCTAGTGATTACACAAGACCATATATTCTTTGATTCAATCTAGTGATTACACAAGACCATATACTTTGATTCAATCTAGTGATTACACAAGACCATATATTCTTTGATTCAATCTAGTGATTACACAAGACCATATACTTTGATTCAATCTAGTGATTACACAAGACCTTATACTTTGATTCAATCTAGTGATTATGTAAGTCCTTATACTTTGATTCAATCTAGTGATTACACAAGACCATATATTCTTTGATTCAATCCAGTGATTACACAAGACCATATACTTTGATTCAATCTAGTGATTACACAAGACCATATATTCTTTGATTCAATCTAGTGATTACACAAGTACATATATACTTTGATTCAATCTAGTGATTACACAAGACCATATACTTTGATTCAATCTTGTGATTACACAAGACCATATACTTTGATTCAATCTAGTGATTATGTAAGTCCTTATACTTTGATTCAATCTAGTGATTAGACAAGACCATATATTCTTTGATTCAATCTGGTGATTACACAAGACCATATACTTTGATTCAATCTAGTGATTACACAAGACCTTATACCTTGATTCCATCTAGTGATTATGTAAGACCTTATACTTTGATTCCATCTAGTGATTATGTAAGACCATATACTTTGATTCAATCTGGTGATTATGTAAGACCATATACCTTGATTCAATCCAGTGATTATGTAAAACCATATACTTTGATTCAATCTAGTGATTACACAAGACCTTATACTTTGATTCCATCTAGTGATTATGTAAGACCTTATACTTTGATTCCATCTAGTGATTATGTAAGACCTTATACTTTGATTCAATCTGGTGATTATGTAAGACCATATACCTTGATTCAATCCAGTGATTATGTAAAACCATATACTTTGATTCAATCTAGTGATTACACAAGACCTTATACTTTGATTCAATCTAGTGATTACACAAGACCTTATACTTTGATTCAATATAGTGATTACACAAGACCTTATACTTTGATTCAATCTTGTGATTACACAAGACCTTATACTTTGGTTCAATATAGTGATTATGTAAGACCATATAATTTGATTCAATCTAGTGATTACACAAGACCATATATTCTTTGATTCAATCCGGTGATTACACAAGACCATATACTTTGATTCAATCTAGTGATTATACAAGACCTTATACTTTGACTCAATCTAGTTATTACACAAGACCTTATACTTTGATTCAATCTAGTGATTACACAAGACCATATACTTTGATTCAATCTAGTGATTACACAAGACCATATACTTTGATTCAATCAAGTGATTGCCTTAAGACATTATACTTTGGTACAATCTAGTGATTACACAAGACCTCATACTTTGGTTCAATCTAGTGATTACACAAGACCATATACTTTGATTCAATCTAGTGATTACACAAGACCTTATATTTTGATTCAATCTAGTGATTACACAAGACAATATACTTTGATTCAATCAAGTGATTTCCTTAAGACCTTATACTTTGGTTCAATCTAGTGATTACACAAGACCATATACTTTGATTTAATCTAGTGATTACACAAGACCATATACTTTGATTCAATCTAGTGATTACACAAGACCTTATACTTTGATTCAATCAAGTGGTTGCCTTAAGACCTTATACTTTTATTCAATCTAGTGATTACACAAGACCTTATACTTTGGTTCAATATAGTGATTACACAAGACCTTATACTTTGATTCAATCTTGTGATTACACAAGACCTTATACTTTGATTAAATCTAGTGATTACACAAGACCTTATACTTTAATTCAATATAGTGATTACACAAGATCTTATACTTTGATTTAATCTAGTGATTACACAAGACCATATACTTTGATTCAATCAAGTGATTACACAAAACCATATACTTTGATTCAATCTAGTGATTGCCTTAAGACATTATACTTTGATTCAATCTAGTGATTACACAAGACCATATACATTGATTCAATCTAGTGATTACACAAGACCATATACTTTGATTCAATCTAGTGATTACACAAGACCATATACTTTGATTCAATCTAGTGATTACACAAGACCTTATACTTTGATTAAAACTAGTGATTGCCTTAAGACCTTATACTTTGATTCAATCTAGTGATTACACAAGACCTTATACTTTGGTTCAATATAGTGATTACACAAGACCTTATACTTTGATTCAATCTAGTGATTACACAAGACCTTATACTTTGATTAAATCTAGTGATTACACAAGACCTTATACTTTGATTCAATATAGTGATTACACAAGACCTTATACTTTGATTCAATCTAGTGATTACACAAGACCTTATACTTTGATTCAATCTAGTGATTACACAAGACCTTATACTTTGATTCAATCTAATGATTACACAAGAGCTTATACTTTGATTCAATCTAGTGATTACACAAGACCATATACTTTGATTCAATCTTGTGATTACACAAGACCTTATACTTTGATTCAATCTAGTGATTATGTAAGTCCTTATACTTTGATTCAATCTAGTGATTACACAAGACCATATATTCTTTGATTCAATCTGGTGATTACACAAGACCTTATACTTTGATTCCATCTAGTGATTACACAAGACCATATACTTTGATTCAATCTAGTGATTACACAAGACCATATACTTTGATTCAATCAAGTGATTGCCTTAAGACATTATACTTTGGTACAATCTAGTGATTACACAAGACCATATACTTTGATTCAATCTAGTGATTGCCTTAAGACATTATACTTTGGTACAATCTAGTGATTACACAAGACCTCATACTTTGGTTCAATCTAGTGATTACACAAGACCACATACTTTGATTCAATCTAGTGATTACACAAGACCTTATATTTTGATTCAATCTAGTGATTACACAAGACAATATACTTTGATTCAATCAAGTGATTTCCTTAAGACCTTATACTTTGGTTCAATATAGTGATCACATAAGACCTTATACTTTGATTCAATCTAGTGATTACACAAGACCATATACTTTGATTCAATCAAGTGATTGCCTTAAGACCTTACACTTTGGTACAATCTAGTGATTACACAAGACCTTATACTTTGGTTCAATCTAGTGATTGCCTTAAGACCTTATACTTTGATACAATCTAGTGATCACACAAGACCTTATACTATGATTCAATGTAGTGATTACACAAGACCTTATAATTTGATTCAATCTAGTGATTACACAAGACCTTATACTTTGATTCAATATAGTGATTACACAAGACCTTATACTTTGATTCAATCTTGTGATTACACAAGACCTTATACTTTGGTTCAATATAGTGATTATGTAAGATCATATAATTTGATTCAATCTAGTGATTACACAAGACCATATATTCTTTGATTCAATCCGGTTATTACACAAGACCATATACTTTGATTCAATCTAGTGATTATACAAGACCTTATACTTTGACTCAATCTAGTGATTACACAAGACCTTATACTTTGATTCAATCTAGTGATTACACAAGACCTTATACTTTGATTCAATCTAGTGATTGCCTTAAGACCTTATACTTTGATTCAATCAAGTGATTGCCTTAAGACCATATACTTTGATCAATCAAGTGATTGCCTTAAGACCATATACTTTGATTCAATCTAGTGATTACCTTAAGACCATATACTTTGATTCAATCTAGTGATTGCCTTAAGAGCTTATACTTTGATTCAATATAGTGATTATGTAAGACCTTATACTTTGATTCAATCTAGTGATTACCTTAAGACCTTATACTTTGATTCAATCTAGTGATTACCTTAAGACCATATACTTTGATTCAATCTAGTGATTACCTTAAAACCTTATACTTTGATTCAATCTAGTGATTATGTAAGACCTTATACTTTGATTCAATCTAGTGATTACCTTAAGACCTTATACTTTGATTGAATATAGTGATTACCTTAAGACCTTATACTTTGATTCAATATAGTGATTACCTTAAGACCATATACTTTGATTCAAAATAGTGATTACCTTAAGACCATATACATTGATTCAATCTAGTTATTTCCTTAAGACCATATACTTTGATTCAATATAGCGATTACCTTAAGACCTGATACTTTGATTCAATCTAGTGATTACCTTAAGACCATATACTTTGATTCAATATAGTGATTACCTTAAGACCTTATACTTTGATTCAATATGGTGATTACCTTAAGACCATATACTTTGATTCAATATAGCGATTACCTTAAGACCATATACTTTGATTCAATGTAGTGATTACCTTAAGACCTTATACTTTGATTCAATATAGTGATTACCTTAAGACCATATACTTTGATTCAATACAGTGATTACCTTAAGACCATATACTTTGATTCAATCTAGTGATTACCTTAAGACCATATACGTTGATTCAATATAGCTATTACCTTAAGACCATATACTTTGATTCAATCTAGTGATTATGTAAGACCTTATATTTTGATTCAATCTAGTGATTACCTTAAGACCTTATACTTTGATTGAATATAGTGATTACCTTAAGACCATATACATTGATTCAATCTAGTGATTATCTTAAGACCATATACATTGATTCAATCTAGTGATTACCTTAAGACCATATACTTTGATTCAATATAGTGATTACCTTAAGACCATATACTTTGATTCAATACAGTGATTACCTTAAGACCATATACTTTGATTCAATCTAGTGATTACCTTAAGACCATATACTTTGATTCAATATAGCTATTACCTTAAGACCATGTACTTTGATTCAATCTAGTGATTATGTAAGACCTTATATTTTGATTCAATCTAGTGATTACCTTAAGACCTTATACTTTGATTGAATATAGTGATTACCTTAAGACCTTATACTTTGATTCAATATAGTGATTACCTTAAGACCATATACTTTGATTCAATCTAGTGATTACCTTAAGACCATATACATTGATTCAATCTAGTGATTATCTTAAGACCATATACATTGATTCAATCTAGTGATTACCTTAAGACCATATACTTTGATTCAATCTAGTGATTACCTTAAGACCATATACTTTGATTCAATATAGTGATTACCTTAAGACCATATACTTTGATTCAATATAGTGATTACCTTAAGACCTTATTCTTTGATTCAGTCTAGTGATTACCTTAAGACCATATACTTTGAGTCAATCTAATGATTACACAAGACCTTATACTTTGATTTAATCAAGTGATTGCCTTAAGACCCTATACTTTGATTCAATCCAGTGATTACACAAGTCGTTATACTTTCATTCAATCTAGTGATTATGTAAGACCTTATACTTTGATTCAATTTAGTGATTGCTTTAAGACCTTATACTTTGATTCAATCCAGTGATTACACAAGACCTTATACTTTTATTCAATCTAGTGATTACACAAGTCGTTATACTTTGATTCAATCTAGTGATTACACAAGTCGTTATGCTTTGATTCAATCTAGTGATTACACAAGACCTTATACTTTGATTCAATATAGTGATTACACAAGTCGTTATACTTTGATTCAATCTAGTGATTACACAAGACCATATACTTTGATTCAATCTAGTGATTGCCTTAAGACCTTATACTTCGGTTCAATCTAGTGATTACACAAGACCTTATACTTTGATTCAATCTAGTTATTACACAAGACCATATACTTTGATTCAATCTAGTGATTACAAAAGACCATATGCTTTGATTCAATCAAGTGATTACCTTAAGACCTTATACTTTGATTCAATCTAGTGATTACACAAGACCTTATACTTTGATTCAATACAGTGATTACACCAGACCATATGCTTTGATTCAATCTAGTGATTACACAAGACCTTATACTTTGATTCAATCTAGTGATTACACAAGACCTTATACTTTGTTTCAATATAGTGATTACACAAGACCTTATACTTTGATTCAATCTAGTGATTACACAAGACCATATACTTTGATTGAGTCCAGTGATTGCCTTAAAAACTTATACTTTGATTCAATCTAGTGATTACATAATACCTTTTACTTTGATTCAATCTAGTGATTACATAAGACAATATACTTTGATTCAATCTGGTGATTACACAAGACCTTATACTTTGATTCAATCTAGTGATTTCATAAGACCATGTACTTTGATTCAATCTAGTGATTATACAGAACCTTATACTTTGATTCAATCTAGCGATTTCCTCATTAGTCAGAAATAATATTTATGTTATAAAAATGTGTAACTTTTGTTTAATTTTATAATACCAACATTCGCGATCTTCAATTTATTTATATACTACATGATAGTTTTCTTCATGTTCTACATCTATTTCCCCATTCCAGTAGAAATTATTATTATTAATCGTTATTTGTTTTTTTCTTGTAGGTATGTTTTGTCATGATGTAGTGGAATTGTGCAAATTGTTGTATATCAAATTAAGGTGTTTCATAGATATGCTATTGTTATTTGTTTTGAGTGCACCGTCATCGGATAAAGGTATTTAACATTCACACAGCAGTTTTCTCATCCTGAAATTAACATGAAATTTGTATACTAATTTGATTAACCCTGGTATGTTTTTATCAATCAAATACCAGTAGGAAGTCCCACAATCAAATGTGCCCATCCACACTTCCCAGTTTAGTTGATGCTGACAAAATATTGTGTCACACTGTGACCTGCATCATTGCCAAGTTTTAAAGTGTAATTATAACAAATGTTTAATGGTTGGTATGCGAAAAGTTTCGTTTCAGACCAGTAAACTTTAATCTTGACAAATATTTTCAACATATCAGGGAAAATTCTAGCGTTAAACAGAGTTGCCTGAGTTATTTTTGTTATGTTTTTTTTTTAAAATTCAAAGTTCATTTGTTTACGATAAAATCTTAGGTTTGCTAAGTGAAAGAACAGTATCAAATTTACATTTCTTGTGCAGATACATTGGGTCTTTATTTAATATTTGTCCACAATTGCTGGTGATTCTCTGTTTATTTTTCTCTCTAATATGTTCATTTCCTTCATTGTAATACCAGATTAATCTCGTTTCTTTTACACAATCTTTGCATCCCTGGTATTTTGTATTTCGTTTTTCGACCTCTTCTGAAAGTTTTCCTGTTTTTTTCTTCATCCAGACGGTGTTAATATTATTCCCATCGCAACCAACATTGTTCAGTTTTGTGGTAATTCTTTATGATTGAAGCTGTTATGGATGCGTTAAAATTGTACATATTAAAAATGTTGTCCAGCAAATAATGCCTAGTTGATTGAGTATACTGTCTTTGAATGAATTTTAAAAGAAGTTTAAATGTCCTGATGATCGCATCAGCATCTATGTGATCTTCATTACTCTTTTTTTTCAAAATCTCTTCACTCAGCTTGCAATCTTTTACATCGTAACAGTTTCTCAGCTAATTTTAGATGAAGCTGGAATCAACTTCAAATCTTTCAATGTTATCTCTTTTCATTTGAACAATTCTTGTCATTTATTGCTATTATAGGACATTCCTTACAATGTAGTCGCCTAATCGCAATTTTCAAGTGTATCTTTTTGTTGTATAGCGGTGGTGTTTCAAGATGTGTTTCCTCTTCTCTCTCTAGTTTTGTGATCAATACAAATTCTCATGACGTGTATATTTTAAGACCTTTATTTACTAATGCTCTTTTTTTTACCACATCTGTTACATTCTAAACAAAACCGTTATCTTTCAAGAACTAAAAATGTTTTGCTGTTTAATACTGCTCTCTTTGTATCTTGCTTGAAATGAATCCTTAGGAATGGTTGCTCGTCTTTGACAAATTGTTCATTTTAATGGAATGAAATTTTCTTTTGGTTCGCAACTGTTAAATTATTCATCGTATCCTTTCCATTTCACAAGTACATACTTTTTACCTTTTATTCTTATGGTCTTCAAAAAATCTATTCATACACCCTCTATATCATCTCCCTTTAAGTATTCCATTTTAATTAGGAAGGTAGTAATTTGCAAATATTGTTTTGTATTTCGAAATGTTTACTGTTTCTTCAATGTAGAATTTAGGTGTAATCCAAATGTATCAGGTGTTAAATAACCAAATAGATTGATCAATACTTTTGATATTTTATCTTCTTTGCTCGCTTCAACAAGAGGCATGAATATTGAAGACTTTAAGGTTCAGTTAAACATTAAACTTCAGTTATTTTCTTTCTGATTAAGCTGTAAATTGCGCAACATTTTCCTTTTTCAACAAAGATTTAGCTCCTTTTTTGTACACCTCTTTTCCCGCATCAAACTGTATCTTTATGGGCTTTTTCTCCTTGAAAACTGTTCTGAAAGCATCGTGTATGTGATCTCCTTGTTTCGGTTTTACTTTCTCAGCCAAGGAGTATTTAGAGAAAACATATATCACTGCCTAAATGTATTTGTATCCATCGTTGCATGTTTCATCTGCTTGCATTTTAACAATATCTGTCTTCCACTGAATATCCACATGATTAACATAGACGCTTATGTATATAAATTGATTTCTAGCTTCTAGCTTGCTTGTGTAATGTGTTGGCAGATTCTTCAGTGAACTATTCTTTCAATTCATGTTATTTTCTTTTCATTTCGTTGCATTTAATTTGTTTTCACAATTGATTATATTTGTGTAAGTAACTGTACATTAAGGATGGAGGTAAAAAATGCCTTAAATACTGCTCAATAGCAGCCACTTAAAACAGAATTAAAACAGAGAATACTTTACGCTTGAAAAACTGTCTTTAAACGTTATCAAATAGCCAGCAATATGCCCATCTACAGCGGGAACGTTTCTTTTTAGAAATATGCAACATTTCTTCAATCATTTCAAACGTATGAATGATTTCATATTTATGTCAAATGCTGTCGTTCCTATGATACTTTCATATACTGAGTCACAATATGTTATTTTAACTTTGTCTTCCGTAAATTCTCTCGTTTTTTTTCTCGAATCTTTGAATATTGACCCTATAAACTTTACGAGATGTTCGATTTGTACATATTTATCCAGGTGAAATACATAATTTACTTCTTCGTCATACCGTACTGTTTTAGCAATCAGTCTATCAATCGTCATACCGTACTGTTTTAGCAATCATTCTATCAGGATTAATGCTTCTGATCTCGATGTTATCATCACTGAATGCAATCCGTACATCTTCATATTTTGCAAAACATTGCAGGATATCTTATTTGATATTTCAAATCGACAAGTCAACATTTATATTCTCTTTAATAGTTTTGCTTAAACAACACGCTTTGAACAGGCTTGGTCCCATCCAAGCTTGTAAACAAATATTTATTATCACTTGATTCTGAGATTGTTGCTTTTATGTTAAACTCATGAAATATTTATATCAGATTTCTGAAGTCTGGTGATTATATCACAATATCGCTTTGTGCGATTATTTATGTTTGAAAACAATCATACATGGTTGTGCTTTACTCAATGCACAACCAAGACACTATAATGAAGATCTAGGACATATAGTGTGAATTGTGTTATATATAAAATATGTATTCTCACACTGCTGAGAGTATATTGAGCAAAGTAGCACCCTCGTGGGAACACTTGATGTTGGTGATTAAAAAATGTACATGTGTTCTCGTGGTGTTCTCGCACCTCCACACGAGATAGCAATAATTTATAAAATGTATCCTCTACTACCTACAGATTTTGATTATTGTTTTTTCCCCTCATATTATCTGTTTGTTAACGAATATAGCTTTGTTTATTAGGCTCAAAAAGTCTTTCTCGAATTCATTTGTTGCCCTTTGTCTCACGATTGTTTTCAGTTCAATGAAGGAGTTTAAAAATGGTTGTTGATCAAATAAGACAACAGTGTGAATCTTTTTTTTTTAAAAGTAGTTTACTGTGCTAGTGGAGCTGATTTTGCACCATTGTAACCATCTATCAACTTCTTCTGTAATTCTCATAAATCACTTTAAACCGGAATTTAGTTTCTCTGGTGCAAACAGGTAGTACTTCAAATGGTCATGCAATAGGAATAGAATCTCCACATCCACTTTTAAAATACGACTTGTATCAAGGTCGTCACAGATTTCAAACAAATGTTCTTCAATCCATCACATTTCTTCATCAGTCATCCATCTGAAGTATGTTACCGGTATGTATTGGCACATGGCCTATTCACAGAGGTCATTATTACCTGGGTACATAATAAATTAACTCGACTTCGACCTTGCCCTTTAGTTTCATCCATCAGACTTTGTCTGTCCATTTTTGTCCAAGGAGTATTCATGATTTGTTTTGTAGTATCTATGTGGCACCATGCTAATTCCATATCTCAATCATCAGAAACATGTCATAGTCTTTAATTCCACGTGTCAATCATCAGAAACATGTCATAGTCTTTAATTCAACGTGTCAATAATCAGAAATATGTCATAGTCTCGAATTCCACATCTCAATCATCAGAAACATGTTATAGTCTCTATTCCACATCTCAATAATCAGAAACATGTCACAGTCTTTAATTCCACGTGTCAATCATCAGAAACATGTCATAGTCTCGAATTCCATATCTCAATCATCAGAAACATGTCACAGTCTTTAATTCCACGTGTCAATCATCAGAAACATGTCATAGTCTCTAAATCCACATTTCAATCATCAGAAACATGTAACAGTCCTTAATTCCACGTGTCAATCATCAGAAACATGTCATAGTCTCGAATTCCACATCTCAATCATCAGAAACATGTTATTGTCTCTATTCCACATCTCAATAATCAGAAACATGTCATAGTCTCTAATTCCACATGCCAATCATCAGAAACATGTAATAGTCTCTAATTCCACATGTCAATCACGAGAAACACGTCATAGTATCTTCAAAGTTCAAGTACTTGCATCATTAGCTATTCTGGGAGCATTGCAATAATGTGCAGGTTGTAATTTGTAATTTTCCATATAGACATTGAAAAACTCTTCAAAAATGTCACATAGGATTAAAATATAATTCATGACGCAATACTCATGTAGCTCTCCAAATGTTTGAAGGCTAAAATGTTCTGTGCTATCTTTAACGTATTGGTAATTATCATTTGATATGCTTGCATCGTTACATGATGTGTAAAAAGGTTATATTGGTGTTCCAGCAGGTTAGTTTAACCCATCAAATCTATCCATGTCTTTATATGGGTAAATGTCTTTCCTGAAATAATTAGGTGCCATGTCTCTAAAATGTTTCAGTGTTTTTGCAAACTTTTCAGCACTTAATATTTTGGCAAGTTGGTCTATTGATTGTCCCATGAATATACAGTTATCTACAAATCTGAGTGTCGTTTTAAACTGTTAGTTATATTTCCTCATTCATGAATATATGAACTATGCAATTATTAATGAAAGAAACATATTTTTCATCGTTGACCGGTTTGCTTTTATCTCTTTATCTTGATCGTTTTAAACCAGTCTTTTGATGAACAGTTGACTGTTTCAATGGAATAGTTATGAGTGAACATTTGTATGTAATGTTTATATTAATAAAAATGGCATTCGCTATGTACTGGATTGCATTACTTTCCTGAGTCTGGTCGGTTACCTTTTAGTCTTTTTGTCACAGATATATCATTTATTTCTTAACTACACTGTTATTCTATTTTCGTCTTTGAACGTCATAGGTTTTGCATTTTTTTGGGGTCGTAAGTCTCCATACACTAGTTTTGCAATTTTACCCAAAGGATCAATGGTGTAGCAACCGACCAAGCAACCCCCGCAACTACGCGGGAGGGGGAGGGGGCGAGAGAGAGAGAGAGAGAGAGAGGGGGGGGGAAAGACCCAGTGGGACCCCAAACTTCCCATCAAACAACTTTTGTAAAATACTTCATTACAATCTGTTCATTTGTAAACTAGTGGTTTATGTCGCTTGTTAATTTATATAAGATAATTACAAAACCCCCGATGGAATGTGTTTGGCTGTTTTTATTGCTCATGATATGTCAGATTTTTACGTACCAGGTTTGTGCCTGACACTCTGCGCCCGTGCTTGATACAGACAGCACGATGCTACTTTCAAAATCGCAATCAAACACACGAAACCTGTATTTGATACTGATAACGTTTGAATTTTACAACAGAACCTTCTTTGGGTATTATATTTATCGAAATAATCTACACTGTAATATAGTAATATAGTCTTTAATGACCTGATATTGTATCTGGCGCATTGAAAACATTCATGCAAATTTCCCAATCGCCTCTAATACCTATCACTGCATCTATCTAAATTATGTTTTGATGGTTTCTGGTGATCTTTTCTGTGGTTATTTAACGCAGATTCCACAGCATAAAATGATTTATTATTTGTACATGTTTATGTTAATAAAAGTATTTTTGTCCTGAATCTAATTAGGCAAGGCTGTGTATGAGCTTCCTATAATTGGTTGATACCTATCTATGTGCAGTGTTATGCATTAAATTTTCTCAAACATCCATAATGTTCTGTTGCTTACTTCCTGTCTAAATTTAGTATGTAAAGTGTCAAATAAACTTTCAATGACATTGTCCATTTCACCTGTATGTAAAGTGTCAAATAAACTTTCAATGACATTGTCCATTTCACCTGTATGTAAAGTGTCAAATAAACTTTCAATGACATTGTCCATTATTAAATATATTTAGATGCTTCATTGTTGTGTGGTAAAAATAGTTTATACTAAGCTTGCTTTTGCTCCTAAGTTGGTCCCTTAATAAGTTTAATCGTTAAGTATTGCTGTACTTTTTCATAACCAAATTTGACGCATTTTTAAATATGGTTCAATGTCATTGAAAAAGTCATACAAATCTTGACTGTTACCACTCGAAAATCTGTACTCATTCCAAGATGTAGGAAATGAATTTCCATGACCGTTACTGATAATTTTGTTTAAATTCTGTCCATTGATACATTTTAATTATTTTCTTACACGAATTAGTTGCAATTTTATCTCGCGTGTTTTGTTATTGGGAAATCAAGAACTGAAGCGTTCATTTTGATTTATTTAGGTAGAAATATTTCTGTATAGCTTAAGCTATTTTGCATGTTTTGTTGGATGGATATAGAGAACAAAGATATTACTATTATTTGTATTTGAGTGCAAATATATGACGAATAACAAACTATATTTGTTATCAGTACAATGATTAACATTACGAGCACAGTGACTAGAATAATTTTTATCAGTGCAATGATTAACAATACGAACACACTGAATAGAATAATTTGTTTATCAGTGCAATCATTAACAATACGAACACAGTGAATAGAATAATTTTTTATCAGTGCAATCATTAACAATACGAACACACTGAATAGAGTAATTTGTTATCAGTGCAATCATTAACAATACGAACACACTGAATAGAGTAATTTGTTGTCAGTGCAATGATTAACAATACGAACACAGTGAATAGAATACTTTTTTTTATCAGTGCAAGCATTAACAATACGAACACACTAAATAGAGTAATTTGTTATCAGTGCAATGATTAACAATACGAGCACAGTGACTAGAATAATTTGTTATCAGTGCAATGATTAACAATACGAACACAGTGAATAGAATAATTTGCATTTATGTCAATTACATTTTTAATACTTTTCTCCGTTATGATCAGGACTTAATTCTTAACAGCAATCGTTAAGATCAGATGTTAAAATCACGTGTCTGATTTGGATAGGGGTCACTTGTGAGCAAGTGTCCGCTTAGGCAGGCCTGAAGCTGCAAGGACATAATGACTCCTGAAAAAAATCAAAGACATTAATATTCAGCGTTACAATACTGTATTTCAAAACCTTGACTGTATGGGAGAGAAACTTCAACGTGTATATGGGATAATATGTAGCGAAAATAGTGTACGTTGTTCACCATTTTCTCGTTGTGTATTTATTCATCTGAAATACCTGTCCATACATTCTATTTTACTTGATATCATGGATAAATATGCATTAAAATATACACTACATGTGCGTTTAAATTAACGGATTTATGAATAAATTAATCATAATTGTAGGAAATACCGAATGGTACAAAAACCACAAAGTCTAAAGAAATACATGTCAACCATTTAGAAATTCTACACTTGAATTCTGTACA
Organism: Margaritifera margaritifera; assembly: GCA_029931535.1. Taxonomy (NCBI): domain Eukaryota; kingdom Metazoa; phylum Mollusca; class Bivalvia; order Unionida; family Margaritiferidae; genus Margaritifera; species Margaritifera margaritifera. The sequence goes on from JAQPZY010001153.1 coordinate 912,464, forward strand.
GTTATACTGCCTATCTACTTGTGGATACGGGTCAGGTCGGGGTGGGGAGGGGTGGGGAGGGGTGAGGTCGGGGTGGGGAGGGGTTTGTGGCAGCTGTGTTAGAGGGAGACTCTTTCATAAACATTTGGCACGACCAACAATGATGATGCCAACACAAGTGTTTTCTTTCCTATAAGAAATTCATGCGCACTTCAAAATCCACTAATTATCAGCATAACATACCAGCTTTGTGTTTACGCCTTTAGCTAATAATTATATGAAGCAAGTACTCCATGCATTATTGTACTCTCTACAGCAGCATTAACAACTAAGAAAGTGTCTAGCTTGGGGTTTCGCGATGTGCCTGATACAAAATAACAATAATTAGGAGGAGAGTAGAACATAAGGTAATTAATTCGTCGATCAATTAGAAAGACAAACAGCAGTTCACACCTGGCTACTGCATTCTTAGAGATAATAAATTCTTCCATCTCATTCAAGTTTACTCTCCTTAAAAAAAAAAATAAAAAAAAAAAGAGTACGCCGTCTTTAGAGTCAAACTTTACAGTTTTAGTGATGGGACAACTCTGACATATCATGCGGATGCGATACAGGAATCGGATACATACCTTTAAATAAAATTTAATAAAAATTTAAATAAATTAAATGGAATTTGGTAGTAATATGAAATAGGCAAAGCCTTAGTCGAGAACAAGGACTTGTTCATCGAGACGTCATTGACTGATATTGCGGGTGACACTATTGTGATAGGTCGCAATGCAAGACCTGAGCGTTTTTAGTCTTAGTGGAAGAAATTGAAAAAGATTCGTTCATTATTGTATGATTTTGTTCATAAAGAAAAATAACATTTGTTAAGATTCCAAACCACTTGACTAATTCGAAATGAGTTACACAATATTGCCTTATGAAAGAGTAGAAAGTAGAAATGGAAATCAGTCTAATTGCTTGAAGATCTTTAGTGTTTATTTTCTAACACTCAACTATGTCCCGATTTCATGATGAGATTCTGGTTGAAGAAAACGTTTCAAAGCCCACACACTACTGAGATATCCGTTATCACAAGAGCTCTCTTTACTAGCGGTATTTTGCATCCAATCAGCTGCGCTCGCTATTAGAATTTCATGAAAAATATATTGCACTTCCATTATTTATTTATTTTGCTATTTTGTTTTATCTGAAGCCAGTTAGTCTGTATTCGTGGCGTATTACCGACAGTAAGAGAAATTTTTTTCCATATTTTCTTTTCTTCGAAAAGATCTTTTTGAAACAAGAAAGAAAAAAATGTTTTTACGAACATGTTCTTTTTGAAATAACGAAAACAAATTTAGTGATTTTGCTTTCTCCGAAATAATGAAAACAAGATTGTCCTTATTACGAAAACAAACTTTCCGAAAAAACGAGAAGATCTTTTGGAAATAATAAAGATTTCTTTGGAAATAACAAGAAGATTTTCACTATTTCGAATATAATGCTTTCGAAATAACTGAACGAAAATATTTTCGTTATTTGGAAAAGAAGTTTTCGAAATGACACAAATCTTTTCCTGGTTAGCTGAAAATAACGAAAATAATTTGTTAGTACGAAATCACACTTTTCAAGATATCTAATATATTTTCCTTATTTTGAAAAGTTGGTTCGCAATCCCATAGATATTTTTTGTTTGTTTTAAATAGTGAAAATATTTTTTTCTTTTGGTCGCGGTAATACGCCTCAGTTGGTACATGAGAAGCTAGAGTTGTTCTTTTGTTGTTGATGATGAGACTAGAATTCTACTAAATTGGCATTCTTTACTGTACCCTTCATTTGCCACACCGGAAGTGTGTGGGTGTGTGGCGGGTTCTAAGACTGTAACCTCAAAGAAGAGTAATTTCTAAGCCGAAGCCGTGGTGGCTCAGTGATTAGCTTTCCGGACTTGCAAACAGAAGGATGCGATTCGAATCCTTCCTAGACCAGACTTGGTCGGCCGCGGTGGAGTATTTGGCACGATATATCTCTTCATGCGTTGATGTGCCGTTGATGTGCAAGCAATCATTGAGCCTAACTAATACTTAATAATGTGCGTGTGTTTGTTGCGCATACTTATTTTCTACAGTAATAACGCAAGAAATGTTTTCAAGCTCACTGCAAAACCTTGGCACATCTCAAAAACTGCTCTTGTGTATGTGAAAGCTTTTAAAGCTAAGAAAAAGAAATTAGACAGTCCAGCCTGAGATGGATCACGAATATCATAAGAGGTATACATTAGACAGTCCAGCCTGAGATGAATCACGAATATCATAAGAGGTATACATTAGACAGTCCAGCCTGAGATGGATCACGAATATCATAAGAGGTATACATTAGACAGTCCAGCCTGAGATAGATCACGAATATCATAAGAGGTATACATTAGACAGTCCAGCCTGAGATGGATCACGAATATCATAAGAGGTATACATTATACAGTCCAGCCTGAGATGGATCACGAATATCATAAGAGGTATACATTAGACAGTCCAGCCTGAGATGGATCACGAATATCATAAGAGGTATAAATTGTCCGGGGCACAGTTATGACGTGAATATTTATGTTGATAAAAACAAAAAAAACTTAAAAAACCCAGCAACAAACAAACAACAACATAGGAAACTAACCTCTCTCTCTCTCTCTCTCTCTCGTGTTCTAGATTCTAGATATCAATGTTACATGAGTGTAAAAGGCATTTATATGTTACAATATAGTAAATAGTATTACTATAGTAATAAGTCTAGAGTCTACCCATCCAGCTTCAATGTCTTTTGTTCAGAGAGAGAGAGAGAGAGAGAGAGAGAGAGAGAGAGAGAGAGAGAGAGAGAGAGAGAGAGAGAGAGAGAGAGAGAGAGAGTCAAGTTCGTACATCCGTCACGGCTCCATAGAGCTCTGGGCCATTTATGAGGTCACATTTGATAAATTTGCCAGGAGATAATGATTCATAACAGGTACGATGGAAAAACAGTCACCACAAATTGCGCTCCAATAACAATAATAGCCGAAATGATTGAGTTAGCATACAAATCTTCACTAGAATCCATAAGTCTTCATAAAAATCGTGTTGGTCTTTGGGTTTTCTAAATAGACCGGAAGATTTATCTTTATAAACAACTGTGCTTATGAGACTAGAATACGTATATCGGGTGTTAATGAACTGTTTTCCGCGAGGAAAACCCTAGTAAATTCATTAGCCAAATAAATCGCGAAACCTCTTGTCTTCATCCATAAACATGCAGATATATCTAATTTTCGAGTAGTCGGTGTAAAACTTTCATCAGATCTTTTATTTTGTATTTATTTCAATTTGTTCAATTTCTCTTTGATTGTTTTATGCAATTATTAGGCAAGAAAAACACTGTTTGTAGTATAGAGGGCCCCATATACTACTGACCTGCGGAAATATTTCCTTTAAGGTTAATGTGCGGAAATGTTCTGCTTGGTAAGGACGGGCGGAAGTAGATATGTATTTGGGGCACAAGGGGAGTTAACATTAGGCCGTAGTTTAACATGCGGGAGACATTATAGGGAACAATGGGAAATCCTGTTAAATTGTAATATGGCCATTTCCGCTGCGCCCCATAATGGTTTTAGTTTTGGGGGCACAAGGGGAATTGCCATTAGACCAACGGGAAGTCCTATGTTATTTTTTTTTTTAGTGATGGTCCTTTTTCCATGTTGAAAAATGTATGGGACACAACGGTGAATACAATTGGCGGCACAACGGGAATGGCAATGTTACAATTTTGGCCAACAATCCAACACATCACATATAATATCCAAACTCCGCTCTCTACTATCCCCCCTCCCCTACAATCCAAAACATCACATATACAATCCAGAAACCTCGTTTTGATTACTATCCAACTCACCCCCCTACAATTCAGCATTCGCGTTTTAATTACTATCCAAACACACACACCCTACAATCCAGCACCCGGTTTTTGATTACCATCCAACCAACCCCCCTTACAATCCAACGAAAAGGGTAGGAAGTGTGGATACACATACGTTCACACGAACGTACAACACACTATCACACACAAGTGTATGAAGTGTTTATAGACACACTACTATACCCTTACATAGAAACATACTATCACACAGATGAGAGAAGGGATAAAGGGAGTTTTAAGTTTTAGTTTTTGTCAAAGACATACACAAAAGATACACAAACACATACATACACAAAGCATAAAACACAATCTTTTGGCAAATAGGATTAGTATCTCTCTTTTCTAGTGATCTGAGTGGTCCTAACAAAGTGCCGTTGGGTTTTGTTAACCAAAGGCGGTTAACATAAGTGGCATCGCTTCGCTGGTCTTCTTCTTCTGAAACTTCATCGCACGGCGGTTCCATAGAGTAAGACACTCTTCAGACATCCTTGTCTCTCCACATTAATTAATCTTTTCCATATCCCTGTGCCTGTGATACTGGTAATGGCCCACGATGCCTTCACATACATGGGGTAGTCTGGGATGTACCGCATGCCCGAAAAGATGGTTGATGACTCTACACTAGTCCACATCTTGCTTGAGTTGTCGTGAGAACAGGTGACACCATATGAGAATGCGCTTGTATATATAGCCTAAGACCGGATCAAAACGGATTGAAATGTTCCACCAATCAAAACGCGCCTTACAAAATGCAGTTAGTGCGTGTGGTTTCTCTTCCAATCAGAAGAGAGCGGACTCGTGCCGTCATTTTCAATATATAGGTACACCAGCGTTCCTACAGTTTACCACTGCGGAACAGTTTGAGTAACATACCTATGGCTGCAATAAAGAAGACAAATGTATTGGGGTGCACCTGCTACGGAGACCTCGTATGCTTGGAGCGATAGTGCTATGACTACGACAAGTAGTGCAGCTGTAACCAGTATTCTTCTTCCAGAAGAGGATGACTTCAATTTAGCTTTGGCTGATTTCCTGTCGTCTCCGCAAGAATTGTGGCCTCCGACGACAGTACTATCTTCCTCGTTACCATTGGTTGATGATTTCAGAAAGAAAAACGAAGGAAGGATTTGAAAGTTCTTTTGCAACGACAGAAAGAAGCAGAAGAAGCGTTTGTTCAACAACATCAAGAAGTGGAAAAAAGAAAGCTAGAAGAAGACGAAGAGAAGAGAAAAACTTTGAAGATTATTTTGAAATTCGAGAGACCAAAGAGTGAGTTCCATAAAATTTAGAACCACGGCTTACAATTGACACGGTGAAATTTAAAGACTGCAAGTCTGGAGTGCCATCAGAGAAAGCAACAGGTTCCATTACAGATTTGTGGGATTTATTGTCAGATACACTGAAAAGATAAGGAGGACAATCGTTTGAGACTCTACATTATTCACAACAGTTTAAAGTCTCTTGTCTGGACCGAATCTAGTGCACTGGCAGAATTAACACCGTCCAAAGTCATTGACAAAATTCAACACGTTCAACAATTCAAGGACGAGTTTAACATGACCGACGGAAAAGCCACTCTTCACATGACACACGTTTAGCCTCTCAGAGGTAGCGGACCACGCAAAGTGTTATTGGCGGACGAAAATCTCAGTACCAAACGCAGAATCGTCCAAATTAACAACTTACAAGATCAGATGTGCTTAGCCCGTGCCACCGTCGTGAGAAGAACGATACCGCAGAATGGAAAAGAGCATGGGAGAGCATTCAAAAATCGGACAGAAACAGAACCAAACAACGGAGAGAAGTAGACCTCCTTTTACAGCAAGCAGACGTTTCCAAAGAGACGCTATGTGGCATTCCTGAAATGCAAAAATTTCAAGACGTGTTGGCACCTCTCTATACGTTGAAAGTATATCATCAAGTGGCTCGTGAAGCTCTCGTGTTTCGAGGACCCGATTTCCTAGACGGAAAATACATTCATGTGTATCATCATCAAGAGCATTTCGATGCTATTACTAGTATCATAGGTTTTCTCGGATACGGATATTATTGTGAGAAATGTGACCAAGGATTTACCAGTCGCGAGAAACACATTCATTTTGGAGAGAGATGTCGGGGCTGTTTAGCGTCCAAACCATGCATTCCTAAAGGAAAAGAACAAATTCATTGCTCTTCTTGCAAGCGGACTTTTGTCAGTTCATCTTGTTACAGTCAACATCGTATTAAACAAGTTCAACAACAGAAAAGTGCTTGCGAATTATTGAGATTGTGTTCCACTTGTGCACATCTTATTCCAACCAATAACTCAAAGGCTCCTGGACAGAAATGATGCCGTATTTGAGACCAAATCGTCCTGGACAGAAATGATGCCGTATTTGAGACTAAATCGTCCTGGACAGAAATGATGCCGTATTTGAGACCAAATCGTCCTGGACAGAAATGATGCCGTATTTGAGACCAAATCGTCCTGGACAGAAATGATGCCGTATTTGAGACTAAATCGTCCTGGACAGAAATGATGCCGTATTTGAGACTAAATCGTCCTGGACAGAAATGATGCCGTATTTGAGACTAAATCGTCCTGGACAGAAATGATGCCGTATTTGAGACTAAATCGTCCTGGACAGAAATGATGCCGTATTTGAGACTAAATCGTCCTGGACAGAAATGATGCCGTATTTGAGACTAAATCGTCCTGGACAGAAATGATGCCGTATTTGAGACTAAATCGTCCTGGACAGAAATGATGCCGTATTTGAGACTAAATCGTGGACTTTGAGCATCAATGCTACATCCAAAAATATGACAATGAACCGGAGGAAGACTTCAAGGAATACCAGCACAAGAAGAAAAAGAAACAGATCGATTTTATCTTTTTTGACTTTGAATGTACGCAAGAGACTGGCATTCACTTTCCTAATTTCTGCTTGTAAGAACAACCTATATTTGTTCACTGTCCCGATTGTAGTAAGATTCCAGGAGGACGTGAAAGAATATTTCGGGGCTCTCGTATTCTTCCCGATTTTGCCGAATGGATTTTAGATCCTACCGACGACACGTGGAGGGAAGATGACATCCAGCGTTACGGGGACTGCCATCGATATGCTACAGCCATGGCTCACAATTTCTCGGGATACGATGGACAACTTCTTTTGAAATATTATCCAGAACAAGATACCGAATGTCCCACAGTCACCATGAATGGAGCCAAACTCCTGGGACAAGTACAGTTTAAAGATTCCATGGATTATGTAGCCGTGCCTTTGAGCAGAATGCCTAAAACGTTTGGAATGAAAGAAATGGCAAGAGGTTATTTTCCTCACTTTTTCAATACCGAAGCTAATCAACACATTGTGCTCCAGCTTTTGCCTGACGTTCACTGCTACGACCCTACGGCATGCACACAGAACAATGAGAAGCAATCTATGTTTGGTACCAAACTCATTCTTCAAACCCGTTTGACTTTCAAGAAGAAATGTTGAAATATTGCCAATCCGATGTGGACATTTTACGCCGTTGCTGTGAAAAATTTCGACAATTATTTCTAGATCACGGAACTGTAGATCCTTTCAAGGAAGTTTCTACCATGGCTAAAGCGTGTGGATTAGTCTCTCGAAAGAAGTTCATGCCTGGGAACAAAGTAGCCATCATACCCCCTCAAAGTTACATAGGCTCCATTACTTGTGTGAAAGTGGAGACAAATGGATACAACATGCTAGAAACGCTGGAGAAAAGAAAATTGGAAGTCTTTCTGTATATGGCTGCGATTTAGAAAACCCGCAGATCGTCTACGAATTCCAGGGATATTTATTTTATGGATGCCCTACAAGTTTTCCTCAACGAAACCTGAAAAGTCCTTTCTCAGAGTTTACCATGGAAGAGTTGTTAAAGCAAACATACAAACGACACCTGAGGCTATAAAGACAAGGATACTGAGTGATAGAAATGTGGGAGCACGATTATGATCGACGTTTCCAAACCGATCCAGAATTTAGACGCATTACACCAAGTTACGACGTGGTAGACATCGAACCTCTGAATAACCGTGACAGTTTATTGGAGGACGAACCAATGCAACACGTTTGCTGTACAACGTGGACAAATCTCCAGGAGAAGAAATCAATTACATTGATGTGTGTTCCTTGTATCCTTGTGTGTGCAAATATGCTCTATTTCCTACCGGGCACCCTGAAATGTTGATCCATTAGATCCACATAAACTTGTACGTTTACAAAATCACCAAATGGTCAGTCGACCATTAGAAAAAGTCTGTCAGATTGTGTACTAGAAACAAGTGCGACTTCCAGACGATAGCACTTTACGCTGAGCTCCAGTATAAAAAAGGGGGAAAGTTCCAAGACAAACAATTCATTGTGAATTCAGACGCCAATCTAGAAAAATGATGAATAATTCGACACAGAAACCGAGTAAGTAAACCACTACAGACTCTAAGTTCGATAATGAACCCGAGTGCGATTCTGTGCTTTGAGACCAGAGTGATGCAGTAATCTGCGGCATCAGCGATGCAGCACAACCTTGCCGATCCTCTACTATCGAATGCGATGCTGCTCGTGTGCCTTACCACTTTACTAGCGAAAGCGATGATTTCGCTAGTAAAGTGTCCTCTGCTTTACTGGTAAAAGTGCTGCCGTGCGAGTACCTATCTCATCCATGCACTCGCTAACCACTCTGGATACCACTAGCTCATCTAACGTTTCCTGTGACTTTGCCAGGCTATTGTGATTTTGAAAGTCAACTCAAGTCATTCAAACAGTGGTCTAAAGATCTGGATGGAATACCCAGTATCAAATCGTTCTACTTGGGACGAGGAGACCAAGTACAGTGTTTCAGTTGTGGTATGAAGATCCACAAACTGGAGTATAAAGACTCAGGTTTCCTGGAACATACCAGATGGTCTCCGTGCTGTCACGATCTTCCTTTGGTGGAACATGATTATTATCTCCATGGATACTTTAGAAGATAACAATCGTAGTTTGCGTCCTGAGCTAAGTGAACAAGGAACTTGTGAAGATTCAAGTGAAACGCAAAGAACAATTACAGCCTTTACGACATAGGCCTTTAAATCATTGGTACCTGGATGCTATAAGAGGGATGATTACCTTGAAATTGTTCAAAAGCTCAGACATTGATAAACTGCCCACAACTCAGAAGAATTTCGATGTCACGACTTCTATCTACAAGGTTGCAATACTACAACAATACTTCCAGAGAATGAAGACTCACAGGATTACCAAAATCGTGCACAAGAAGTGTCATCTCAAGACTAGACTTCTTCAAGGCTTGTGATGTGTGTGGTAGTAACTAAAAACATTTTGTTCCACTCTGTACCAGTAGATACCATGTGAAGAAAGTATGACTATTTCCTCAAAACGAAAGACATTACTGTGAAGGACTAATATAAAAGTTTACCATGCCACGACTGTTGTCCTCAGTGTTGCAGCCGATTCCGTGGAAGGAAGTCAATGACAGTGTTCAGGACTTAGAGGATTACCAAACCCTTTTAGAAGAAGTCTTTCCACCTACGATTCCATTGAATTTTGGACGACGTGTAGTGTGTGTGTTAGTGACTATATTTCTTGGATTTCGTTTCCCAGGAAATTCATTGTGGACTATTTATGAACAGTACATGCAGCAAAGACATCACCACCAAAGTTTTATCTGTGCACGAAAGACAAATTATGTTTAAAGTGTTGCGAAAAGTGATGAAAATAATTTGTGTACCTCCGTGTGAAGAAGACATTTGTCGAGAAGTGTGTATAGCTAGTTGGTTACACCAAAAGATTTACGACTGGAAAGATGTACGTGACTGGAAAATTCTTGGTTTTGAAGCTTTGAAGCTTGGATGCAAGAAGTGGCTGACTATGCCAAAGACATTGTGTGTCACTAATCCAAGAAAAGAAGAAGTTAGCTTAGAACCAGTGCAAGAAGAGGACATGGAATTAGAGACAAGTTTAGAAACAGTGGCGGAAGAACCTGCAAGAGAGGAAGAAATACTACAAGTCCACGTGAGTACCATTGTTCAAATAGAAATGAATGAGGAAAAAATAACAATGCCGGAGAAATTAGAGACAACGAATTTCACAGAGACTATTAGAACACCAGAGCGTGTACGTCGATTTCATGCGACACACATAGATCGAGAATAGTATACACTGACTTGTTTATATACAGCTTTGGTAATTTTAATAATTTGTGCCTCATTGATGTACGGATTCATTTATGCGTTATGGGTGTTCGTGTTTTAATTCATGAAATGTAAATATGTTTTTGTTGTGGTTACACTTTTTGAAAAACATTAAACGTTTGTCAAATGTATAAAATGTCAAGTGTGGTTTGTGGTAATCTTAGAATTCCCAACACCATAGTTATGGCTGCATCCTCCTCCTCCTCCTTTTTTCTCAAAGTGAGATCGTCAAAGTTGGGAGGCCTTGTATCTTCGCCATGTCTTTATCACGTTGATTGCTGGACCGAGTGTTTCAGGCAAAACCGAATTTGTCAAACGTTTGATCGAACACAAGTCACACTTGTTTGATCGTCCACCCCAAAATATCGTGTGGTGTTAGAAAGAGTGGCAATCGGCTTACAGATTACTCCAAGATATTCAGGGAGAATCCATTTCATTTATAGAAGGCGTTCATTGCGAAGACGATGAGATCGTGTCTGACTTTAGTCAAACACATATTGTTATCTTCTATGACATGTTAGGTGAGGTCGAAGAAGAAATTAAACTTTGGTCTGCACGAAAAGGACATCACCGTAATGCCAGTATTATTTACATTAAACAAAATTTATTTCAAGAAAGTAAAGCACATCGTACCATCAGTCTCAATGCCCATACTGTGGTATTGTTTAAAAGTACATGAGACAAATCTCAAGCGCGAGTGTTAGAGAAACAGTTAGGAACACCTTGACTGAATTTTGCGTATGACGATGCCACTCAAGCACCTCATACGTATTTACTAATCGATTTTAAACCGACCACTCCAGATTATTTGAGATTTCATAATAATTTGTTTCAGCATTGGTGCCGTGTCAAGAAGAAGGTCCTCTCGTTTACACGTCTTCTTTAGCGTCTATCTGAAGAAAATACAAAATTATAAACATACTTCACTTCTTTACTTTTAAATATTTAACATGACCTCCTTTCAATCTCATCCTCCTGCCAAATTGATTCTTGCACTGTATGGCATAAGTCGCGAAAAAATTGCACAAGTCTTTGCACATTTGTTAGAAGCCAATCTCACAGAAGTATTACGATGGTTTACTTCGACTGCAAGTCAATTAATACAAGGGATCATTCACACACCCCATTAAAAAAGAAACATAATGTGGCGTTGTCACAACTGGCAGATCCAAGAATCGATACTCAAACGACAAAACAAATCATTTCGAAACCTGGTGGAAGTGGTTCTTTAGGAGGTGTCATTATTCGTCCCCTTTTATAATGGAATCCTAATGCCAAAGGTAAAACAAAGAGACTAGCCAAGTTCCACAAAAGACGGCTGCAGACCCAAAAGAAGATCAATGATGCAGCAGGTTCATACAAGAAAAAGAAAAGCCCCAAGAAGAAAAGAAGAAAAGTCCCAAGAAAAAACCATCTCTTGCCAGAAAGAAAGGTACTGAAGCTATGACGCATACGTACTCCAGAAAACCACGCCGCTCCTTGACGGTGTCTCCTTCTGCCACTTCTTCTTCTTCTTAGTTCACGATGATGCTTGCCAAACCTGATTTAACTCCCGTGTTTCCTAATTTGCTGAAATAATAGAAACCCATTTCTAAGGAAACTTCTACTTCTCTGGTGAAGTCTTCTACTCCTGCTACAGCTAATAAAGTGACATCAGCTAAAACAAAAGTGCAAGATAGAGCAGGGGTGTTACAAAGTTTACTGGATTTATTAATACAAGAACTGACACAATTTAGTCAGTTGAAAACATCTCATCGTCGAGTGGGTGCCCTAATGAAGTTGATACGATTTGCCGACCATCAGTGGAGACGAATTCCAATATGAACAAGAAATGTGAGATAAGATTCACTTGAGTAATTTCGCTCCTGAAACAAAAGATGTCACCAAGACGTGCACACTATTCTTCCCATCGTCCCAAGAGACACAGACAAATTGCAACTGTACGGACAAGTATTGCAATGTCTTCAACTCTTCCACCAGAACGTTTTAGATGAAACAGCTAAACCTACTCTGAGAGATTTCAAGACGACCATGAAAAGGGAACCAAAGGCCACCAAGACAGACACAGCCACGAGGATGGCAGAAGAAGAAGACACTTCGTCTGCTCCAATACCTAGTAGGATTGCAGCTTTTTTATTGACACCGTCCCCTACTCCCAAACTAAAGCTTGGGTCAAAAAGATGATGTCGGCACCTTCATCAGCAGAAGAAAAAAGAAAGAAGGGAAGACAAAAGTGAAAAAAGACATCAAGAAAAATGTTACCACCCCACAACCGGCTTTTACTCCTATTGCTTGTCGGACATTTCAAGCCTCGTCCAAACGAATGGCACACGAATATAAGAGCAGTATCGAACAGTGGGTGACTTATTGGGGAGCAGCAATCAAAACAGTTAACCGCAACATGGAGACATTTTTAGCTAGCATTTACTACAATCGTGCACATACTGCGGATTACGTAGGAGTTCACAAATTGTATCGTGCTGCTAAAACCAAACTTAAAAGTGTACGTATTGCAAGGTGTACGACAATATTTGCAAGAGCAATCGATGTACACGTTACACAAACCCATTCGACGAACATTTTCCAGAAGTCAAACCAAAGTCGCTGGCATCGGTCATCAATGGCAAGCAGATTTAGTTGATGCCTCTCATTTGGCAACGCACAATCGTGGTTACAAATATTTGTTTTGTGTCATTGACGTGTTTTCAAAATCAGCGTGGGTTGTTCCTTTGACTTTTAAACAAGTTCCGAGTTAGTACGAGCTTTAAAACTGGTCTTGAAACAAAGTGGTCGTCACCCTTTACGATTGCAAACAGACAAAGGCACTGAATTTCTGAACCAAGCATTTCAAAACAAATTGAAAAAAGACACATTCATTTTTTCACCACTGAAAATCCTGCATCAAAAGCCTGTTTTGTGAAACGTTTTCAAAGAATTTGAAAGAACGTATGTGGAAATATTTTACACATCAATACACTTTCAAGTACATGGACGTGTTACAGCGTCTTGTCAAAGCTTACAATCAATCGTATCATCGAACTCTCGGATGTGCACACGAAGAAGTGATTCCTGAAAATGAAGTGATGGTGTTTGATTTATTGTTTGGAACGTCACCTACCACCCCAAAGAAAAAAGTGGTGGTAAAGACTGGAGATTGGGTTCACCTTGGAAAAACCAAACACACATTTGACAAGGATTATATACGTAACTGGACAACCAAATTGTTTCGTGTCAGTGGACAAGTAGGTGGACGTGATTGTTCGGTGTATGAAGTGGAAGACATACACGGAGAAGTGTTACAAGGAACATTTTACTTGTCTGAGTTACACGAGTGACCGATAAAGAAGACGACGTGTACAATATCGAAAGCATTCTCGATTGAAGAACACGTACAATGGGTAAGAGTTGACTCTAAGAAGTGAAAGTGCGTTGGAAAGGATATCCACTTAGTTTTGATTCTTGGATTGCCGCGTCACAAGTCATCGAATATGAAAAGAAGTAGAAGTGACCATCATGCTGTTAAACATCGCAGCTACCTCTCGATCTCAGAGTTCCTCTATTAAATAACTACAAAAATAACCTCTGTGGGTGTGGTGTGGAGAACGTGTTCCTAAAAATCAAATCGAATGTTTCTGCAAAATCTTTGTGGTGTATTGTGTCATCGGAGCAGCGATTGCCAATTTGAGTTTGCAACAAGGAGACAAGCACTTGTGGACCATTTTACTCAGCAGTTGTATTGCTTATCTTCCTCCCAGTCTGTCGTTGAAATATCCCACGCACAATTACAACAACTGTAGCCTTGCAGCCAACGCCAGTCACCACAACAATTCTTCCAGTCATAACAACAACAACCCTCTGGAAAATCATTCCCTTTTGACATCGAGTGACTCCTCGGAAACGAGAACCATCGAACAATGAATAACCAATTTTATTTAACCTTATCGAGTGACAGTTCTATGGATGTGTTTCCGAACAACACATTATGTTGTTTCACAGCCAAATTACCTCAAGTCATGCAATTGGGTCACGAAGCTCATTGGGAAGTAGCTTTGGTAGAAATCATTCATCCTACGCAAGCCCTCAATATCAGCAAAGGTCAAAACACTTTCATCGTTGATATCCTGAACGAACAAGTTCAAGAATAGTTGGACAAATGTGATACTGGTTATTACGAATCCAAAAAAACCGTCACCCACCAATTCTCCATTGACTACCTATACCACACAAATTCCTGTTGGGTATTATTGTAATGCTCAACATCCGGTCGAAACGATTGCAGTTATTTTTAACGATCAGTTTGGCAAAGCCCTGGAGAAAGCTCGCAAAAGTATACTGATCAAGTACCATAAAAAATTAATCATCGTCTTAAAATGCATTTTTCACGCAGCAGTGTAATGTCCATTACTTATTGTCTCGGTTTATATTCTATTCCGGGTGGATACGCTGCTCTAGCTCCTATGAAAGACGTTTACAACAACGATTGATTCTACAATTATTTTCGCTACTCTGTCGAATTAAACGAAGGACTGAATTTATTGATTGTATACTCCGATGTCGTAGAGTAAAACGTGGTGGGAAAGACAGCCACTCCGTTACTCAGAGTCATTCCTTTCAAAGCTTAGTCTGCCATCGCTGCTTACGAGGAAGGTGGAAACACGTATCACGTTCACCGTGAATATGTACATCTTCATTATCTTCCTGTCAGTAAATCGTATTTTGACAGTGTCAACATTAGTATAAAAGGAGGTCTCGGACAAAATATTCCATTCTCGAAAGGAAAAGTCACGGTGAAACTACATTTTCGAAAAATATTCTTCTCTGAATTGTAAAACAGATGTATCATGTGTACCAAGGAGTCGCTCGACAACGAGGACATGGTTTAGGATATATGTTAAGATCGGCTTTTCGTAGAGTAGCACCCATCTTAAAACCGATGATGACTCGAGGACTGCATACTTTAAAAGATGCCGCTTTGACGCAAGGAAAATAATTTCTTCAAAACGTCCTCATCGACAAAAAAAGCCAAAAAGAAGCCGTCAAGCGAGCAGGAACAAATGTGTTGCTTCAAACTGGAAAAGACCTTTTGAGTCGCCGAGACACCTCTATAAATCGCTTCACACTTCTGGTCAAGGTATTACTTCTTCATAAACGCCACACAAAAAAAAAACACACACAAAAAACATCGATACCCCTTTAGATCTCATAAACCAGTTAGGAAAAAGAATAAGAAAAGAAGAAGAACAGAAGCAGTCAGAGAATTGGACGTGTTTAATTACTAACAGAAAAACAAAAGAAGAAAGAAAAAAATGACGCACTGAGATTCTTGTCAATATTCCAAGTCAGAACTCGATATGTTTGCCATGCCACCGACGATGATGACGATGCAAGAATCCCAATGGGTAGAATTTCATCCTATGTCGTCTTTGACTACCTCAGCCCTTATCGAATAAATCAAATGACAAACCGAAGATTACATCAATCTGAATCACAGTCTCTGGTACCTGAAAGTCAAAGTTCTCAAAACGGACAACATCAATCCAGGGGAAGATACCAGAGTAGTTCCAGTCAACAAGTTCATGCATTCGTTGTTCAGCGAAGTGGATTTGTACTTGAATAACAAATTGGTGAGCAGCAGCATGTATACTTACCCTTACCGACCTGACCTGGAAAATCTCTTAACGTACGGAAAAGAAGACACGAACACACATTTGGATGCTTCCGTGGTATGGAAACCTGACACGTTGGACAAGTTCAACGACACCACTTTGACTGTGGATGATGACCCTGACCACATTGAAGCGTTTAATGACCGTCGAACGAAAATCAAACAAGGACGCAGTTTAGAAATGTTGGATCGTTTGCATTTGGACATGTGGTTGCAAGACAAGAATTTATTGAATGGTGTGGATGTACGCCTGAGACTGAATCGAAGCAGTACCGTGTTCCATTTGATGGCTAATTGCTAACGAGTACAGAACCATCATCGAAGAAGCCAGACTTCACGCGCGCCATATGGAAGTTTTACCTAATGTGGTAAACGACATCGGTCAAACTTTGAGCAGTATCCCGTTCGACGAGAGGAAGTGAAAACCTTTACCAGTGCCTCTGGACTCTGATCCAAGATCGAAGATGTTTTCCAAGGACAACTATCCAAACGTTTGCTCATTGGCATCTTCAGTTATGCGGCCCTGACCGGAGCCATCAATCAAAATCTATTCGAGTTCCAACCCTTCAACGTGTCTAAGATATAAGTCACTCGAGATGGCGAGATGTTGTGTACCAGACCTTTTGAACATAACTTTGTCCAGAAATATTTCTTGAGATCTTACTTGACACTGTTTGAAGCCACAGGATAGTTAGCTACCAACAGCAGTCACGCTACTTCGTACGAGGATTGTGCAGGAGAATATGCCTTATGGGGATTTGATTTCACTCCAGACCAAGTCAGCGACGAAACACGTTAACACTCTATAAAATCAGGCCAACTTCGTGTGGAACTTCAGTTTGCAATAGCTCTGGACAACACAATGAACGTCATAATGTATGCAGAATTTGACAATACTTTGGAAATCAACAGTCTGCGAGAAGCGATCCATGACTATTAGAATAAAAAGATGGAACAGGAATAACCTATGGAAATAAGCGATGAGGATGTTTTTGATCCAGAACCATAGTAGTCACAAAACACAAGTGAACAAGACAAATATACAGTCATGATGAGAAGATGGTTAGAACAAGAACAACATTTAGTCTCCTGTTTTGCTCGTGACTTGGCAGAAAGAATTACAGGCCTAACCAGAGAACATTGTTATGGATGTCAAGTCGATCACTGTAGTCAGAAACAACACGACAAATGTATCACGATGAGTCAAGAAGAAAAGTTGGAATAGTATCTGGAAGAGGCGTGGACTCTCATCTCAGAAAAGACGATTTTGAGAAAGTGGTAAAAAGACTTTCGTGACCATTCCTTACCTCCATTGACTTCTCTGGAGACCAAACGTATCGAAGCTCTATTGCAACAGAGTACAGAGACTACCCGTTGTTCATCGACTTACTTTACAGAACTTTTCAAGGAAAAAGTCAGGTGTGAACTGATGACTTACATTACCTGGGAAACCATCATTTAAAAAAAAATATATATGAAAAAATTAAAAAATGGATACCTGGGAACTTCATTACCTTCTAACTCACAGTTCTTAAACAGCTTCTTGGAATTCTGTGTGGTGTGTGAAAAAGCTGAACTTCCCATCGAAAACCTAAAGAGGTTCAAGCCTATGTCATCAACACGACAGTCATCGTTCAGGGACCCATTGGGTAACAGTTTACTTTCCCAACGATCACAGTGTGGAATATTTTAATTCTTATGGATTACCTCCTCTGGAAGACGACATCGTTGGCTTTATGAGAAAAAAAACGCTGCACCGACTCGACTCAGTAATGTTCGATAACAAGGTTCAGATTCCATGGTGCGTGGACAATATTGTGTGTAATTTCTTCATTAGCGCAGTCTTGATTTCCCTTAGAACGTTTAGTGACTTGTTCTCATCGTGAGTACTCTAAAAACAATGATCAAATAGAAAAATGGTTTTGTGAACATTATGGCTATCTATCGTCTTTAGCTCAGAAACGTAGTGTGCATCGATGGTAAAACAACAGTGTCTTAGAACATTGGAAGTCAAATTTGACTCCACAACCCGGTAAATACGTTCATGTTTAAAATATTGCTTGTTTGTTTCTATTCCTGTTTTGAGTTAGAGAAGCTTCTTGTAATTATTTAACATGTTGATTTTGAAAACAAATGGAGATATCTTGTTTTTATTGAAAACAATATTGTATGGACATGCTCTTTTACATTTCTCTCTATCGATCTTGGCCATGTTTTCCTTCACGTACGCGTACCGAATCGAAGGGATGTTTTCCTTCACGTCTGTGCTTTTCTCAAGCGGTGCGTTCACCAGTTTGGCCACCCATTGTTGACTCGTCAACAACTTGTCTTTAACAATTTTTAGATTGAGGGAAGCCATGGTGCACATGCACCGGGTCAGGCAGCACCTGATCCAGAAGAGTATCGACAGAAAAACGACCATCATCTTTAAATTGGCTTAGTGGGAGATGTCCTGCGCGAAGAAATCATTAAGAAAAAGAGTTATTGGAGGAGAGACAAAGACAGAAGCAGAGACAGCAACACAGGCAGCAGCAACAACAAGTAGTAGCAGAAACCCTAACATCCATTTTCAGGGCTACCCAGATCACTAGAAAAGAGAGATACTAATACTATTTGCCCAAACATTTGTGCTTTATGTTTTGTGTATGTATGCATGTTGTGTATCTGTTGTGTATGTCTTTCACAAAAACTAAAACTTCAAAATCCCTTTACCCCTTCTCGCTTCTGCGTGATAGTATGTTTGTATATAAGTGTATAGTAGTGTGTCTATAAACACTTCCTACTGTTGTATGTTTGTATGAAAGTATGTGTATTCACACTTCCTACCCTTTTCATTGCATTGTTGGGGTGTGTCTGTTTGGATAGTAATCAAAAAGCGGGTGCTGGATTGTAGGTGGGTGGGCTTTTTGGATGGCAATCATAAAGTGGGTGCTGGATTGTAGGGGGTGTTTGGATGGTAATTAAAAAGAGGTTGCTGGATTGTACATGTGATATGTTGGATTGTAGAGGGTGTTTGGATAGTAGGGGTGCGTGTTTGGATAGTATATGTCAAGTGTTGGATTGTAGATAAAAAATTTAACATTACCATTCCCGTTATGCTCCGATGTGCCATCTCCAAGTTAAATTCCCGTTGTACCCCATACATGTTTCAACATGGAAAAAGGACTGTCACTACAAAAAATTAACACAGGATTTCCCGTTGTGTTCCATATCGTCTCCCGCATGTTAACCTATGG
Organism: Margaritifera margaritifera; assembly: GCA_029931535.1. Classification (NCBI taxonomy): domain Eukaryota; kingdom Metazoa; phylum Mollusca; class Bivalvia; order Unionida; family Margaritiferidae; genus Margaritifera; species Margaritifera margaritifera. The sequence goes on from JAQPZY010001153.1 coordinate 931,473, forward strand.
CATAATGTTAATTCCCTTTGTGTCCCCCAAAACTGAAAATAATTATGGGGCACAACGAAAATGGCCATATTAAAATTTAACATAGGATTTCCCATTGTGCTCCATACCGTCTAACGCATGTAAGTCTATGGACATTTTTAATATAGGATTTCCCATTGTATCCCATACCGTCTCCCGCATGTTAACCTACGGCGTAATGTTAATTCCCCTTGTACCCTTAATACCCTTATATAACTACTGACAGAAATGTTCTGTTTTATGTTGAGCGGTGGAAATGTTCTGTTTTATGTTGAGCGGTGGAAATGTTCTGTTTTATGTTGAGCGGTGGAAATGTTCTGTTTTATGTTGAGCGGTGGAAATGTTCTGTTTTATGTTGACCGGTGGAAATGTTCTGTTTTATGTTGAGCGGTGGAAATGTTCTGTTTTATGTTGACCCGTGGAAATGTTCTGTTTTATGTTGACCGGCTGAAAAGTCATATAATAATTGCAGGAAAACTTCTGATGAAAAGCAGGCATTACTCTTTTAGTAGTAAGTAGTGAAATGTTTCACTACTTACCATTACTTTCGTCCATCTAGTTTTCCGTCTCTACGGTTTCTTTAAGTGCTCTTTTTTGCTCACAACTGTAATCAGTGGTGTACTGGCCATTGGGCATACCGGGACAAATCCCGGTGGGCCGCCGCAAAGAAATCCGTTTTTACCGGTGTTTTACTGATGTGAGCAAAACCCCGGGCCTGTCCCGGCAGATAAGTCCTGGGCCGAGTTGCTTACCCAGGACACTCCTGGCTGTAATGGTGTCTATTGTATTTAATAATTACCACTGTGTCATTTTGGATATGTTTTATCTTTTTCTTCAATCTTTTTTTAAAAATTAATGAATGCTTAAAATATGTTTGCAATTTGTTGAAAGAAAATTACAATATCATAAGAGACAAGCTGTAATGTCTTAATGTATTAAAAAAAATCATGAAAAAATGCGCATTCAATTTTAACAGATTTTACTTTGATATATTTGACTTAAGTTGCATTTGAGTATTTCCTACAAGTGTAATGAATCGGAGGGCCCTGAATTTATTTTTGCAATTTGGGCATAAAATGATTTAGCAGAAGACACGGATAACATCATTTCAATTTTATTCAGGTTTCCGATTTGAAATAAAACTACCATATAAGTGTATCAAAGGTCAGGTTGCAGAAGCAGGATAAGAAAAACTGAGACTTTTTAATTTTTGAAGAGAATTGTGGTTTGGACTGCTCTTCGGCGATTCACAGCTATGTACTGTCACAGATGAGAGCAAACACAAGGTAGCGATTCACAGCTAAGTACTGTCCCAGATGAGAGCAAACACAAGGTAGCGATTCACAGCTATGTACTGTCACAGATGAGAGCAAACACAAGGTAGCGATTCACAGCTAAGTACTGTCCCAGATGAGAGCAAACACAATGTAGCTATTCACAACTAAGTAGGCCACTAACGTGAAACAATGATTAAAGATCAACATATCAAGTCTAATTTATCTTTAGAAGAATTAGTGAACCAGTCTAATGTATCTTTAGATGAGATTGGAAACCTGTCTAATGTAACAAAAACGAGACCATGACGTATTGAGAGAATGACACGCCCAAGATTTTTGTTCATTATGACTCTAACACGTCTGTCTCTGTAATGGACCCGTGTATTCTATTAAACCAGGCGGAGTCCGTTTTGTCTTCCATCATACTCCCTTTTTTGTAACAGAAACCACGTATACCCTAAAAATCGCTTTATAAAAGGGGTTCTTAATGAATACAACATGTACCAGTATCTGATATAGCTACACGTCAGCCAACAATTGTTGTGCTTTTTTCTCGTTGTATCCTGTATAACGATCTTTTGATCTGATGGAGATTTACGCAAGTACTGATCCCCCTCTCCCCACGTCCACCCACCCCCACTAAAAAAAAAAAAAAGAAAAGAAAAAATAAAAACATAAAAAAAACAAACAAAATAAATACAGCATATACAGATATATAGATGCTGGCGGTAAATCCGGGCAGTATTGTCGTAGATAAGCATACACTAAAACTCAAAACAGAGCCACTAGAAGAAAAATAACACAATAAATGTGATAAAATCGTGAATGCGTAAAGCAGATAGATAATTGTATCCTTCTATATTGAAGTTCAATAAAAATCCTTGTTCGTATCGCTGATAAACCTTTCAGCCCCGATACATCTCGACGTTGATCGTGAGTATGTGTGTGCTTACGTGTGTATGTGTTTACAATAATGCACTTTCATGGTCCAGCGGCTGTATACAATTCGAAAAATGAATAGGATGTCAATTTGATTAGAAAATTGTCGAATCCATCAGTTGCAATTTAGAACGATATCAACACTTATACTTAGTATGAATCTCTTTTCAGCATAAAAGAAGAAATTATATTGGGCAATAACGGCTAAGAACGACGTTTGTCATCAATAAGAAGATGAAGAAGGAAAACGAAAAGGATGAGCAAGAAGAGGAGGAGGGATGGTAGGAGTTGTGTGAAGAAGAGGAGGAAGGGTAGGAGGTGTGTGAGGAAGAGGAAAAAGGTAGAAGGGGTGTGAGGAAGAGGAGGAACGGTAGGAGGTGTGTGAGGAAGAGGAGAAAGGGTAGGAGGGGTGTGAGGAAGAGGAGAAAGGGTAGGAGGTGTGTGAGGAAGAGGAGAAAGGGTAGGAGGTGTGTGAGGAAGAGGAGAAAGGGTAGGAGGGGTGTGAGGAGGAGGAGGAAGGGTAGGAGGGGTGTGAGGAGGAGGAGGAAGGGTAGGAGGTGTGTGAGGAAGAGGAGGAAGGGTAGGAGGTGTGTGAGGAAGAGGAGAAAGGGTAGGAGGTGTGTGAGGAAGAGGAGAAAGAGTAGGAGGTGTGTGAGGAAGAGGAGAAAGGGTAGGAGGGGTGTGAGGAAGAGGAGAAAGGGTAGGAGGTGTGTGAGGAAGAGGAGAAAGGGTAGGAGGTGTGTGAGGAGGAGGAGGAAGGGTAGGAGGTGTGTGAGGAAGAGGAGGAAGGGTAGGAGGTGTGTGAGGAAGAGGAGAAAGGGTAGGAGGGGTGTGAGGAAGAGGAGAAAGGGTAGGAGGTGTGTGAGGAGGAGGAGGAAGGGTAGGAGGTGTGTGAGGAAGAGGAGGAAGGGTAGGAGGTGTGTGAGGAAGAGGAGAAAGGGTAGGAGGGGTGTGAGGAAGAGGAGAAAGGGTAGGAGGGGTGTGAGGAAGAGGAGAAAGGGTAGGAGGGGTGTGAGGAAGAGGAGGAAGGGTAGGAGGTGTGTGAGGAGGAGGAGGAAGGGTAGGAGGGGTGTGAGGAAGAGGAGGAAGAAGAGGAAGTGAAACGTTTCTTAGCAAAAACAAGAAATATTGCTGCTGAAACCTGTTTCTAAAACACACTTGGAATAGATAAGGAAGGAGAGGAAGAATAACGTTTGGTATCAAATAGAAGAAGGATGACGGGAAGAAGGAAAAGAAGAAACAGAACGAGAGGTATATTAAAAGATAGTAAGCGTTACACCATTACTATTTAATTACAGCAGATATACATTCTAAAGCCTTATTTGAAGCAACTGGTTGTGCAGTAATTTCTTCACGCAAAACAACAGCATTGTTTTGCCGACTGTATCAACAGAGACGGAAATGTTACAAAGAAAATGTCGAAGCAAACATTATATTCTGAATTCGTTTGCGTTTCATCATGAGTTAGGTGAATGGAAGACGAAGTAGAAAGTAGGTTGTGTGATCGCGAAATAAGCGGAAGAAAATTCTATAGTAATATCACTAGTTTCTTATTAAGAAAAGTTCCGCAACAGGCGCAGATTAAGAGCTGACTAATGTTTAGATGCACCCAACTGGCGGGGCCCATAAAGATCTTATAAAACTCGTGTAGTGCTCCCGTATCGTAATATATCAGTGTGTTTTTCTTGAGATGTACATGGAATGTTGCCAATATTTTTTACATTATCTTTAATCTTGGCTGCGCCTCATACAGAAAGAAAGCTGTAAGTTTCTTATCAATTTGGCGGACACAATTTAATTGAATCTGCAAATGGCTTACTTCTGGCAAACATCTTTTCATAAAACTGACTTTAAAAAGTGTGTTGGGGTCATAGTCTATTACAGAATGTATAAAATAGGGAATCAAAGTACCTTACGTCTGACAGCTGTCATCAAACTTTTCTTTTTAGTTCTTTTTGTAGAAAATTTCAACAGACCTGCCCCCCCCCCCCCGCCTTAACATTTCACCTGAAGTTCGAGTTGTATATATATATAAATGATGATCCACTGATATATTCAAATATAATCTCTCTATCTTGACTATTCTAGCACAGCTGGTGACCAAGCAGACTAGTCCAAGTATTGAATTAATTGTGTTAATTAGCACACTAGTGGGACTATGGAAATAATAGTGTTAATTAGCACACTAGTGGGACTATGGAATTAATTGTGTTAATTAGCACACTAGTGGGACTATGGAATTAATTGTGTTAATTAGCACACTAGTGGGACTATGGAATTAATAGTGTTGACTAGCACACTAGTGGGACTATGGAAGTAATAGTGTTAATTAGCACACTAGTGGGACTATGGAAATAATAGTGTTAATTAGCACACTAGTGGGACTATGGAATTAATAGTGTTGACTAGCACACTAGTGGGACTATGGAATTAATAGTGTTGACTAGCACACTAGTATAACCTGTCTACTATTTCCCAAATGCGGAACTAGCACACTTGTCAAATTTAAATTAATAGGATCTTCTCCCAAGCAAAATAAATGAAAGGATGACACTTATAAATTATAATTTCACCTCTTGCTATATCTGTCCACCCTATCACTAACAGAAAGCATTGAGTATAGCGCAAGCGCAAAGAACACAAACATTATATTTTTTTTTAAAACAACATAAAGAATGGCACGACTCTATTTTGTGATAAAGTCAACAGTTGTTACAAAGATGATATAAAAATTGCATGAGTTCAACATAAAAGCAACAATGTCGATATGCCGTACATTTGTCGACAAGGTTCCATTATGCTGTGGTCAAAGCTAGTTGTCAAAGCTAGTGGAATTGCAAAATAACATTCAAGAGAATAAACATGCTGAATTATCAAATATCAAAAAAGATATTCTGCAATATTTCAGAAAATATGCAGATATGCATGTTTCATTTTATGATGATAACATTGAAATAAAGAGTATCAACCCTGACAGCAAAATGGCTAAAATTGTGCGGTTATGAGACAGGAATAAATTTCGTATTTGATGTGGATAAATATAACATTTATATTCGGATAAATTTACAGTACAGCTTGAACATCTGGCCAATATTATAAGGTTGATTTAACACGATTCTACAAATGTAGAGACATAATTTATGAAAACAAAGTTGAATTTACAACAGCAGATGTGGATTCAATATATGAGGTAGCTGTTTTAGAATCAGCCATAGGAATAGTAAAACTTAACATAAAGTACAAATCATTCAGACGTTTGAAAGGATGGAAGAAAGGATGGAAGAAACGTTGCAGATTGTTGAAAATGAATGCACCTGTTGTAGATGGATCTCCTGTAGTAAAAAAAACATTTTACCATGCATACAGTATTGAAGAATAGAATGTGGAAGTAATTCACCGAGAATGAAACCAGAAAATGAATGGGTTGACGTATTACCAAAGCTAATTGAGGAATACAATAACACTCATCACACATCAATATATATGACTTCAGTTGAAAAAAGCAAGGAAGAAAAGAAATCAAAAGTATGGACCAATATATTTGGCTACATCGCAAATGATTGATTCTGGAACGCCTGCATTTAAAATTGTTGAAAGAGACATAATTTGGAAATAAAAAAGAGTTACAACCACCCACCCCACCCCACCCCCACACAAAACACAACCAATTTTTAAATGGTGACCTTCCTAATTTTATTGGAGAACTATTTAAAGTCAGACAAGTAAGTTTAAGCGATCCAGCAATTTACAAACTGGAAGACTTGTGGTGTGAGAATATAGATGGCATATTTTAAGAACAAGAGTTACCACTATATGACAAACAAGATGAAGTATAGAAAGTTGAAAACATTTTGAAGAGTAACAAATATGCAAAATTGAAAAGATATGATTATTTGTTTAACTGTTGGGAACCTGCTGATAATATTATGCCATTAAACAAACGATGTACCAAAAGTACACCTCTCCTCCTTCGGAAGCACAATACATAGATAACAGTATTATGGAGTGTGACAAATTGGACTTGTGTAAAATAAGCAAGATTGTAGAATGTAACAGATGTGGGAAAAATATGCATTATAAAATGAAGGAGTTGAAACATGCGCACATTGCGAATTTACTTTGCTCACAAAACCAGAGGGAGAAAAGGAAGGTAAGTCCAAAATATGAAGTTAAACAACACAATACTGCATGTGAAAAACATGATAAGGCGACTAGAACATAAACAATGTCCTAGCTGGATAATACGTGGCACCACAAAAAAAGTGACAACACTCAAACATGTGATGTTGATTTTGACTACATTTCATAAAAGCTAGAAAACAAATACAATGCTGAATATTATATGCTGGTCTTGTATATCTTGAAGAACATTTTAAAAACAAAATGAAAATCGGATAGACATTGATGCAATCATCAGGGCATTTAAACTTCTTTTCAATGTTTTACAAAGAAGTTATATTAGCAACTCACACAACTACTCAATCAACTATCCATATTTCCTTGACAACATTTTAACATGCATCATTTTAACACATCAGTTAAAAACATTCCATCACAAAGAATTACCACAACATTAAATAAAATCAGTTGATACAAGAAGAATGCGTATAATATGTGGAGTAAGTAAAAACAAGTACACTTTTCATTTAGAAACACCAGAAATACCAGAAAACAACATTGACCATAAAATAAACAAACAATAATTGATATTGAAACTAATGGTTGCGAGAGCTGCTATAGGCTACTGTTTGCAATCGTTTAGGAATTTCTAACTCTGTTGGATGCTTTATTTACGCCTCCGATAACAAATGTAAATAAGAAACCCACTAATGCCAAAACAACCAATACGACGTGTTCTGCAAGAGAAGAAGCAATTGGCCCAGTACTTCTAAACAACCAACTTATCACGCCATCAATACCTCCAGGCAAATTTGGCTAACTATCACAAAACCTTTTTCTTAATCCCTTTTAAATTTTGTGATGGAAAGTTTACCTCCAGATGAAACACTATCGCAACGTGTTCTTCGGCCAACACCTCCTCCTAAACCTTGTACAAAATTTGTTATACACAAAACAACATACCTATTGCAGTGGCGTTCGCAGTTACTGTAACAGCAGTATCTTTTAACATTTGTGTCAGCCTTTACAGCCGTATCTTTTAACATTTGTCTCAGCCTTTACAGCCGTACCTTTTAACATTTGTCTAAGCCTTTACAGCCGTATCTTTCAACATTTCATTTAGTGGTAATTCGTCCCTAACTTATTTAACTGTTTTTTTTAAAAACTCTATAAAATTGTTCTCCTACTCTTTTAAATGTCCAACTAATTCCAGTTTTATTTTTACTTTCAGCACTTTCTGTCTGTTCATTCAACATAGCTCTTTTGCTTGGGTATGTTTCGTTGCTGCACCATCTGGTTTTACATAATATAACATTTTGTCTTGTATTCTAATGTTATTTTTGCACGTTTAACTGTAATTTATTCATGAGAATATCTTCCTTTATGTCCTCTTTGTACAAATCAAGAACTTGGCATGAAGCACAAGTACCCTTCGCTTGGAGCCACATGTTGAAAGCGTCTTATAACTTGATCGGCAAAATCATTATCAAAATTTACAGAATTAATAACTTTTATTTGATCATGTGTTTGTACTAATTCATCATCTTCAAATAAACAATGTTAATTTTTTTAAATTTTAAAACCTTCACCATCAGAGATATTTTGGGTTATTTCAATAGCGTCAAATGTGGGCAAAGTGAGCGATGCACACGTGCAGATCACTGCATAAGTGTAAACTAATTACGATTTATTGAAGACAAAATGGCGATAAGCCCATTCTGTTGAGTGAAACTGAAGAGTGCAAACACGAATTGAACATTGGTATTATCTATGGAACATACAAAGATATAACCGGTAAATTCGTGGAATGATTCAACTATATCATTCTGCTGTTTAATCGCTTTTATCGATGGCAATTTCGCATTTTTTAAATATGTGTACGCTTGCTATCATATACCTAGTATTTTACCCATTAAAATATCTAATTTATTCATCTGGATCGGATATTTACATGGTATAACATGATCAATATGAAGGTCATAAACACTGACACCTTCTAGTTTTGTTCAATTTAGCAATCTCCCATAGACGTCACTAGATGGAACATCAAGTATTGCAAGGTTATTTTTTATTTAATGTTTTGTCTTAATGTATGTAACATTCTGCTTCTTGTAATCTGAAGTTTTCATCATTCTGGTTTCTTTCTGTTAAATACTCATTTTTGCTATTTTTGTCTCCATTCAATGTTGTACTCTTTTGTCGTTCTCTTTCGATTCTGTGATCCATATTTTGCTGTATGCCTTATGCCAAAATATGCAATAATGATGGTTATTAAATTCAAATATATTTTTGCTCCTTTACATTTTGGCCATATCGTGCAGATCATCTCTTTTCCTTAAGCAAATGCGTTTGAAATTATTTTTCACTTCTTGTAAGCCATCTTGCAACTAAGGTATTTATTATCTTGAAATACTATTAAATTCAGTTACACATTTCACTAGAAATAAATGTAAAACAGCACAGACAAAAATCTAGATGAATATTGATTAATACCTCTGAATATAACTCTACAAAAACCAAAAGACTCCGGTAGAATTGATCTTGGCAAGCAACTTGGAAAACGTTTAAAGAAATGAAAGCTGAATGTTTAAAGAAAGAACCAAAAAGAGTCGACAAAATCAAAAGACAACAAAATCAACAATATGACAAAAATGACAAGATACTGCAAGCACACTACCTGAAGAATCAGACTGGTTGTTATGTGGTCTGCACATTCTACAGCGTTTGGTTTCTTTTGTAACGTCAGTAAATGTTGTCGCTAAATTTTGTAAAATCCTCAGGCCACTCACATTTTGTATACATGTCATTGCACAGAACACTCAACTCTTTTTCATATGGCGCAAATGCAGTTCATATGGGGTATAATTTATTAGCATATGGCGTTGATTTTTCGCCACGCATAATTCTTGTCCTTTGTCTCCAGCCTGGAATTAGGGCAAAACAGTTTGGCTATCTGTGCCATAGTAACGATAATACCTTCGTTGACGTTTGTTATACAACTATGTTGGTCTGACGGCCGCGCAGAATAGACACGTGATTTACCCGTTTAGGACCGTTTTTCAGTTCTTTTTTTCTCTTCATTTTGTAACTCTTCTTTGTAGATTCCCCTGTCATTCAAACATGTATGAGCCAGGAATTACACTTAGCTTTTACGTTTAGTGCTTGTTTTGTGGATGTAAGTTGTTTCTTCTTCTAACGAAGAGCTTGTTTGGCTCCAAACGTTGTGAAACTGTCTGCATTTGCGCCTTTATCAATCAATCAATCAATATATATATATATATATATATATATATATATATATATATATATATATATATATTGTGTGTGTGTGCGTGTGTGTCATGTCGCTATTACATGAATTGAAAGGTTGGAGAAATATTAAAAGGAAGTTAAAGGAAAAATAATATTGTTGAATAATTGCGTCGGTGGTGAGGGTATCGATTAACAGGAACGATAACTGTAGAGGGTATCGATTAACAGGAACGATAACTGTATAGGGTATCGATTAAGAGGAACGATAACTGTAATTGAAACACCTTTTAAAAACGCATTTTTAAAAAACAAATAGTATCAAAGGCATATGCAGACAGATAATTTAGTTACTAGGATTCATCTGATGGTGGTTTTATATCTCCTTAAATGTATTTACCAGAAAAATGATCAATCATTGCGATCAAAACAGACAAGATGTAGCGGACTAGATATATGAAAGGGAAGAAATAAAAAATGAAAAAAGACAATAAATTACAAACAAAAGAGAAAGGATAGAAAAAGGAAAGGAAATTATGTGTGATTTTAGCTATGTTAAAGAAATTTGTGTATTGCTTAATGAGCAATAATTTATTCATAAAATGCAATATGTATGCACTTTTCTTATAGCCAAACAAGTACCTTCACAATTTATATCTCATGCATACCTAGCTGATGTCATATGATGACTATAAAACCATGTGTATTCAGAAATATGAGAATATTTGGGGACTGCTTTGCACCTGAGCGACCCTGGGTTCGAGCCACGGTCTTTTGCGTCATCTATATTCTCCGATTTCTTTAGGGAATCATCCTTTGAGGCGTCGAGAGAGCGTCCTATAAGTTATTCTTTAGTGAGTCATCCTTTGAGACGTCGAGAAAGCACCTATAAGTTATTCTTTAGTGAGTCATCCTTTGAGGCGTCGAGAAAGCACCTATAAGTTATTCTTTAATGAGTCATCTTTTGAGGCGTCGAGAGAGCGTCCTATAAGTTATTCTTTAATGAGTCATCCTTTGAGGCGTCGAGAGAGCGTCCTATAAGTTATTCTTTAATGAGTCATCCTTTGAGGCGTCGAGAGAGCGTCCTATAAGTTATTCTTTAATGAGTCATCCTTTGAGGCGTCGAGAGAGCGTCCTATAAGTTATTCGATCGGCTACGATAAGATAATATTTTCTACAAAGAACAACACATACAGGTCTTTTCCTTCTTCCTTTTTCAAAGTTAACTTTAGGTATCGTTATTTCGGAGTGGCTATGTAGTTAGAAAGTAGTGTAGCCAAGGAATTTTGTGTGGAGTCCTTTTTCAAAGTAGAGAACAAGCCTTCAATTGATGTCTTCTGCCCCATTTCCCTGCCCTGAAGGTCAAGCAATATTAATTTCAATGTTATTTAAAAACATTGACCAAGATATTCCGACAGTGCCTTCCGAAGAAAATCGGTCAGCAAATTCTTCACCAACCACTTCACAAGTCAGATATATCTATTGAGACCTTATCTAGCTGTGATAATAACAATTTCAGTTGCACTTCAAAAGTGATTTTACCTTATCATTAAATAATAATTAAATGATGGAAAACCAACTGCTTTTTACCGGTTTCCAGTAAAATGGCTGCTCGGCCCAGATAGAGCGGGAAATTACGGGATAATTCGGTGTACCTTACAGCCAATAATGTAATAAAGACGTGAGTTATCATAATTGAATGTTATTAGGTACTTATGCTTGAAATTCGCTTTTCGATAAAAGTATGCTGTCACGAGAAATACCAAATGTTACATATATCTCTATAAGTCTCGCAATCTTAATAAAAATGCATGAAGGACATTTTGAACTTATTCCAAAGTGTAAACAATTTTGTATTGTCTTCAAATACACTTTTTATCATGTATCTGAACGAATTCATGAAGATGAATATTTACTAGGTGATACTAATGGAATACAAGGAAAGCTGGAAGTCAATAGGCCATTAAGATAAAATTAAACGTTATCTTAAATAAGAGTTTCATGGCTTTCTAATCTAAGCTGGTGCACGTGCTGCGTGAAAAGAATCATTTTTGTACGCGACAGGGTGTCCACCAGCACGCGCTCTAAAGCAGACTATAGAGCAGGTGGAAAAGGGTCATGGAGCAAACGGTTTAATGGCCTCTATGGGAGATCCGAAAATCACTTTTATTATTTTATCTTCCCTTATCGTTTCCAAAGCTAAGATAAGGAGTAATTTGACGTGTGAAGATGAAATGTGTTTTGACCTTTGACAAAAAGCATAAAAACAATTGACCTGGGATAGACCAAAATTGGATAGGTGCTAGTCTAAATGTTATCTTTTCTTTTTCTTGTTGGGAATGCAGTCTGTAACATATCAGATAATCTACAAGTTTGAAAGAGATTGATGGAGATAAGAATGGCAAGACAAAGAAACATTTTTGACAGTGAAGGAACAGCATAAAAGCCACTCCTTTGAACTTATCTCTCGACATATCAAGCCTCTGTTGGTGGCCGAAATCGTAGACTATTTTACATGTCGAAAAGTAATACATTTCATCTTCGGTTCATGAGTTTTCCAGACAAGTCGAATACCGGACGTGTACAGGTCTTATCTCTGTAGAAACTTTCACAATACCTCGGCTAGCCAGGTATCACACTTGTTTGATTATATAACCTTATGCAATACTACCCTGCCAATTCCCTTGAATGACCCACCAATAATGTATCACGTTACAGACAGTGAATATTTTCTTCCAGAGTCACCTATAATGCAGCATTCTACTACCACTATTACAACTTCTGCTACAACCACCACTACTACTACTACTTATATTACTACTACTAATTCAAGGCTTGACTCCCACACACTTTCTTTTATTGAAAAAACATTGGCTTACAATGTTTAAAACATAAAAATATTGAAACAGATTCCAAAATATGAGATTGAAGACAGCAAGTTCTTAAATAACGGACAATGTTAGTATTCGTAATATCACACACATTGATAAATTAACTCAGAAGCATAAAAAAATAACAGACCGACGGACATTATTTTTCTACAAGCACATACTTGAGCAATCAAATCAGCACTGATTTATACATAGTGCACAACCATGAAGTGAGAATGAATCTCTACATAGACTAGAGCTTATAGTAATAGTAACTGACTGAAATAGCTCAATTTTCGTATAAAAAGCACTATACGAAGCAGCTCAGGTCAATAAGAAAGACACAGGTCTTGTGCAAAGTACATGCAATTGAAACCTTGTGACACAATGGTAAACAAACAAACAAAAGTCCAAATGAGTCACCACGTGTATGAATGAACCAACCCAGGTGAGTCAGAAAAGCTTTGGTTCCTGGTGCTCTGCAGGACTTGCACAAACAGCTGCATGAAACAAGCAACACAAAAAGTCCGAAGTGAGGACAAATTACTATCGTGTGTATAAAAATCTTTCAACACAAGAAGTCCGACGTGAGGACAAATTACTATCGTGTAGGAAAAAAGATATCCAAAGGACACGCGGCCTCCCCTATGGGTGGTAAGTTGTTTCTTTCTTATCTACTGTCCACAGGAGGAGAGGGTTTAGGTAAGAGAGAGAGAGAGAGAGAGAGAGAGAGAGAGAGAGAGAGAGAGAGAGAGAGAGAGAGAGAGAGAGAGAGAAGAGAGAATTACAAGTATACACGAAACAGAACAGAAAGTAATATACCTGGAACCTACACATGAGTGCCTGTACCACCGACTTTGTAGCATCATTTTTTGGTGATGTGTGCACGGTCGAGATGGTATGGGGTTGGTGCTTACAGGCAAGGCGATGTGTGCAGTAACCCGCGGATCCGGTTTCGAATCTCCATAGAATACAAATTAAAATTCTCTAACCTGTATGATATTATTATGTATTCATATATATATATATATATATATATATATATATATATATATATATATATATATATATATATATATATATATATATATATATATATATATATATATGTGTGTGTGTGTGTGTGTGTGTGTGTGTGATAGAAAAAACCAAATAGCAATTGAAATCAATATATAAACAATCTTATATGAATGGTATAAACACATGAAATAAGTAACTATCTTCTTGAGATAACGATGACATAAATAGTCAAGAATAATCAATTGTTACTACTACCTTGACGTTAAGTATTTTTTTTTATTCCTCTTATATAGAAAAGAAAGAAAAAAAAAAAAGATTAACAGAACGAATGAATGTAGGATTATTGAGAAATTCTTTTCTTTCCGATACAGTTAAAAATACTCTCATACAAACTTTCTAAATGATAGAATCTAACTGAAATTTCTGCAAATTCTTTCTCCGTTTTAGATGATTCGTTGCTAATAGATTGAGAAATAGTTATTATGTTGTTTACATATAATAAAAAATACATCGAAGACTTAATATGTTTGTATGAATATAAAATTTAGTACTTTAGTATGAATATACAAGTTAGCACTTTAGCATGAATATAAAATTTAGCACTTTAACATCAATATCTAAATTTTGTACTTTGAAGTTTTTAAATTTGTACATTATTGTACAGTGAGCCAATATCCCTACGATTTTCATAAAAATATAAATTGCAATTCTTCATAATTTTGAAAACAAGGAATTATGTTTTCCTTCATTCCTTATTTGAAATATTTATACTTTTTTCTCTTTTCTGACTTGACATTACTAATCTAGTCCATATTTTAAATCCATATAAGAATGTGTATAAGTTGATACAAGTGTCTGGTATTACCATAGTTACCGTCTTACAGAAGTCAACGAATATACTACTAAGTTCATACTAAGTTCATAAAATATATTAGATTTGAGTGTAATAACTTGCTCACCATTCATTTATTTATATAGCAATTAAAAGGAAATAAATGGATGATGAGACTAGTGATCAGAGAGAGAGAGAGAGGGGGAAGGAGAAAGGAATAACGAGAGAAAGAGAGAAAGAAGCGAAATGAGAGAAGCGAGCAAGCCGCTTGCTCTAGAGAACATGTTCTTGTGAACGAGTTAGAGAGTTACTCAGGACTTCTATACAATGATCCAAAAAGTCCAGCTGAATACAAAAAGTCCAGCTGAATACGCAAATATCAACCAACTGTGGATACAGATTGAACATGCCGGAATTAAAATAAAATAGTTCAACTTAACGATTCAGTCTACATACAGATTAATCAAGCAAGTTACAAAAAGATCTCCATATAGAAGGGTTTAAGTTAGACATGCAGATGATCCGTTCTAGATAGACATCGTTGACATACAAGAATATCAAACAAGTAACAATGGATACAAATGCATTTGAACAGTAATAGATAATATTTCAAAGTAATCCTAAGAGAGTGAAAGCAAAAAAGCAAGACGACATACACGATACATTAGAGAAATCTTTAATGACAAAAAACCATAAGAGTTACATCGAAAGAAAGAAAATAATTTTGCAACCGAAAAGTGTAGGAATTACTATAGAAAGAAAATATTTACAGATATTTAGACTTGCTCGGACAAAAGTGTCTGTAGTTAAAAGCTTTAATCGAGCTCAAAACTGGAACGTGGAAATATTTTATCGAAAAGGCAACCAGAAAATGGGTAGATATAATAATTCATATCACAGATCAATATATATGTCGCAAATTAATGTCAGTAACCCTTAAAGTAGGTTTAAAGTATGGATTAACTTATTCGGTTATCTAACAATACATATGGAATGCCTAAATCAAAAATTGGTTAGAAAGATAGGATCTCAAACGATGAGTCTATTTTTGCTAAAGGCTATATTCCTAATTTCACGGAAGAGAGATTTTTCTCAGTGAAACAAGTAATTTTAGGAGACTGTGTAGCATATAAATTGGAAGACTTAATTTAAAGGGAATATTTTACTAGGTGGAGTTCGAAAAAATGTTGATGAGTTCAAGGTTGAGATAATTTTAAAAACACAAAGAATGAATGGTAACATATAGTTTTGGTAAAATGGAAAGGATAGAATCATTCGTTTAACAGTTTGGAGACAGTAGAAAATAAATATATAACAAGGTATTACAGTAAATCACCCCCCCCCCCCATTCGAAAAACAAATCTGAAAATTAACTGATTGAAAAAAATGATTGTGAAATAAATGGTCAAGCTATTACGCAGTAAAATTCCCAAATCAAAAATAATAAAAAATAAAAAAAACACGAAAAAAACCCGTAAATTATTATAACCTTGAATTAAGCTTCCCTACAGAATAAATCCTTTATTCCGCAGTAATGATAATTTGCAGCATCTGTTACATTCAACATATTTACGTGAGTATATCTCTTTTTTTGTTGTTGAAATTATTCGTAAAAACAAAAACAAAAAAAAAACGTTTAGCTGAAAAGGTAGCGGATTTTTGTTGAAAATCTTTTACTGAATAAAGATTTATGGAGAAAGGAACCAGGATCTATATATTTGTGATGATGTTGATCCATTGTTAATGAAAATAATAATTAGAAAGCTTATGATGTTTAGATCTGTAACTGTAGAACTGGTCCTAATTCTTATATTGTTAATGTGGGATCAATATACCGACAATCCTCTTAAAGCTGTATCATAGAACTTGAAATATTGATATAATAAACGAAAATCAAATGGATCGTGATATTGAAAAGATGTTTGATGCATTACACACACAATTTGGTAAAGAAATAAGTATTGATTCAAATTTGGTTTTTAACAGTAAACTAGTTAGCGCTGCACGTGGGACAATATAGACTATTAAGAGCTGATTCTTATATAGATTTACAAGATTGGGGTAAAGCTAAAGAAGCCTGTATTACTGTATTAATGTTCAGAATAGAAATGGTAACAATTGCGTTGTATGCGATTACATCAGTTATTAATACCCCAGAAAGAAATACAAGTAGACCAACTTAATATAATTCAGAAAGATGCTCGAATTGGTTTAATTAATGTCCAATTAAGGTAAACGATATTGATAATTTTGAAGACTAATTTAACATCTTAGTAAATGTGTATGAAATTGTTGGTGAAATCAAGCAAGAGAACAAGTTAGAAAAGCTAGAGAGCAAAGCGAACAAGTTCATAAGAATAGTCACAGTTTGTAGAGAGGGGGTACGTACATATGTTGATTGCGACAAATGGGGAAAATTCTCATTGCTGCGGAATAAAAGGTTTATCAAAATTAACATCTTCAGAGGTAAAATAATCATGATCATAAAATATACTTCTGTAAAAAGTGTTTTTTCTTATTACGATTCCAAGTTAAAAATTAAATTATCATAAAATTGTATATAGTAAAGTTAATATTAAGTTGGATATAATGCATGAAAATGTATTTGCATGAAAATTTCAACATTACCAAAATAAATTAAAGTTCCTTGCCTATTGTATCATGATCTTGAACGTATAAATGTTTCAAAAGATAACTGCAAGCAGAATCCAAATGAATCACGGACAGATAAAACAGCTAGTCATTTACAATCACGGTTTTTGTATACACATAAAGTCAGTTATAAATCAACATAAACCAATAATTTACGTGGGTAGGTGATGGGATGGGTTGGGCGAGAGCCGGGGAGGAATGCATAACACAATATTATGAAAGATTACAATTGATATAAAAATATATCTGTACAGAATTAAGTTCTAAAAACGCTAAATAAATTATATAAACAAAAGAAGATTTAAAAAAAAAACCCAACAATATACCTCTACTAATATTTCTAAAATTTGTGAGAAAGAAATGATAAATGAGAACAAGCTTTCAAGTTCTGGTGCTAAAATTATAGGAGGCCAAGAGAATAGTGAGCATGTGAACAAGTTCAAAAATGACAAAGTTAAACATCACGACCACCTAACTGGTAAATATAGCGGATCAACGCATAACGACTGTAATTTAAATAATAATTATCAGTATATGATTCACATCTATTCATAAAGATGCTGGCGAAAAATGATATTGAACACAATGTCACTATTATACCCAACAATAACGAAATGTATATTTCATTTTCAAAAAAGTTTGCAGTAGAAAAGTTTGACAAATACTGGAAAAGCGCTCTTTGTAAAAAAAAAAAAAAAATGCAATTTGCTGACAGTTTTCGTTTTAAAGGCGAATATTTACAGCAAGCTGCAAAAAAAAAAAAAATATTTTAGTAGTATGGAGACAAAATATCTTTAAAAATGACGTCTATCCTTATGAAGTAAATGGTTTCATTAGAAAGTTGAACGAGTCTAAAGTTCTTACAATTTAAAACTTTTATTCAAACCTAACAAGATCTGGATGATTACAAATATGTTACAAATTTAAAAACTCTCTGAGATCTTGTTTTCACTTGAAAGTCTTGATCTTGTCGGGACTGTAAAGCTTCTTTCATTCTTTCAAGACATCAAAATCGATAGTTGAGTGTCAGTCTTTTGACTTTGCATTTGGTATGAGTTTCTCCCTGTCGTTCTCTGTATTGGTATCCGTAATATTTTGGGCCACCGTTCGCAAAACTTACAATAACGTCTTCTGGGTGCTCGTCCGTCCATGCGCCTAAACGGTCCCCTTCGATGTTTGGGTGATGGCGGCTATGACGGCGATGGATGTACATACAACTGTCGGTGTAAAAGTAGAGGACTCGATCTCCAAAAAGTTCCAAGGTATCATACAAATTTAAATTGTCATTGGCTGTCACGTACGCTACAATGATGACATTGCCAAACTTGTCGGTGGTACAAACTCTGTCGCTTCTTCGTAATTGATCAAAGTCAAATCTTCATGGACGATCTCCACGTGTTTCATGAGCTTTCCGTTGTCATTCACCAGTTGAAAGCAGCGACTTGGATCTGCCAAGTATTCAGTCTTAGGTATTGGACGTTGCGCCAACTTTACACACAAGCAATTTAACATAACTTTGGCAAACGATAGTCTTCCTTCGTTCTTTTCCACGTGTTACAAAGTAATGCTTTCTAAGGATCGATAATTCTTGGAATGTCTCTTTGTCTTCTGGAGTGTCACACGAAGATGCATAGCCACTAGCTTCTTGTTTCTATTTTAGGAGTTCGTTAATGTAGCCTGAGAAAATTCCTGGAGTCGAGTCGTCGTACTTTTGGTATTGTTCTGTGGTAGAAAAGTACCAAATTTTGTATACTTTCAACAAGCGGTATCCACGATCTAGGGCACGAAACAATTCGACACTCACCCACGTTCTTGTCAAAGTGCGTTCTTCATCTTTGTGGTTGCAAGATTGGTCTTGATTGCATGTTTCAGTACACGTACGGCATAAAGGAAACATCAGTTGTCCTTGGCAATGATGTGGTAAGACAGGATGGTACAAATGGGTTCGAGGTAAGACTTTGCATTTGATCAGTCCCTTGTATTGACGAATGTGTTCCACATCAATTTGTTCTGTCAACATTTCAGAGTGCCCGGTAGGGAATCGCTGATATTTGCACACCCAATGATCCAACGAACACGCATTGATGTATTTAATTTCTTCTCCTTGAGATTCTTCTACGTCGTACAGCAAGCGTGTCGCATTGGTTCGTCCTCCAAAGAAACTGTCGCGTGGATTCAAAGGTTATATGTCTACCACGTCGTAACGTTTGGCAAATCGTCTAAATTCTGGACCGGTTTTGAACCGTCCATTGTAATCGTGTTCCCACATTTCTATCACTCTGTAGCCTTGTCTTTCTAACATCAGGCGTCGTTGGTATGTTTGCTCGTACAACTCTTCCGTGGTAAACTCTGAGAAAGGACGTTTCAGGTTTCGTTGTGGAAAACAAGTAGGGCATCTATGAAATAAACATCCCATGACCTCGTAGACGATCTGGGGCTTTTCTTAATTCCAGCCATTCACATAAAGACGTCCAATTTTCTTTTCTTCACCTTTTCTGTCATGTTGTATCCATTTGTCTTCACTTTCACACAAGTAAAGGAGCCAGTGCAAAACTTTGGTGGAATATCGTCGGCTTACCGAGAGATGGGATTGAGGGGGTATGATAGCTAGTTTGTTCTCAGGTATGAACATCTTTCGATAGACTAATCCACACGCTTTAGCAATAGTAGAAGTTTCCTTAAAAGGATGTATACCTCCGTGATCCAGAAATTATTGTCGAAATTTTCCACAGCAACGGAGTAAAATGTCCACATCGAATCGGCAATATTTAAACACTTCTTTTCCAAAGTCAAACGGGTTTGAAAGTGAATTTTGTACCAAGCGTAGAAAGCTTCTCGTTGTTGTGTGTGTATACTGTCAGGGTCGTAGTAGCGAGCGTCAGGCAAATGCGACAGCACAACGTGTTGATTAGGTTCGGTATTGGAAAAGTGTGGAAAATAACCTTTAACCATTTCTGGCATTTGAAATATTTTAGGCATTGTACTAAAAGGCATGGGTAAATAACTCATGGAATCTTGAAACTGTACTTGTCCCACTTACATGTAGATGAGTTTAGCTCCGTTTATGGTGACTATAGGACATTCGGTACCTTGTTCTGAATAATATTTCAAAAGACGTTAGGTAGGATCTAAAATTCATTCGACAAAATCGGGAAGAATACGTGAGCCCCGAAAGATTTTTTTCACGTCCTCCTGGAATCTTACTACAATTGGGACAGTGAACAAATGTAGGTTCTTGTATACACGTCTCACAAGGACGATGAGCTATGCAGAAATTAGGGATGTGAATGCCAGTCTCTTGCGTATATTCAAAGTAAGTAAAGATAAATCCACTTGTTTCTTTTTGTTCTTGTGCTGGTCTTTCTTAAAGTCTTCCTCCAGTTCATTCTCATATTTTTTAATGCGACATTGATGTTCAAAGTCCATGATTTGGTCACAAAAATGGGAGTTTTTTCTTTACTGGACAAACTTGTGCCTTTGAGTTATTGGTTCGAATAAGATGTCCACAAGTGGAGCACAATCTCAATAATTCGCAAGCACTTTTCCGTTGTTGAACTTGTTTCATACAATGTTGTTCGTAACAAGATGGACTGACAAAGGTTAGCTTGCAATAAGAGCAATGAATTTGTTCTTTTCCTTCAGGAATGCATGGTTTGAACGCTAAACAGTCCCAACATCTCTCTCCGCAATGAATGTGTTGCCCCCGACTGGTAAATCATTGGTCACATTTCTCACAATAATATCCGTATCCGAGAAAATTTGTGATACCCATAATAGCATCGAAATGCTCTTGATGATGATACACATGAATGTATTTTTCGTCTGGGAAATCGGGTCATCGAAACACGAGAGCTCCGCAAACGACCTGAGGATACACTTTCAACGAATAGCTTGGTGGCAACACGTCTTGAAGTTTCTGCATTTCAGGAATGCCATACACGGTCTCTTTGGAAATGCCTGCTTGCTTCAAAGGGAATTCTGCTTCTTTTCGAATACACTGTATTCCATTCCACTGTATCGTTCTTCTCGGTATACAGTTGCCCCACGACGATAGCACGGGCTAAGCGCATCTGGTCTTGTGAGTTGTCAATTTGGACGATGCTGCGTTTGGTAGTGCGAGTTTCGTCCATCAGTAACACTTTTCTGTATGGTCCGCTACCTCTAGGAGGTGAAACGCGTTTCATGTGAAGAGTGGCTTTTCCATCGGTGATGTTAAAATTGGATTGTTGAACGTGTTGAATTTTGTCAATAACTTTGGACCGTGGTCATTCTGCCGGCGTACTAAACCCGATTCAGACAGGAGACTTCAAACTGTCGTGAGTAATGGAGAGTCTTTAACGATCCCCCACTTTAGCCTGACATTGTCGCTTTAATGTGTCGAACAAGGAGTCCCACAAATATGTAATGAAACCTGCTGCTTTCCCTGGTGGCACTGCAGACTTGAACTCTTTACATTTCACCGTTTAGGTGTAAGCCGTGGTTCTAAATTTTATGTAAGTCACTTTTTGGGTCTCTCGAATGTGAAAATAATCTTCGGGAGCTACTGAACGACTTATTCTTTTGGTGGATCCTGACTCACTTGGTCTTGTGGCAGGAGAGGTAGAGGGTGTTGGTTCAGGCTCACTCGTGTCATCTTCGAAATCACTGGCATGCACTTGTGCTAACACTACAGTTAGCGTATGAGGCGACACCGAAAGTCGTCGTCGTCATCTCTTTGTTTCTTTTTCTGGTTTCTCTCTGGAATACTGTGATCGTTTTGTCTTGATTCTAAAATTTTATTTGACTAAGTTTTACGCACACACTAGGTCCCGATATATAGAGAGATCATTTCACGCTAAGAGTATATATTCATTCAGCTTTCAGACTGTGAAGAAGATGGAAGAGTCAAAACGGATCGTCATTCTCGTCAGAGATTTACAGAGATTTAAAAGTTTTACTTGATTTTGGCAATCACTGAGTAGTATCTCATTTGTAAGAGATATAGGTGGCCCTGAAAAGGACAGTTGGCGTTTATCTTAGTCAGAAAAACGTATGGACTTAACATCATGAGCTTTAACTGTCTTAATCCTTTTGCACGGCCAAGTCCTACTCCTCCTGCTGCATTTGCTACTTTGGTAGTGGTAGTAGTAACTGCTGCTGCTGCTACTGGCATCTCAGAGGAAGTAAGAGTGGATGTAAGGTTTAAAATTGAGTATACGAGGTATCCGCAGCAGGCGCACCCCAATACGTTGTCTTCGTTTTTTCAACCATAGGTATTGTACTCAAACTGTTCCGCAATGGTAAACCGTAGGAAAGCTGCTGCATCTATATATTGAATGTGATGTCACGCGACCATTCTCTTCTGATTGGAAGAGAGACCTCACGCACTTACTGAATTTTGTAACGCACGTTTTGATTGGTGGAACATTTCAATCCGTTTCGATCCGGTTTTAGGCTATATATAAAAGCGCATTCTTCAATGGTGTCACCTGTTCTCAAAACAACTCAATCAAGATGTGGACAAACGTAGAGTCATCAACCATCGTTTCGGGCATGCTCTTTAACCCGGACTACCTCATGTATGTGAAGGCATCATGGGCCATTACCAGGATTACAGACACAGCGATATGGGAAAGAAGAATGCATGTGGAGAGGCAAGGATGCCTGAAGCGGGTCTTACTCTACGGACCCACCGTGCGGCGAAGTTTGAAAAGAAGAAGACCAGTGAGGCGATGCCACTTATGTTAACCGCCTTTGGTTAAGAAAACCCAACGGCCCTTTTATAGGACCACCCAGATCTCTAGAAAAGAGAGATACTGAAACAAACCTAACTACCTGGTAAATTATGTTCTTATCAAGTGCATTTGCATATATAATTATAGATGGAGATAATACATAATCTCCTTTTATTGTCTACATTCCCCTGATGTTGGAATGTTTATACCTCTGCACATAATATTAACTGTAGTAACCGTTCTTGAAAGATGAATTTTATATACAAGAAATGTAATGTAATGAATGAATTGTTCAAATATTCATCATCTGCGGAAATAGTTTTGATGTCCAGTTTGTACATGATAGTTTTGTAAACTGTCTTCACTTACCTTCTACTCTGAGTAGAGAAATAAGTAATTGTATTGATTTTTCTCCAGGATTAAGGTAATACTCGTGTATTTTCATACTTTGTCTTCATCAGTGTGATGAAATTGTTCACGTTCCATGTTTAATCTGCTTACAATTGATTGTGAAATGTGTGCTATTTTTGCCGTTTGAAAACGGGCGCCATTTTTACTACTGTGTGTATTGGCCGTTCGGCTTTCCACAAGAGGGCGCTCATGTTAAGATTTTTAATATCGTGAAAACTGTGTCGTTGAATTTCCCGAGTGTGTTCCCAAAATCTGTAAATAGGGGGAGATCCGCCGTTCTGGCAGTTGTGGTTCAGCTGGGTTCCAATGAAAGTCTAAATAACAAACAAACAAAAATCTCTCTATCCAATCTCGACTGTTAAAATTTCTTCGAGCATAAAAACTAGTTATTACCGACACATTAAATTATTAAAAGTATACTAGTTTCATATAATAAATCTTGATACTGACAGTTCGAGTGTGTCTTCACACTCGAACCACTGCCGACCACTGGCTAAGAACACAGTGTTATTGGTCATTTTCCAATATAAACTTCGTCGTTGAGACATGCTAACAATGCTGACTGTAATAATTCTCATTAGTTGTTTCAACGTTTATTTCCCTCTTCATATCAGATAAAAGTTTCCACATAGTGATCTGACTGACGACACTGTGACTGTGTCGTCATCAACAAAGACGTTTGCTAGCCATTGAAAAAACAATATTGCGATTGACATTCTCGAATCTCCAACTCAATTACATTTATCACTGTGAAAACAAATTTTCATCCATTTCGTAGTTTTTGTGTCAATTGGATGTTCAAATAATCGACACGACACAACGACACACTGTGTCGTTTCCAAATGACACACTGTGTCGTTTCCAAATGACACTCTGTGTCGCATTCAACACGCGACACACTATTGCCATCCGGTTCCAGACTGTGTCTCTAACATATTTATCATCTAACTCGACAGCATAAACCGAAGTCTGGTTCCGAACCTCGATTTGACTCACAAATTCCTGGTACCACTTCGGTACGTTACATTACCAATTTTCGGTAACCACTAAATCATCTTTCTGTGAAAGATTAACATTGGAATTAGGATTATTTTAACTAGATATTAGGTGAATCATGATTAATTTAATATTTAGGCTGATTTTCACCTGCTAATTAATACTGCTATTATTTTTGTTATTTTACATGCTTTGATTATCACACTTCTGTTATATACATGTATTGTACATATTTGAACATTTCATTTTTCGCCATTTTTGATACTCAAATTTGTGTACGAAACATATATAAGCCTGGAAGCAACATAATAAATTGTGTTGATTATTCATTTGTTTTGTTTTGTGCTAGTATAATCTAAATATGAACTGTTTGTGTTGAAATCATTATTTGTTCGTACTACAATACACTGGAGAGATCTAGTAAATGAAAAAGGTTTGAACTATCCGTCTATTCCATTTTATTTGGCCTTGACCCCCGACACGTTACAATACTAATCCTTTTTGCCAAAAAGAATTTGTGTTTGTATATTTTGTGTGTATATGTTTGTTTGTATATATCATTGTTGTTCCCCACTAAAAACTTATAACCCTTTTACTCCTTGTATTGTGTTTGTATGTAAGGGTATAGTAGTGTGTCTATAAAGACTTCCTACCCTTGTGTGTGATAGTATATTTATAGGCTTGTCTGAAAGTGTGTGTATAAACACTCCTACCCTTTTTGTTGGAGTGTAGGGATGTGTGTTTGGATAGTAAGGGTGTGTGTTTGGATAATAATTAAAAAGTGGATGCCGAATAATAGGGGTGTGTAATTGGGTAGTATGGGTGATGTGTTGGATTGTAAAGGTGTGTCTTGGATTGTAGATAAAAATTTTAACATTACAATTCCCATTTGTTCCCATAAACTTTGTGACCGTTGTTCCTTTAACCATTTTAACATTACCATTCCCGTTTGTCCTCCAAAACACTTTTGTCCCTATAAACACTTTTGTCCCCATAATACCATTCCCATGTTAAACTTATGGGCCAATTTAACGTAAGATTTCTCGTTTGTCCCCATACAGTCCCCAACTTGTGAACCTACGGCGTAATGTTAATTCCTGTACATCCCCCAATCATTACATATAACTACTAGTCTGATATCCAGTATGGACATCATGGCAGCCATCTCGAAAATATTGTTACTGTCACTTCTCCAAAACGGAAAATCGTATCAACGAGGGGTTTTCGCCAGAAGACTTCTTATGATGTCCTGAATGGAAATGGTACCAATCTGACAACAACATCAGCTAATTTGAAAATTTTGTTATTGCTGAAGAATATTATCAGAGATGGTTTCAATACTCAACAGTTAAGAGGAAGAAATGATCTTATCTTGAATTCCTAGAAATTCTTTTCTGCCAGTCGAGCGTATGTATGTATGTATGTATGTATGTATGTATGTATGTATGCATGTATGTATGTATGTATGTATGTATGTATGTATGTATGTATGTATGTATGTATGTATGTATGTATGTATGTATGTGTGTATATCATTCAAATCTACAAAGACATTTTTCTGAAAAAAAGTGTCGAATTAGTTTTCAGAGATTCTACCCTTCCAACTAGGTCGAACAAACATTACAAATAACACCAATCTTTGATGTTGACTCATGATACACATAATGTGACTATAAACTGCAGAGTAAACACCATTATACTGAGTGTATTGCACACATACTGTGACTATAACCAGTACAGTAAACACCATTATACGGAATGTATTGCATACACATGCCTACTTGAAGATCTAGGTTGATTCCACAATCATCCCCTCAAGGATTATTATCTTAACAACTGAAATCAGCATTATAAAAACCAGCAATACCTTCTATCGTAATTGGAAATCTAATTATCCTTATTACATATAGGCCCCTGGTAACGAAGTCATTTTCTTATTATGCCCAGCACTATTCTTCTCACTTCTAATCGAGATCATAAACACAAACAAGTCAGAGGGGATTTAAGATAAAGTCCAGAGTGTCACTTGTACCTGTACATATACAGTGTAATCTGTCTTAGCAAACATTTTCATATAGCGGACACATGCCAATAACGGACACTTGCAAGGATCCGTACTTGAAATCCGTCGGTAGATATCCCTTATTAATGAGTCATCAGTCCAATGCTGGCAGCGGACAGTGTTATGTGGTGAACAAAGTTGGTGTAACGGACATTTGTCTCCCTTGCAGCTCACCTCAGGCGCTCTCGAATGTACACATTATTTGTGAAGTTCATCTTGTTATGCAACACTCAGTCGCAGCTGTACGAGCTGTAAAGCACACGGAGATGAATGGCCTTGCATACACAGGTAACCTGTCTATAAAGGACAATTTGTAATGTCCATTGATCATTCTTTATATACAGGTTTCACTTTGTGACTAGTTTTCTTTCTTTGCAGTACAGCAGCTAATTGATTATTATTTCAGTAAAATTCAAAGCTATCAATGAGAAATTTATAATATTGTATAAGACATTGATGCATATCATTGTATCATACATCAGACATTGATGCATATCATTGTGTCATACATCAGACATTGATGCATATCATTGTATCATACATCAGACATTGATGCATATCATTGTATCATACATCAGACATTGATGCATATCATTGTATCATACATCAGACATTGATGCATATCATTGTATCATACATCAGACATTGATGCATATCATTGTATCATACATCAGACATTGATGCATATCATTGTGTCATACATCAGACATTGATGCATATCATTGTGTCATACATCAGACATTGATGCATATCATTGTGTCATACATCAGACATTGATGCATATCATTGTGTCATACATCAGACATTGATGCATATCATTGTGTCATACATCAGACATTGATGCATATCATTGTGTCATACATCAGACACTGATGCATATCATTGTGTCATACATCAGACATTGATGCATATCATTGTGTCATACATCAGACATTGATGCATATCATTGTGTCATACATCAGACATTGATGCATATCATTGTATCATACATCAGACATTGATGCATATCATTGTGTCATACATCAGACATTGATGCATATCATTGTATCATACATCAGACATTGATGCATATCATTGTATCATACATCAGACATTGATGCATATCATTGTATCATACATCAGACATTGACGCATATCATTGTATCATGCATCAGACATTGTTACATATCATTCAAAATTATGAAACTGTAAACATAAAAAGAAAGAAAGAAAGAACAAAGCAGAAGTCTACCAGCTCATTCCCTCGATGCTTAACTAGTGACATCTTCATAAATTTTCTTTATTACTTGTAAAGGTATATTTTATTTTCCCTCACAAGAATACACTCAAATATAAAAGCAAGATACCCTGGCATGGGTACTCAAACAATAAATCAAGATACCCTGGCATGGGCACTCAAACATAAAAGCAAAATACCCTGGCATGGGCAAAACAACAAGGAACTTTTCAAATCAAAATACGATAATATATTTTTACCAAACAAATTTTAATGTGCACCCTGAAATTATGTACTATAAGTTTACAGGTCTCAATTTGTGAGAAAAAAAAAAACAAAAAAAAAAACACAATTGTTTTCTCTATTGTTATGAGTAAAGTGTTTAAAGTTTGTCCCTACCAAAGAAAAGATAAGCTCATATCTCTCTATTCCCAATCGTAACATCGCTCAGCCATTTCCGCCAGTTCGTGAAATAGCCTCGGATGTAGTTGTAAGAATACACCCAAATTTGATAGGTTTGGTGATTCTCCCCCGCTGGAGTGCAACACATTTGTTGTGACAGAAAAGGCCGAATATGTTTCAATTGTGACTTTGTATCCATTTTAAAAACCAAAGCATTATCCCTTGTTAGCTCTCGCACATATTGCTGGATACTCCTCAGTTTTTAATGTATCGTTGACAAAATTATCAACTTGATTTCCAATTATCTATCAATTCTATTTTTCTCTACTACAACAGAACTTTGCAACTAACCATTCGCCCCTCCTACCCCTCCCAGTGAAGCTGTGAGAATTAATTAGTAAATATGTTTTTGAACAAAAAATGTTCTTTTTTCTTAATTTCTTTTAAATGATCGTACGTACAATTTACTTGAAAACCTTGAATACAAAGCACCAGCTGTACTCAACATAGCTTTCTTAATGTAGACACAACCTGATAGGCATAAAAGCTGTTCAGTGTTTGATGTTTATTTACGATTCCATATAGCTGTAATCACTTAGAGTCAACAACATTATCCTAAGTCTTTTCCATGCACATTAATACCCACACTAGCCTCATGGGTAATTATATGATTAACCTATACAGGATTATGAACTTAATGAGTTAAATGCATCATTACAAAAACTGTCCATCACACTTATCTAAATTGGTAAAGTATTTATCTTTACTGTAAACAGGCCGTCAGTAACTGCGTGATTTTACGCCATAACGGCAATCATTATAATTCCCTTCCAGCTTAGACTGTAAACACAAACAGGCTTCAGACCTTGACTGGAAATCCTAAAACTTCTAGAATTGAGTTTCACATTAAGATTTTTTTATCAGCCAATCACGAAGGACTTGACTTTTGTGTCGACCAATCACGAAGGACTTGACTTTTGTTAAGTCACTTTTCATTGGCTGAGAGCGTAAGCTCAGTCTCAAACTAAAGCTCAGTGTCATCTTATTTTCAGGCCCTGAGGATATAAATCTGTAGTTCTAATTTTGAGATAGACTTTTTTGTCATAGCCAATCAAAACCGACTTTTCAGAAGCAACGTTCTTTGTGATTTGTTGGCTTAAAATCTCAGCTCAAACTCAAGGTCAGAAGTTTTATTATCTCCGGGCCATGATTCTGACATGGCTGTTACAAACTGGACAGAAATCCCATCTTATGAAAATTGCATTCATATTTTAAGGCCCTCCCTCCCACCTTATCTTTGAAGTAAATGTAGTAATAAAATTAATAGTATTCAAGTAAAGAAGCTACTTTTGTAGCTGTATTTATTTGTACTATTCTCGATGTAAGGCACTTTTAAAACAAAACTTTTGAAATATTGATAATCTGAGAAAATATGTTGCTTTGTTATCATAATATAATAATGATAATATAATTGCATTGTAATTGGACTAGCTACAGTCCCGGAGGCACAATATACCAGATTGTGAAAACCGCATTCTGACATTTTGCCTTGCATTTTAATTTATAATCTTCCCTTCAGCCCTAACACAATTATCTCTAAACATTAGTTAATAAATAAATAGAACAAATTAATCAGAATGTCTTTGAGACAAGGAAATACTATAAGAAAAAACTGGATCAAATTTAGATAGCATATAAAGCAAGAATTCAACCGTAGCTCTGAAATTCTTAAAAATGCGGCTTTTATTTTATTGGATTGCTTTATAGGCTCTCTCTCTCTCTCTCTCTCTCTCTCTCTCTCTCTCTCTCTCTCTCTCTCTCTCTCTCTCTCTCTCTCTCTGTGTGTTCTTTCTTTGAATTTCTCTTTATTTAAATGAACTTCTTAAATGTCAAAATAAGCCGATTGCAGTTCTAATCTGTAAGAAAATTTGCTCCAAGAAAAAAGGAAAGAACTGAAACTTGTTACTCTACATGGAGACTATTTACTTTTGTACATGCTGAAACCTGGAGTTGAACCCAGAACCGTATATGTGCAAAGCCAGCATTACCGCTGCGGTATACTCTAATAATCAAAAAAAACAGTAATAATTTGTTGTATCTCTTAAAGTCATGTTATTCATCAGTTCCTGATAGCTAAAGTTTGATAATTATTAAAGTTATTTTGCACAACCTGAGTACTGTTGTCTGTCGTACAAGCGTACTACACAAGTAAACCGTGCCAGATTCAGTACACATGCGGGCTGTAAGGATGAATAACAAGGGTGCTTTGTGTGAAAGAAAAATAATCTTTGGCTGCTGTTATTATGTTTGTTTGTAAACAGTTTTAAAGGGATTTCTTCGTATTTGCTCGAACACCTGGAAGCAATGTGCGCACTAAGTGTACTCGACCTAATTTCTTATTTAGACACAATCTGCCAGACAGGAAAAACGTTTTTGCATTGATTCAAATTCTTTTCTCCTTATCTTTTGAAGGTAATTTAGATACATCAATGGAGCCTATTTTCTTATCGCATTAAAGACTCTAGGCATTTTTAGTTGAGAAGAAAACTGAATTACACAGATGTCAAGTAAAGTGATGATTATTAAGAAAATGTGTGAATCTTATGGAGCAGCAATCGCCCTTTTCTGTTGCATGCTGGGAAAATAACTTCGATGTAAACAGTGGCAATTTGAAACTGCCCTCAAGCCGTGGTTGTTATTACGTCTCAGTAGCTTTATTGACGTCACAAAAGACTCGATGACGTGTCATCACTAGTAACAGCATAGACAATAGTTTTAGCCTATTAAAACTGAATGATTTCTTCAATTTTTCCATTCAAACGTTTGCAGGAATAACATTAAAAATTAAAAGTAGAGACATTTCATTAATGGTTGAAGTTACTCGACTCGCATTTGAACGAGAAGAGAATGTTCCATATAGAGTGGGTCAGCAATCGAAACTTCCTAATATCTTTCCGATGCGAGTCGAATCAGTTCGACTCTCTGAAAGAGACTCGAAGGTAATCGTAGTGATACTTCCCAAACTGGTGAGATTTTGGCGGAAGAATATACTGCTAGATGTGTGAAAAAATAGCTCGTCATAAAAAAGGAAGGCGCTGAAAATGAAATTTGAGGAAGTTTCAGAAATGAATCAAATACCTGATACCTGACGATAAAAGTCAAAATGTGCCGGATGACCAAGGCTGGGTTTACCCCCGCTTGATCAATCATTTCGGCTTAAACAGACACACGATAATACCAACAAGAGGTGTCAGAAAAACTACAAAGTTCCCATATACGCCATTTTTTCTTTTCTAACACTGGCGATATCCTACATACATCAAAGTAACTTGCCTAAGGAAAATTAGTCATTGTGACCTACTTTTTCTAGGGAAAGGGGCACAATTATGCAAGGAACACTCAGGTAAATTTTGTTGTAGGTACTATACCTACAGCTGGAGATTTGCCACAATGACAAACGTTTACACAGGTGTTAACCTTTAGTAAACAAATTAATTAGTGTTAGAAATGGAGGCCAAAGTCGGCACCTTTCAGATGTTGTGGTTCAGAATGATATAAGGAACATCATGACCAGCTTTCATACACACAACACACATGCAGCTGGAGATTTGCCAGAATATACAACTTTTACATTGGGTTAGCTTGTAAACAGCAGTCATTAGTGTAAGAAAAGTAGGTTACCGTGATCCGTATTCATCTGGGGTGGTTACGAACAATCCAAGAAACACTCTGATTTAGTTCCATAAACAAAACCACACCTACAGTTGGAGATTTACAAGGAAAACATGACTTGTACATTGAGTTAACCTTTAATAACGAAGTTATTTGTGTCAAAAATACTATGTCGCTGTGACCAATTTTCCTCAGAAGTTGTTCAGAATGATGCAAGGAACACCATATGTTACGTGGAGATATCATGTCCGCAATCTACATCTGGAGATTTGCCTGGAGGACAAAACTGTAACCTGTAAACAACATAGTCATTTGGATAAGAACAGTATTCCACTATGACCAACCTTCCCCTGAGGTGGTTTAGAAGTTCAAAGAGCACATATACCTACAGTTTTACAGCATGACAAAACTTGTATACTGGATTTAAATTATAAATAACATTCATCACCATAATAAAGTAGGTCACCGTGACTTAAAGTTTCATAGGGTTGGTCAGAGTGATGCAAGAGACACCATGGCAAAACCCCGTGAGCATACCATGCCTACATATGGAGATTTTCTAGGATTACAAAGCTTTTACTATGGGAACATCATTTAATTAAAACAAAAACAAACACAAAAAACAACAACAAAAAAAAAAAAAAAAAAGTCCTTTTTGTTAAAAGTATGTCATACCTCGAGATACTTTCCCCCTGGGGTGTTTCAGAAGGATGCAAAGACCACCGTAAGTTCCATGACGATATAATGACGATATAATGCCTAAAACTGGCAGAACTGGCATTAGAACAAGATTTTTGTAATGATAACCTAATTTGGGACGCCGCCGAAAACGCAGACGACGCTGAACAAATGCCGATTACTCCTGTACTTTATAGGACTCACGGTACTAAATATATAAAAAAAGGGGAACCAGACTAGAAATGGGTGATGATAAAATAGAGTATATATGGGTTTGGCTTGCCAGGATTGGTTGATAATGAAATGTAAAAGTTTAGTGAAAAGAATCTTTTGAGAGTTTATCCGAGGTGTAACTGAATAAAATAGAGACCATGTTTAAGTGATGGAGTTTCAGTCCTTTTACAGACCTGAGTTTGGAAAACACATTTCTGAAATTAGCACCTGACTCCTTGGTGCGAATTGAAAGCATATGTTTCAAACACATGTAGATCCAGAAAATGCCGCGGCTCATATTGTTTTCTCTGCACAGAAGCTGTCATCAAGTATATGTCTATACTGATAAATATAGGTTTGATCATGAGCATTCAGAAATTTAAAGTTATTGAATTTTTAATATCATGGTATTTGCATAGGTTTACTATGGGAGCTGAATTAGTACCGTGAGTCCTATACAGGCTACAATAGGACATACCATATGACTTAATTATGAGATTGAAGTAACCTGAAACATATCTGTTACATAGAGAGCAAATAACGAAGTAAATATCATGCCATCAAGAATTGAAGGATGAGTCATAGCTACAGCTGCCATCCTCTCATAGATTTTGCTGTTCGAAAAGTTTTCGCTTGCAACTAAAAATGAAATTTGCAGATAAACTATGCAATAATAAATTATATTTCATTTTGCACGCACTTATCGTGCCATCTAAAAGATTTCTGTTAGAATTCACATTTATACGCCGAGTTGCATATCGCGACATAAGATCATGCAAGTAAGGTCTCGTTTCACCAGATGTTCGCGTGAGATGTCCATTATGCCGTGACTTCATGGAGTTACTGAGAATCAGGTTGAACGAGACAAAGTGCATTTAGTGCATTATTTTTAACAGCAGAAGATATGTTATTTATTTGCTTGTTTTAGTTAATAATGTCGGACATTAGTGTTACGAACAAGATTGACATCACACATAACTGGATTCCTAGATAATTTTACTTTTTATATTACCAGAAAAATCCCTGTTGCATAATTTTCCATCATCTTGATCGTCAAACATGTTGCAAGCGGGGTTTTAAATAATCTCTTTGAAGATAAGGGCATGTCTGCGGTGTAATATATACTTGATCTGGAACGTAATAGGATGAGACTGACTATAATTAATACGGAAGATAATTAATTACGTGTACCACGTGAACTCTTTGATTTTATTAGGCATACAACAACATTGGAAGCTAATGTTATTGGAGGAATGATAAAGAATGTACTGTCCAAATTCAGTTTCTTGATATCATCTTCTCAGTGAAATAATTTCAGAAAAACGGTGCGTTTATCTCGCCCTTGCTAATGTGCCTTGAGAGAAGATGATGAGTTCGATGTATACATCCAAAATATTTACAAAATGTCAGCACATTAACCTACGTATTACATTCGAAAGATTTTTCATGTAGCGAAAAGGCCCAAGGTGTTGTAATTGGAGAGATCTGTTGATAGATTATCCGAAACATCTTTGGATTTTGTTTGGATTATTTCATAAAGTGCAGGTATTCAGGGCGGTAGATAGTTGGCAGTAATGGACCTTGACTATCAAGTTGAATTAGCAAGCTTACTAATTTTGATAGGAAGAGCTTTCAAATAAACTCTATGTTGTACTACGAGAATTAAATTAAACCATTCCGTGAAAACCGTGAAATACACGTTGAGATTAACAAATCATTGACGGAAATCTCTACATTAAGTTTGCTGATTTCAGATTGAAATTCATAGTTTGAAGGTCTTACAACATCCTTGAATAAATCTGAGTATGAGATTTTGTCCTCGTGCGATGTTTCTCAAAAGTATATTGATTGTTTCAATATCATCTTACACCTTTAAATGCCATCGTTGAATGTACTACTTTCTTCTTTAAACACAGTTATTATCTATTTACTGTTAGAAAAAGGAATATAAAATCTGTACATTTCAGGTGTATGGTTCGTTACTATCTACACAAACAATGAAACTCTAGAATGACATGTTCTAAACATATTTGCATTGCATATATTAGAAAAGCCTTCAGGTAGCAAATACAATACACACTATTTAATGCACTAGGTGAAATTTACAAAGAAAATTGAAATGATACTTGAATGAGTGTAAGAATTATAATGATATATGCAATCATTATGCTGCAAGATATAAAGGAATAATGGGAGAATAGATCACACACAAATTCATAAACACATAAATAACAATATATGAACAGATCTTATATTATTGAATTTTTCATTGGAATTTCTCGACGAATGCATTTAATCATATTTGAATTGTAGTATAATAGATTCGAATAAATATATATGCATACAG
Source organism: Margaritifera margaritifera (assembly GCA_029931535.1). NCBI lineage: Eukaryota > Metazoa > Mollusca > Bivalvia > Unionida > Margaritiferidae > Margaritifera > Margaritifera margaritifera. The sequence continues at coordinate 966,160 of JAQPZY010001153.1, forward strand.
ATATATAGACATACACACACACATATATATACATACATATATATATATATATATACAGATATATGCACATACATACACGCACATATACACATACAAACCTTCATATCGATACATACTTACACGCACATACACACATACAAACCTACGTATACATACATACTTACACGCACATACACACATACAAACCTACATATACATACATACTTACACGCACATACACACATACAAACCTACATATACATACATACTTACACACACATACACACATACAAACCTACATATACATACATACTTACACACACATACACACATACAAACCTACATATACATAAATACTTACACGCACACATACAAACCTACATATACATACATACTTACACACACACACAAACCTACATATACATACATACTTACACACACACACATACAAACCTACATATACATACATACTTACACACACACACACACACACACAAATACAAACCTACATATACATACATACTTACACACACATATATGTATATTTGTTAGTCAAATGATGGTCTGGGAAGTATTCATTATGTGGATACAAATGCATTTTTGCAAAGTCACTACATGTACAAGCCAGCTGGATGCAGAAAAATGTATATATATGTGAAACCAAGATTTTTAAATTAACCACACCTTAACTTGGGAGGTTGTGGAATGCATCCATCTGGTAGAGCATTCATTGCATAGTACTTTACTTACACTTTGGTAAATCGAAGAGATTTGTTTTTGACAGCCGAAACCTATCTCCACCCGCCCTACCATGACAATGTCATTCTGTTTTACAGGTATTTGATAGATTGAAAGTAAAAAACTCTAGCAAGGCCAATTAAATGGAATGTTGTTAGTAGTGTGACATAAAAAATCCCTAATTTTGCAGGCCAATGGGAAACATTTTGTGCCTCGAAGTGAAGAATGTGACGGATATTTCTGATATCATGGGACCAAACCTGACCTAATTTTGGTTTTAGAGACATTATACAGATTTCCAAGGTCAACAGTTGATATTGCATGCAAAGGAGCCAATGTTCACTTGTGTGTAAGATATCGTGAAAACAATTTATGATGACAGGTGATACTTTTAAATGTTAATAGCAGTATCAAGGGAAGCAATACTAGTTACGGTGAAACCTGTATACAAAGGACATGGTATAACTCAAATAACTCAAATTTTATATCCTTTTTAGGCATTAGTTACTGTGAAACCTGTATACAAAAGACAAACTCCAAACCTGTATACAAAGGACATGGTATAACTCAAATTTTATATCCTTTTTAGGCGTTAGTTACGGTGAAACCTGTATACAAAGGACAAACTCCAAACCTGTATACAAAGGACATGGTATAACTCAAATTTTATATCCTTTTTAGGCGTTAGTTACGGTGAAACCTGTATACAAAGGACAAACTCCAAACCTGTATACAAATGACAAACTCCAAACCTGTATACAAAGGACAAACTCCAAACCTGTATACAAATGACAAACTCCAAACCTGTATACAAAGGACAAACTCCAAACCTGTATACAAAGGACAAACTCCAAACCTGTATACAAAGGACAAACTCCAAACCTGTATACAAAGGACAAACTCCAAACCTGTATACAAAGGACAAACTCCAAACCTGTATACAAAGGACAAACTCCAAACCTGTATACAAAGGACAAACTCCAAACCTGTATACAAAGGACAAACTCCAAGCCTGTATACAAAGGACAAACTCCAAACCTGTATACAAAGGACAAACTCCAAACCTGTATACAAAGGACAAACTCCAAACCTGTATACAAAGGACAAACTCCAAACCTGTATACAAAGGACAAACTCCAAACCTGTATACAAAGGACAAACTCCAAACCTGTATACAAAGGACAAACTCCAAACCTGTATACAAAGGACAAACTCCAAACCTGTATACAAAGGACAAACTCCAAGCCTGTATACAAAGGACAAACTCCAAGCCTGTATACAAAGGACATGGTATAACTCAAATCCTTTTTAGGCATTTGTAGTTTTTATACAGGTTTATAAATATCAGATACTTGATTCAGAAATGTTGTCTTTAAGAGCAGGTCTTTTATGAAGATGTCTGCTAAGACGTTTCGTTGTAAGTAGGTGGAAGAATTAAGATATCTTGCTTACATGATACTAGTCTCCTCCCTCACCAATGCATATATCCCTGTTTCATACAGAATCTTGAACCAAAAAGCGAAAAAAAAAAAAAGGAAAAAAGAAATAAGATTTGTATTTTTAAATTGTGTATGCAGAACCCAAAAAGTCTAAGCTAAAAATAATTTTAAAAAATGTTGAAAAATGTGGAAAAACTGCTATAATGCCAGCAAGTTTTTTCTTACAGCAAGAGCCCCTTGTCGGAACTGATGCTGTACTGTGCGAAAAGAATTTCCAGGAATTTATGATAAGACCATTTCTTCCTTATAACTGCTGAGTGTTGAAACCATCTCTGATATTCTTCAGCGATAACAAGATTTTCAAATTAGCTGCTGTGGTGGACATATTGGATGTCAGATTGGCACCAGTTTCATTTAGGACAAAGTAGAGATTTCAAGTCTTTTGGTCAAAACGCAATGTCATAATGATCATCCATTCAGGTGGAGTAGTGACAACACGATTTTCACAACAGCCATCATAGCAGCCATATCGGATGTGCGACTGGCACCGTTTTTCATTTAGGTCCAACTAGGTAGCATAAGAGGTTTATTGGTGAAAACCCCATGTTGATATAGCCATCCATTTGGAAGTAGAGATAACAATATTTTCAAAATAGCCACCATGGTAGCCACATTGAGGGTTAGTCATTTTCATTTAGGACGAAGTAAACACCATAAGAACTCGTGTGATGAAAACCCCATGTCAAAATGACTTTCCCTTTAAGAGGAGTAGCTAAAACAAGATTTTCAAGATGGCCACATATTGGACATCAGATCAGCACCATTTTAAGTTACAACCAACACAACATTATAAGAAGTCTTTTAGTGAAAACCCCATGATGATATGACCATGTGATATTCAGGAGAGGTAGTGATAACAAGATTTTCAAGCTGGCCACTGTGGCAGCCATATTAGACCTCCAGATCAGCACTATTTTCATTTTGGACCAAGTAGACATCATAATAAGTCTTTTGGTGAAAACCCCATGTAAATATAACTTTCCGTCCCGGAGGAGTAGTGATTAAAAGATTTTCTAGATGGCCATTGTGGCAGCCATATTGAATGTCAGGTCAGCACCAGTACCATTTAGAACCAACTAGACATCATAAGAAGTCTTTTAGTGAAGACCTCACGTTGATACAACAAACCAATCAGGAGGACTAGAGACAACAAGATTGTCAAGATGGCCGCTATGTGGCGGCCATATTGAATGTCAGATCGGCACCATGTTCGTTTAAGATCAACTGGACATCAAAAAAGTCTTTTGGTGAAAATCCCAGGTCAATATAACTTTCTGTTCAGGAGGAGTTGGAATAAGAATATTTTCAAGATGGCTGCCGTGGCGGCCATATTGGATCTCAGATCGGTACCATTTTAATTCAGGACCAACTAGACATCATAAAAAGTCTTTTAGTGAAAACCCCATGTTGATATGACCATCCGTGTAGGAGGAGTAGAGATATAAAGATTTTTAAGGTGGATGCTACAGTGGGAATATTGGACCCCAGATCAGCACCATTTTTATTTCCGACAAACTATACCATCATAGGAAGTCTTTTAGTGAAAACTCCATGTTGATATGACCGGCATTAGGGAGGAGTAGCGATAACAAGATTTTCAAAATAGCTGTAACAGAGGCCATATTGGACTTCAGATCAGCATCATTTTTATTTGAGACTAACGAAACATCATAATACGTCTTTTAGTGAAAACCCCATGTTGATATATCCATCCATTCAGGAGTAGTAGCGATAACAAGATTTTCAAGATGGCTGCCATGGCAGCCATACGGATGTCAGATTGGCACCATTTTCATTTAGGAGCAACTAGACATCATAAGAAGTCTTTAAATGAAAACCCCATGTTGATATGACCATCCAATAGGTGGGAGTGGCGATAGCAAGATTTTTCAAGATGGCCGCTGAAGCAGCAATTTGAATATGCGAGTAGCACCATATTCATCTAGGACCAACTAGACCATGAGATGAATGTGTGTGTAACGTTTCATTACAAGCCTTCAAGTAGTTTAGGAGGAATAGCGATTACAAACTTGTGCTAACGGACGGACGGACGTCGGACGACGGACAACAGACCATCCCGTGAGCTCTTCTCGTGTATGACCTAAAAATAAGTCACATTCCATAATTTTAAATACGTGTACAAATTAAAACATATGGACAGAGTCACCAGAACCTAAACGGGTCTTAGGACGTACTTAGTATATGTATATATCTGATCTGGCCTGATTTGGCCTGCTGCTTTTTGCCCTCGAGCAGATTGTCAGGTGTGCCAGTCCAGCAGTGAGATTCTCAATTAGATTATCATATACATGTAATAAATAAATCTATCATTGTTTGAAGGGACTTTTTTGCGATAGAGACTTTTGCTTTAAATATTCATGGAAGATTTTAATAATCTACGCAAATTAAAGAAAATTATCTTGTCATACTCTTCAGACAATCGGAACGTCCTGGGCCTTTTCCATCCCATGCTAGAAAAAAACCTCTGAAGTAAATAATGTCCATTTTGCACCCCTCCCCCCGGCCCGTTATTATGTAATAACAACCTTATTGACGTCACCATGACTAGATGACGTATCATAACTAACAGTAACTTAAGCAATAGTTTCAGGCTATTGAAACCCAATCATTTCTTCAATTTTTTTCTTTACAAAGTTGCAGGAATAACATTCAGAATTATGAGTGCAGGTATTTAATTGATTGTTGAGGGTTGTCTCCAAAAGCTATAATTTTGTAAGAATCTGTTCTTCGCTCATCTAGCATGACGTTTGTCCGCTAAAAACTTACAAAACAAGGAAGGATCACTATGATTACCTCTGAGACACTTTCAGAGTCGAAATTATTTTTCATTACAAAGTTCTTAGACTCGCTGCGGAAAGAGACGAGGATTTTCCGAATGACATCTCTCAGTGGGTTATCTCCCTTAAGAAGGATAGTCGCATTGCCACAACGCTGTGAATTTTGTTGCAAAATGCCACCTGGAGATAACTGTACGCATTGATAACGGCATACCACTCAGTTTTTACTGCATTTTTTGCGATCTTTTGTGTGCAGTTTAATTAGTGTAGAATGTAAAGATTTGTATTATTGTGTTGGAGTAAAATGTAAAATATTCTAGACTTGTTGTGATAGGCTACAGGGCTGACAACGTTACAAAGTAGCACACGGCATCTGTCACAGAATACCTATAGCGTTACAAAGTACACGGCATACGTCTAATGTACCCATAACGTTACAAAATAGCACACGGCATACGTCATAATATACCCATAACGTTACAAAATAGCACACGGCATACGTCGCACTATACCCATAATGTTACAAAGTAGCACACGGCATACGTCATAGTATACCCATAACGTTACAAAGTAGCAAACGACATACGTCATAGCATACCCATAACGTTACATAGAAGCTCATCTAAACCATCATACATTGTCCGTTTTTTTTATCCCTTGTTTTTTATTTGATTTCACTTTGTGATTAATGAAAGAGGATAGTCAATATGTCCTTGTAGTAATGCGCAGAGACAACGGAATAATGTTTAGATGACCCGTGGGTCAAAACAGCCTAATGGCAGGTGTATAGTTTGAAAGAGTATGAGTTAAAAGGAGCGTGTTGCCCTGTATAGAGCAATGATACGCTTGTGCCTAAATGCGAAAAAGTTCCACAATGAAACTTGAAATTTTGGCTGATGTCATGGTGGATTCTTCCAAAGTATGGAGAACCGGCAACTCAGAACACAAATTCTTAATGAGACCACATTACAGTAGCTGAGCTCGCTCTCTATATGGAGAACCGGCAAGCCTGAACACTCATTGTCAATGAGTCCACATTACACCAGCTGTGTTTCCTCTCTATAGCACTCACGGTACAAATGATATGGAAGAATGGGAACCAGACTAGAAATGGGTGAAGATAAAATAGACTATATATGGGTTTGGCTGGCTAGGATTGGTTGATAATGAAAGTAACATTTTAGTGAAAATAATTTTTTGAGAGTTTATCGGAGTTGTAAATGAGAAAGAAAAAAAAAAAAAAAAAAAAAAAAAAAAAAGAGAATTATTAATTATTATTGATGGAATTTCATTCCTTTTACAGACTTGAGTTCGGAAAATTCATTACTGAAATTAGTACCCGACTCTTTGGTGCGGAATTGAATACACATGTTTGAAAAACACGTAGATCCAGAAAATGCCTCGTCTCATATGCTTTTCTCTACAATGAAGTTTGTATTAAGGATATGTCTATACTGATAAATATATATTTGATCATGAGCATTTAGAAATTTTAAGTTATTGAATTTTTAATATCATGATATTAACATAGCTTTACCTTGGGAGCTAAATTAGTACCGTGAGTCCTATAGAGATAGAGATTCCCCAGATGCATGCAGAGTTAACTTTACTATAAATGCAACATTCTGGTTCTATTTGCGGATAACAAGCAAAATCAATACCTTTTGTCTACCTCAGAATGATTTTCAGTGGTATATTGAATACACTTTCAGATATGGCAACTATTGCCATGAAAGGGGGTGGGGGTGCAGTGTGTAGAGTGTGTAGATTTGACTATACAAGGTGGGGTGTTTTGCAAATTGGTTAATATCTATGCAATCAAATATATAATCTTTAGACAATTTACCATTTACAGAGTAATTACGGTCACCAATTTGATATTTCCTAATTGTGTTTTGAAACATTATGCTTCAAATATGATCACTTAGATCACTATCACCATACTTAATGCTGATGATTCGTCATGATTTTGTGTCCCACCAATTTTTTGGATCTTCATATTTTGTATATTAATTGGCTTATGCCTACCTTACTTTAGTTTTAAATTATATGTGTTTTGGAGGAATTTTAAGTAGTTTCTGTCATTTAAATCTCCTTTTCTGAAGTAATACATGCAGATATAGATGGTCACATAGATCTTTTACTTATTCATTGCATAATATGACAAGGCTTATAATGTATTCCAATCTTAAATTGAAGAGAGATAAATGTTGATAGAAAACAAAGTAACTCTTAACTAGACAAATTTATTGTAATATTTTTTCTGATTTTTTTAAATGAAGCTCAAAAACGTGAATGTTGCCTGAAATGCACCATTGCTATTGTTGGTATACATGAACTCGCAATATAACGTAATATTCACTAATGTAATCTTTGACAATCAGAACTATGCACACTGTTTACTTGTACATTCTACTACCATACATAAGTCTGTCAAGTAAATCAAAGGTGAATATAGGACTCACGATGGAAGAATGGGAACCAGTCGAGAAATGGGTGAAGATAAAATAGAATATATATGAGTTTAACTGGCCATAATTGGTTGATAATGAATGTAACAATTTAGTGAAATGAATCTTTTGAGAGCTTATCATAGTTGTAACTAAAACAAAGAGACAATGTTTTATTGATGGAATTTCAGTCCTTTTACAGACTTGAGTTGGGAAAATTCATTATGGAAATTAGTACCTGACTCTTTGGTGCGGAATTGAAAACACATGTTTGAAACACATTTAGATCCAGACAATGCCGCGTCTCATATGCTTTTCTCTACAGAGAAGCTTGCATCAAGGATATGTCTATATTGCTAAATATAGGTTTGATCATGAGCATTTAGACATTTAAAGTTACTGAATATTTAATATCATTATATTTCCATAGGTTTACTATGGGAACTGAATTAGTACCGTGAGTCCTATATATATATATATATATATATATATATATATATATATATATATATATATATATATATATATATATATATAACCTCTTTCTTCTTCTTCTTTATTATTATTATTATTATTATTTTTTTTTATTGTGGTTATTTCTACCATAGTCATGATGTAATGTACGTATTTCATATAAGTGGTTGTGGTACTGGAAAACATCGGAAATACATGTTGTGTTATGTATGATGTTTATATAATATTATATATATTTTAGGAAATTATAAATGTTTCTTCACTTTAATATTTGCTTAAATCTTTATGTTTATTAGGAAAGACATGTATAACTAGTGTCCTTGAATTAGGTTGTTTTGATCAATATGTTTTCTCAATTTGAAGGTCAAGGTTGATTTTTGTTTACAAGTAAAAATTCCATTAAGATGACTAATATTCCAGAACATTCTGTCATGTGACCAATCTTTATATATGCCATGTTTGGTGGACATTTATTCAGTTTTGACATTACCATCAGTCTTGTAAAGAGCTATTACAGTTGTGAAAATTCATTCCAAATTCTAAGAGAGGAATTATTTGAAATATTCATTGGATTATAACAGTGCTCATAAACTTTTGGATTTTGGATTTTTAATTAATGATTTTGAAAAATAACTGAACTTATTCAGAGATTTTGGAATACTTCATTTTGACATCAGCACATCAAGATTTCTAGTACATCAGGACTTTGGAGACCATTAGCACATCATAACATTCAAGGACACAGCCGTGAATTCGGAACATTCTATATTTAGGACTTGTGATTAGAACAATCATTCTTATTGGATTATTAGGATTTCAAAACACATTACTGTAAGTGACTTTTTGATTTTTCATTTTAATTATCTAGTAATAAATTGCTTGTAGATTTTTACTTGATTTGTTGGTTTCACTTTCTTTCTGTTACATTTTTCTTAGACCATAGGGTCGTAACAGTTGGCATTTCTTTGCAGTAAACTTCGGTTCTAAATCACAGATGGCACTGTAGAAGGAATTTATTCATTAACGAATCTAACGCTGAATTCTGTTTTCGTTGCATACCTAGCTATGATAATTCACTCGACTGAAGAATCGGAAATTTTATGAGAATCAGTGAAATGTATACATCTGATTTGTGTGATCTTCAGCTAAACTCTAACCGTTTATCTAAAGGCATAAATTAAAAAAAAAAATAAATAAATAAAATTGATTAGATTAATGTATCTCAACTTTCATTCATCACCATTTTCTCAACCAGAATAACAGAATCCGTGCAACACAAATTAAATAGGAAAGGAAATGAAAACCATTAACAAGATCAACTTCATAAATATGAAAAATATTAGGAAGATATATTGTTCTGTGTTCGCAGATTATAATACCAGACGCAATTTGAGCGCGCGCCAACCCCATGCAGCTGCTTGCAATGCATTGAAAAGATACCTTTCTACCAGAATTCACCTCCTTGGAAAAGAGCGCCTCTGATGTTAAAGACACAAATCATAATTGGTGTTGGATGTTGATGGATGCACTGTGGGATCGGTCAGACTAATGGGAAAATATGAGAAGATAATAAGTGACACAGGAAATCTGAGCGGGTGTGGTAGAAATAGATCCTGAAGTACACCGTTGATATGATCTACAGGTGGTTTCTTTCTTTGTGCCCCCCCCCCCCCCCCGCCATGCTCCCTTGAGTAAGCCTTCTGTATTTAATATTGTTCCTCCGTTCGTCCCGTAGTCCACTGGACTGCCCGTATGTCTGCTATATTACGATTATCATTTCTACCAATTATTATTTAAAGAAGTTCATTGAAAAAATAACTAACTAAATATATATATATATATATATATATATATATATATATATATATAATATTGGGCAGATCTAGGTCAAGTTCGATCAGTACCTTTTTGGTCAGAATTTCAGAAGTGAGTTCTGACCTCTGTTTAACTTCAAGGTTTGCCCTTTCTTCACGAATTTCGATTACGCTTTTGATAGACTTCTGGGGTTGAGTCCAACTTTTAATGCTTGGTTGTGGTTTTGTGAGTTTAACGCCATTTTTCAGCACATGATAGGCTATATATGGTGGCCAGTATATATTGGCGGAGGAACCCTGGAAAACCCCGGAAAGAATCACCTACCCACGGGAAGCTACTGGCAAGCTTTCTCACATACCCACGTTGGCCGAGCCGAGACTGGGACCCACGCGGACAGAGGTGAGATGTCAGTGATCTGTAAAGACGAGCGCCTTAGACCACTTGGCCACCCGAAGCCCCTGATGAAAATTTGAAATCAAAAAGACATGGCTAGGCGTTTTATATAATTTTTTTGCTGCTGTTTGTTTTGTTTTGTCGTCAGAATTTGACGGTGTTGTGACTTCCATTTGACTTAGATGTTAGCCCATTGCACAGTTTCTTCATTTATAACATATTGGCGGTTGCATCCGTGTCGTCTTGACATATTTCTTCATTTATAACATATTGGCGGTTGCATCCGTGTCGTCTTGACATATTTCTTCATTTATAACATATTGGCGGTTGCATCCGTGTCGTCTTGACATATTTCTTCATTTATAACATATTGGCGGTTGCATCCGTGTCGTCTTGACATATTTCTTCATTTATAACATATTGGCGGTTGCATCCGTGTCGTCTTGACATATTTCTTCATTTATAACATATTGGCGGTTGCATCCGTGTCGTCTTGACATATTTCTTCATTTATAACATATTGGCGATTGCATCCGTGTCGTCTTGACATATTTCTTCATTTATAACATATTGGCGGTTGCATCCGTGTCGTCTTGACATATTTCTTCATTTATAACATATTGGCGATTGCATCCGAATTATCTTGACATATTTGTCGTATTAATGTTGATACAATCTTTTCGCGGTGAAAAAGAAAATGGATGAAACTTTTGCAGATTCAACCAGTACTATACCAGCCTTTTTTCAATCTAAAAGCTAACGAAATCAATCTTATAATCACGGATTGAAGAAGTACTTTTATGCAAAACAAATAAAGATTTTCTACCAATGTAAATGTTTCCATTTTGCCTGTTGTGTTAGATTCTTTGTTATATCCGAATTTTGTCGTATTGGAATAGGTGCAGAATACATATCATGACATGATATGTAAGAAATTGATAAAATGTAAGAATGTATGTAAGAAATTGATAAAATATAAGAATGTATGTAAGAAATTGATAAAATGTAAGAATGTATGTAAGAAATTGATAAAATATAAGAATGTATGTAAGAAATTGATAAAATATAAGAATGTATGTAAGAAATTGATAAAATATAAGAATGTATCTAAGAAATTGATAAAATGTAAGAAATTGATAAAATGTAAGTTATATGTACAACCTTCTACCTTAAAAACAGGACAACATGGAGTAAACCCCTATAAAGAACTGGGATTCTGACGGTTGCAATTCCTTCTCATCTCTATAGTTATAAATGAAATAAATCTGAAATGTTTGTTTTATCATTCCTTTGTTATTTGTAAGTGATGCATTCTGTTTTGGAGAGAGAGAGAGAGAGAGAGAGAGAGAGAGAGAGAGAGAGAGAGAGAGAGAGAGAGAGAGAGAGAGAGAGAGAGAGAGGGAGAGAGAGAGAGAGAAATATTTTAATTTCCCAGTTGGACTGTACACAAACATGTTCATGTAACCCGAAATGTAATTTATTAGATAAAGGAAGCAGTAGAGAATTGCCTTTTCTTATCTCCTACAAATTTATCTGTGATGTTTTGGCTTCACGGTGGCGTCCATGTCCTTATAATACAATTAAGCTAATTAATTTATGGGATGAATAAACATCATTTCTGTTTAAGTCCATTTGTTTGTATAAATATATCAGGATGAAACTTGAAACTATAATTTTGTTGACTAGTTCAACAAGACTCACACGTAGCCGTGAGATCTCCACCATATGTAGGACAGAGATCACATGGAACTAGACATTAATTTTTGCAGCGTAAATAAATATCGCGACGAGTTTTTCAGTTATATTTAGATCTACCCCCTACACACGTTTCCTCACACGCAGGGAAAGGATAAACATTCTAATACCGTCATACACACAACAGCCCAACCCCAATCATATTTCAAGTTGTAAGTAACTTGAGCGATGTTAAAGAAATTGCGCGACATTAAGTATGCCCGTACGCATTATTACGGCGGATGATAAAGAAAGAGCGTTAAAAAAGCCATAAATAAGGGATCAAAAGGGCACACAAAGATATTTTATTGACTTTTCGGAAAACTAAATTTTCTAAAGCAATAAAAAAAAAACCAAAAAAAAAAAAACCGAAGAAACAAATAAAAAATTAGGCATTAGGCCTTTGTTTCTGTTTATATAGCCGAAGCGTATTCTCGGAAGTCTGGCTTCATAAAAGCCTAGTTTTTTATTTTTCATTCCCTCTCTAAAGAAAAAGGGTTTACATTAATGAAGACAACATGACAGTGTTAAGAGTGTCCAATTTCAAAAGCTATCTTCAACAAAATGTCTTTTTAAAAAACAAGACAATTGGTGAAGTAACATAAAACTACGAACGTTTTGCAAAATGGATGCAAAAGGAAGATACATAAAAAATATCTACATGTAATATAAATTCTATTTATCGACTGATACGAGTATTTTCATGTGATATAAATTCTATTTATCGACTGATACGAGTATTTTCATGTGATATAAATTCTATTTATCTACTGATACGAGTATTTTGGTTTAATAGAAATTCTGTTCATCGACTGATACTAGTATTTTCATGTAATAGAAATTCTGTTCATCGACTGATACGAGTATTTTCATGTAATAGAAATTCTGTTCATCGACTGATACTAGTATTTTCATGTAATAGAAATTCTGTTCATCGACTGATACAAGAATTTTCACGTAATAGAAATTCTATTCATCGACTGATACGAGTATTTTCATGTAATAGAAATTCTATTCAGCGACTGATACGAGTATTTTCATGTAATAGAAATTTTGTTCATCGACTGATACTAGTTTTTTCGTGTAATAGAAATTCTATGCAGCGACTGATACGAGTATTTTCATGTAATAGAAATTCTATTCAGCGACTGATACTAGTTTTTTCGTGTAATAGAAATTCTGTTCATCGACTGATACGAGTATTTTCATGTAATAGAAATTCTGTTCATCGACTGATACGAGTATTTTCATGTAATAGAAATTCTGTTCATCGACTGATACGAGTATTTTCATGTAATAGAAATTCTATTCAGCGACTGATACGAGTATTTTCATGTAATAGAAATTCTGTTCATCGACTGATACGAGTATTTTCATGTAATAGAAATTCTATTCAGCGACTGATACGAGTATTTTCATGTAATAGAAATTCTGTTCATCGACTGATACGAGTATTTTCATGCAATAGAAATTCTATTCAGCGACTGATACGAGTATTTTCATGTAATAGAAATTCTATTCAGCGACTGATACGAGTATTTTCATGCAATAGAAATTCTATTCAGCTACTGATACGAGTATTTTCATGTAATAGAAATTCTATTCAGCTACTGATACGAGTATTTTCATGTAATAGAAATTCTATTCAGCGACTGATACGAGTATTTTCATGTAATAGAAATTCTATTCAGCTACTGATACGAGTATTTTCATGTAATAGAAATTCTATTCAGCTACTGATACGAGTATTTTCATGTAATAGAAATTCTATTCAGCTACTGATACGAGTATTTTCATGTAATAGAAATTCTATTCAGCGACTGATACGAGTATTTTCATGCAATAGAAATTCTATTCAGCTACTGATACGAGTATTTTCATGTAATAGAAATTCTGTTCATCGACTGATACTAGTATTTTCATGTAATAGAAATTCTGTTCATCGACTGATACGAGTATTTTCATGTAATAGAAATTCTGTTCATCGACTGATACGAGTATTTTCATGTAATAGAAATTCTATTCAGCTACTGATACTAGTTTTTTCGTGTAACATAAATTCTGTTCAGCGACTGATACTATAGTATCAGGTCATGTAGGCGGTCAGTACCGACCATTTCAGTAATGGGTTTATTTTTTGAGACTTTGATTACACATGCCTTTACATGGCGATTATTCACTTTATTTCAGACGCATACATCCATCTTCCTTGGAAGGTCATTATATGCACGCCCCGAGAAATACATCAGGCAAAATCAATGTTAAAGTACGTGGACATTTTCGGACGAGGTCAAATTAAAGGTGTGATCCAGTCCAAACTGGATTGAAGGTCGCGCGCTGTGATGTCACAATAAAAGCTGCGTGTAAAAAAAAAAATTAAAAAAAAAAAAAAAAAAAAAAAAAGAAAATCGTACTACCCTGTTATCTTTTATGATAAACCAGACGTCCTCTTTTCTTGACAAAGTTTAGTACCAGGCAACCATTGTAAAAGTCCGTAAGCGATCAATAATTTTCGTCTGGAATTTGTTTTATGGCATTTAAGGGGCATAGCATTCAACAGTCAGGATTGAATAGACTTTGGTTAAACAATATTAGTATTAAATTTTAGAGCAACAAGTAATTTTTAATTTAATTTAAGTGAATGCGCCTACATGACCACATTGACATACACTTTAGTATTTTCGTGTAATAGAAATTCTATTCATTGACTGATACTAGTATTTTCGTGTGCGACGCGTTATGATTACTTAATCGTGACCGTTACACGTAAACCAAGGACAGAAAGACGGAGGAACGGAAGGATTACTGGAAACGGAATAAAAGGTTACAAAAGGATATTCACATCTAGTATGGAAGGTCTCAATAACATCTAGTATGGAATGTCTCAATAACATCTAGTATGGAAGGTCTTAATAACATCTAGTATGGAATGTCTTAATAACATCTAGTATGGAATGTCTCAATAACATCTAGTATGGAATGTCTCAATAACATCTAGTATGGAAGGTCTCATTAACATCTAGTATGGAAGGTCTCAATAACATCTAGTATGGAAGGTCTCAATAACATCTAGTATGGAAGGTCTTAATAACATCTAGTATGGAATGTCTCAATAACATCTAGTATGGAATGTCTCAATAACATCTAGTATGGAAGGTCTTAATAACATCTAGTATGGAAGGTCTTAATAACATCTAGTATGGAAGGTCTTAATAACATCTAGTATGGAAGGTCTCAATAACATCTAGTATGGAAGGTCTCAATAACATCCTAAATTGAAAGGGTATATATTTGTACTGGATCCTCTCTTCTTTCATATCATATAATTTGATTTCAAAATGGTTATATTGCCACCTGTAGCATCCTAACTGGGGGGAGGGGGGGGGACGGTTGCCCCGGGCGCCAGAGGTCTTGGGGCGCCAAAACAGCTGATAAAAATCCGGGCCTCGTATTCTGGCCCCTTGGGTCATCATCGTCGCCCAGGGCGCCATTTACCTTTAGTTCGCCACTGATTGACACCAGAACCCTTACAGCTACCGGTGTTCTACCTCGAACAAGCATTGTCTACTGCAATTCAAAACATCGCAGCACTGGCAAGGGACTGATCGTTGCTTTCACGGCTTATATACGCTATAGTCCGTTTTAAAAAATGTATCCACGACTGACATCGGATTTGTGAAGGTACAATTTTAACTTGCCGTGATTCCTGCAGATTCTCAAGTGTGAAAATACTAATTAAAAACAAATCAAAATATTCGATCTCAGTTTTATCATTAGGCATTTTGAAGCAGAAGTTACTGTCTGTACTCTCTTATAAGTCGGGTCCAACTGCAAACAACACAGACTCTGATCAGCCCTCACATAATGCATAGAGAGATCAGGGTCTATGTTTTTTTATTTATTTATTAGTCCTAGCAAACTGCATATACCCAGATCTGCCGGTGCATTATGCGGCGGCAGATCTGGATTTGTGCAGTTTGCTGTTAGATTCGACTTATAAGAGAGTATAGACGGTAGTTTGTTGTTTCAATCTGTTGTAGTTATTGTTTGAAACGGACAACATCTGGTGTAAACTAAGTGAATAGATCTCGGTCAACATTCTAATACATTACTTGTCCTCAGCATTTGGCCGTTAACTATACCTCCTGGCACTATATGCAACCGCTTTGTGCACTCTATGTAATCTAAATTAAGACAAGGGATAAAAAAGAAGCTATGATGACGGTATATGAAGCGTCAGAGATACTGCCAGATAAACAGCTTCAATCTTTTTCTGACTTAGGAACAATTATTATACTTGAGAGAGATTTCAAACAAATATTCTTTTTTATTTTCATTCGGTATTAATTAAGACCTAACAAATGAGTATGACGAGATTCCACAACTTCGCTTCCTGAAATTGTGTAATGTTTTTAATAATAATTGGGAAGGGTCAATAATAGATCACTGACTTCTGAAGAACTGGTTTTGGGCCTTAAAGGACTAGGTTCTATTTTATTTTACTTTATTTTATTTCATCTTAGGTCTTGATTAATCCAAATATGGCCGGTTATTTTCTTCAAGTAATCTGGTCTACAGCTGATATACACTTATGCAACTATTTAACACGTAACCTCTTACGTTGCGTTATTGCTGCCTGTGTGTGATAAGTCTTTACTTGTCTGTCTGTGTGGTTACCTCCCTTCTAGAAGTCTGTTGTACGCATGGCTCAACCTGAGTACTCATTCTGAAAATAAACGTTGTTGTAAAATAGAAGTGCACAAAAATATATAAAATAACAAAGCTATTTATCACCATCGATAGGAAGAAAAATAGACAGGTGTTTTGATTGGCCGGGTTTCCTTGTACATCCGCAGACTTTTCAATGTTCACAGCTGTAAGATTGGTAACTTCCTGGCAAGTCTATCTACACAATAAAAAGGCGGCATGTAGATGCAATCTATAACTATCCAATTAATGCATCTATTTCCGGCTGTCTATAATAATGTAGCTTTCTCGTACTTCCTGTCGCAAATAAAACACAGGACATGCACTGATGCAGACTGCGCCGAACAGACACATACCAGCACATCTTATCTTCCAATGCAAGGTTAAGTTTGAAATAAGATTTAATCATAGTCAGACAAGAGTGCGAACATTTTCATAGAATAGTCAAAAGCGCTCTGAAAATACACTAATCAGAAGGACCACACAAATTTACATGAAGTATGGTATCTTTATTGAAAGGCAAAATTATGTATTATATCTGTCGATTGCATTTCTATGAGTTTAAGACAAAGTCTGACTTTTCAATCTCAAGAGCAAAATTCATAATTAATGATAAAATATTGTATTCCATTGCATTGATATGTAGGCAGTAAGTATAGGTAACGGTAAAATATATATTGTCCTTAAAGACTGAATACTTACAACACTTTTTTTGTATTTTCCTTGTATTCTAGGAGATACATACAACATTTGGTTTGATTTTGTGTGGTAGCTTTAAAGTTGACACTAAAAGATTTAAAACATTTTCAACACGAGCCCCTAGTGGGCATCGGATTGCTCACTTGGCTGACATTCTCCTAAAAGCCAAATGCAAGGGCAGTTGGCCAAGCAATTTGGGTTAGTACGATGCTTTCTGATGTTTAATGGTTTATATATTTTTAGTAATGGCACCCATCTTGGATGGTGAATCAAGGTCATCTGTGCGAACTTGAAAGACCTTATGCCAGGCTGTTTTCTTTGAAATTTGGTCAACTTCTCTTGACCGGTATTTGAGAAGTTGCTGAAAGATATTTCTTTTTTAAGTAACAATGGACATATTGAACAATGAATCAGCCTCATTTGTGCAAATTTTAAAGACCTTCATGCCAGGATGCTTTCTGTAAAATTTGGTCAAATTCTCTTGCTAGCATAAAAGTCACTTTAATTTTTCATGTTTTTTAAAATTTATTTTAGTAATGCGTCCAAATTTGATTTCAGCTAGGTATCATTGTACAAACTTAAAAGACACTTTTATCAGGATATCTATTGCTAAATTTAGTCTGATTCTGTTCAATAATGTTTGAGAATGAGTCTGATTCTGTTCAATATTGTTTGAGAATGAGTCTGATTCTGTTCAATAATGTTTGAGAATGAGTCTGATTCTGTTCAATAATGTTTGAGAATGAGTCTGATTCTGTTCAATATTGTTTGAGAATGAGTCTGATTCTGTTCAATATTGTTTGAGAATGAGTCTGATTCTGTTCAATAATGTTTGAGAATGAGTCTGATTCTGTTCAATAATGTTTGAGAATGAGTCTGATTCTGTTCAATAATGTTTGAGAATGAGTCTGATTCTGTTCAATATTGTTTGAGAATGAGTCTGATTCTGTTCAATAATGTTTGAGAATGAGTCTGATTCTGTTCAATATTGTTTGAGAATGAGTCTGATTCTGTTCAATATTGTTTGAGAATGAGTCTGATTCTGTTCAATATTGTTTGAGAATGAGTCTGATTCTGTTCAATAATGTTTGAGAATGAGTCTAATTCTGTTCAATAATGTTTGAGAATGAGTCTGATTCTGTTCAATAATGTTTGAGAATGAGTCTGATTCTGTTCAATAATGTTTGAGAATGAGTCTGATTCTGTTCAATATTGTTTGAGAATGAGTCTGATTCTGTTCAATAATGTTTGAGAATGAGTCTGATTCTGTTCAATAATGTTTGAGAATGAGTCTGATTCTGTTCAATATTGTTTGAGAATGAGTCTGATTCTGTTCAATAATGTTTGAGAATGAGTCTGATTCTGTTCAATAATGTTTGAGAATGAGTCTGATTCTGTTCAATAATGTTTGAGAATGAGTCTGATTCTGTTCAATAATGTTTGAGAATGAGTCTGATTCTGTTCAATAATGTTTGAGAATGAGTCTGATTCTGTTCAATATTGTTTGAGAATGAGTCTGATTCTGTTCAATAATGTTTGAGAATGAGTCTGATTCTGTTCAATAATGTTTGAGAATGAGTCTGATTCTTTTCAATATTGTTTGAGAATGAGTCTGATTCTGTTCAATAATGTTTGAGAATGAGTCTGATTCTGATCAATAATGTTTGAGAATGAGTCTGATTCTGTTCAATAATGTTTGAGAATGAGTCTGATTCTGTTCAATAATGTTTGCGAATGAGTCTGATTCTGTTCAATAATGTTTGAGAATGAGTCTGATTCTGTTCAATAATGTTTGAGAATGAGTCTGATTCTGTTCAATAATGTTTGAGAATGAGTCTGATTCTGTTCAATAATGTTTGAGAATGAGTCTGATTCTGTTCAATAATGTTTGCGAATGAGTCTGATTCTGTTCAATAATGTTTGAGAATGAGTCTGATTCTGTTCAATAATGTTTGAGAATGAGTCTGATTCTGTTCAATATTGTTTGAGAATGAGTCTGATTCTGTTCAATAATGTTTGAGAATGAGTCTGATTCTGTTCAATAATGTTTGAGAATGAGTAGAATGTAGTCTTTATTTAGTATACATATTTGATAGCTGATCGGCATAATTTGTTCCGATTTAAAGACCTTCATGCACGAATGCTTTTCCTTTGATTAAGTCCAATTCTGTTCAGCGGTTTTTGAGACGTTGTTTAAAGGTCTTTCTATTTTTGGTAACGGCTGCCATATTTGACAATAGATCGGCATAATTTGTACAGAATTGAAATGCCTTCTTCAGTGGTTCTGTTTTGTCAAATTTTGTTGAATTCTGTTTAGTGATTTGTGAGAAGAAGTTGTCTAAACGTTTTCCGATTTTCAGTAATGGCGGCAATATTTGATGTCGGACCGGCATCATATATACTGAAATGAAAAGGCCTTCATGGACGTTTCTGTCTAATTTACTTAAATTATGTATAGTAGTTGTTGAAAAGATGTCGTCTAAATGTTGTCTAGTTTTTAGTAACATGTCATTTTTGATGGCGAATCAGCAACGTTAGTATAGTTTTGACTAAATTCTGTAAAGCGGTTTTGAGAAGAAGCCGTTTACATGTTTTTCTTTTTTTAGTAACAGCGGCCGTATTTGATCACAAGGCAGCACCATTTGTACGAAATTAAAAGGTCTCAATGCCAGGATGATTTCTACCAAGTTTGGTTGAAATGGGACTAGTGTGTTTTGAATAATTGAATTCAGATGCTGACGGACGACGCAAGGCGGTTGTTGGGCTATACCATAGCTACACTATAAATACGAATAGTTTAAACTTTCAGTCCCTGGAAACTGTCGATACATTTTGTGCATATTCTTCTTCTATCTAAACAATTTTATAATATTTGTTTTTCCATTAGCACCTGTTGCGCTGTTACATGCACCTGTGAATTCTGACATTTTCAAGATAACAAACCCGTCAATTCCAGACATCGTTAAATTTATCTACAGATCCATGAATCAGTAGATGTATTTACATCAGGACTTAAAGTCATCCCTCCCATATCCGATTAAAGGGCTTTTAAATGACTTTGTTCCAATTTCTAACTCGACCTTCTGGATAGTTACTATTCCGCATGACAAAAAAAAAAAAAATGACTGTGAGTCTTTCTTTCTCCATTAATACCAAACCTTTACTGTCAGTACTTGATGATAGCTATATATATATATATATCTGCGGTAAAAATACTGCAACGAACTTATTAGTCCCAGTACAAAAAGCCTTAACAACGTATATATATATATATATATATATATATATATATATATATATATATATATATATATATATATATATATATATGGAGCAACCCGATAACACTTAGTGCAGAGTTAGTTTAAACTGGTATTAGCGCTTTCGTGACTAATAGGTCCCTTTTGTCAAAGGGAGACTCTCACGAAAAACACAGAACAACAATTAACACAGAAAAAAGGACATGTTTCTTCTTGTTTTTTTAATTATGTACAAAACCAAATTCCTATAATTGTGAAAGGACTAAAAAGATGTCTGTCAAAGGCTTGATACTTGAATGATTTATAAAACTGTAAGCAGTGACCCAGAAACAAAGCAAAGCAGTCGCAGCATTAGGTCACACTGTTGCGCCCTCTATGATGAACATGGGTACGCCTAGAATGGAATGCTCCCTATAAATACCACAAAAATCTATTAAAAAAAACCAACAAAAAAACCCCCTGAAAAGTGCTGCTTATATTTAAAAAAAAGAAGACTGGAAATAGGTTTGATAAAGACCAGTTGTTTTTCATTGGGGTTATTGAATATGTTATTTTGCATTTATCAGGGAGTATGTTTAACCCTGGGTCATTTTAAATATAGAACGTCGGATGTATGTGTACTATTCAACCATCACAGAGAGAGAGAGAGAGAGAGAGAGAGAGAGAGAGAGAGAGAGAGAGAGAGAGAGAGAGAGAGAGAGAGAGAGAGAGAGAGAGAGAGAGAGAGAGAGAGAAGGGGGGGGAGATGACGTGTAAGCTGTTTATTCATTCAGAAAATATAGAATAAAGAGTGATTTTTTTAATTTTATTAATGACAAATAACTGGAAATGCAGCGATAGTAAAGACAGTACAGAGACACTGGTCTAATATGAAACAATTATGTACATTCATACGCCATAAGCGAACCACTGTTTGATATATTCTAATTATTATTATATGCAATTCCTTTATACCAACACTTCAAAAGCCATATTATTTTAGGAACATTTGGATTTAATTGAATGTGTGTTATTTCCTTTTCAAAGTTTAACTTGGACAGTCCAAAATAGTTATAGGGGATCATATGGCCCCATAAAGGACATTTATGTTCAACAAAGCATAGATGTTATGTCTCCTATGGAAATTTACTATTACACTCCGACCGGTATGGCCACCTATGGAAACTAACATTACGGCACATATTTGTGAGAGTATGACCACGTATGGGAATTTAACATTACGGATGACACTATTGATCGCTATGGGAATTTTTAACATTACGTTTGTGCCACTATGGCGGTTATGGGAATTTAACATTACAGCAAATTAGGGATGGTGTAGTGCCATACAGGAATTTAAAATTAGCGGTTTATGACCCTGTGTGTTAATTTAAGACTAAGTATGGGACACAATGAAGCCTTATGGGAATTTAACATACGAATGTCACTATAGCCCTCTATGGAAATTTTAACAGGTTGAATATATGTATATATATATATATATATATATATATATATATATATATATATATATATATATATATATATACGTCTAATGACAGACAAGAACTTCACTAAATTCACTAATATTTTGTTGTCTGCTCTGTGCACGTTTGGGGAATTCGACATAAGCATTTGGATACATTGTTTTAAAACACTGTTACAACTTATAGATTTTCTGCAACGTTTACGTGTAGAATGACTCAGTGTCGAGGGAGGGGGGAAGGAGAGAGAGAGAGAGAGAGAGAGAGAGAGAGAGAGAGAGAGAGAGAGAGAGAGAGAGAGAGAGAGAGAGAGAGAGAGAGCGAGAATAGGGTAAGACGGATGTATCGTTCAGTGCAACTAAGTCCTTCACCGAATCAAGACGGGACCTTTGTAAAATGACGTGTTTCAGATTTATTGTAATTCCTATTAACCAGGATATACCCAATGTAAATCATGATCAAACTCTCTTAATTTGTTATTATCCCCTTCCTACTGTCTGAAATCATGTCTATGTATGTATGTATGTATGTATGTATGTATGTATGTATGTATGTATGTATGTATGTATGTATGTATGTATGTATGTATGTATGTATGTATGTATGTATGTATGTATGCATAAGTTTTATTAAGATCGTGGATGATTTTCTTTCATTCTAAGGCACAGTCACACGCACATCCATTTTTTGCTTTGTTTTGATTTGTCAATCAATGATTGGTATATCTTTTTCTAGATATTGGAAATCTTTTTAAAAAATCTTGGGTTTTCAATTAATAACCCTAACTGCCATGTTTCTTTCCCCGTTCCAAGTTCAACCGCGCTGTCTTCATCGTCGTCCTTTATGCTGTTGTTGTTCTTGCTGCTGCAGTTTATGGTTATGTCCTTCTCTTGGACTTTGAAAAATATATTTCATATAACTGTTTCATGGGTGTTAGATTGTAATTTTGTGTGTTAGTGAGCATCACATACTTCTCTTTACCCGTTGATCTGGTTCTTTGTATGTCCAAGCGTTAGTCTTTAAGAACGTATGTGAATCTGTAAAAAAAGGTGTTAGTCCTCGTAACTCTAAGCCCTAGGCTGCTTTCGCCTTACACATGAGTTTGTGTATATGTGTGTGTGCTTGAGTGTTGATCAGTAAAAAGAGTTGTTGGACAATAAAAATATGTGTTGGTCAGTAAAAAAGGTGTTGGTCAGTCTATGTAGTTGTTTGTCAGGAAGAATAGTTGTCAAGTTCATAAACATTACAGCAAATTTATAACTTGTAACAATGTTCGAACACAATGTATCCATGTGCTGAAAGTACACAGAGCAGACAAGAAAACAGAGAGAATTTCAGTATAGTTCTTTTCTGTCATCATGAGACTATATTTGTCTCTCTATCCATCCTGTAAAAATTCTCATGCAGTCTTTTTTGTCATTATGAGACGCATATTTGTCTCTCTATCCATCCTGTTAAAATTTTCATGCAGGGCTAAAGTGATCCGTAATGTTAAATTTCCATAGGGCACCCTGGTATCCCAAAGTCAATGTTAAATTACCACACAGGGTCATAAATTGCTATTGTTGCTGCTGCTACTACTATTACTACTTCTACAACTACTACTACAACTATTACTAAAAATACAGCTACTACTACTACTACTGCTACTACTGTTGCTGGTACTACTACTACTAAAAAAATATCACCCCAATCTTTCGTGGGACAATTTTCTACCTATTTTGTTTCGATTTTACCATTTTTTCCCCAAAGCTACGTGATTACCATAGACACTGGACATTTATCTACTCACTAAATGACCATACGACTTGTCAGGTCAGGTCAGGTGTAACGACTTACGATTACTGTTAAACTGGTGCAAAATATTTTTTTCTACCAAACAATACATTTGACTTATTTTTAAGTATCTTTAAATAAATCATTTGTTTGTCAGTTTCATAAATTATTAGATTTTGAAATAATTTAATATTTTGACATATATAGATATTTATTTAGACTTGACAGGGTATGTTTTGATGGGACATAAGATATCAATGAGATACGAGAAAGTTTAGTTTTCAGGTCGTCATATTTATGATGTTTTGCAGATGAAATACAAAATCTTATCTCATGCAGAATATTAACGCCTAGTGAAGGTGAAAGATAAGTATTTCGTTTCAATCAAAATGTACATCGACTTATATACATCTACAAAATACTAGGTGTATGTCTCTCTCCCTCTCTCTCTCCCTGTGTCCCTGTGTGTGTG
Organism: Margaritifera margaritifera; assembly: GCA_029931535.1. Lineage (NCBI taxonomy): Eukaryota > Metazoa > Mollusca > Bivalvia > Unionida > Margaritiferidae > Margaritifera > Margaritifera margaritifera. Next base: position 990,417 of record JAQPZY010001153.1, read on the forward strand.
TATGTGTGTGTGTGTGTATATATATAAATGTATATATATAAATGTATTTGTTATTACATTGGAGAAGAACTAATACTAATAATTTACATGAACTTGTTTCCGATCCATTTGCTATTCATACTGTTATTCATTTCGGGCAATAAATTATGTTTAAACTAAACTAGGCGTATGATAATGCATTGTTTAAACAAATAGATTTTATTTTCCGATAGTGCTCCTGGCCATCTGGAAGGCAATTTAAACATCATCACCATCTCTTGAAAGATTCTGAGAAACCGAAGGTCAATTGCTGACATGAGGGTCAAAGGTTATTTGGAGTGCCCGGATACACCCTAGATAAGACTTATTAAGATATACTACCCTCACCAATTGTAATCTAATTTACTGTGAAACAAGCTCTGTTAATGCTCTCGCCCCATCTCTCTGTGGCAAGTTGGTAAAGATCAAATCACGAACCTAGATTACGAAAGACCTTTGGGCGGGAACACGCCAGTATTGATATGTACAAGTAGCATGAAAACATCGTGACGAAATGTATTGGTCAAAAACCTGTGATAAAGTTAAAAGTACTGGAAACGTGATTTGTACTTTGATATCATTTAATCCAAAACTAAAAGGACGATTTTTGACATGTTATTCCGACATCAAGGGTATCTGTGTTACATGCATGAAAAATTTAATTTAAAAAATTCAAGACACGAGGAAATTAAGTCACCTTTTTAGATATTTTTAAAAAATGTATACCTAGAATATACCTAGAATATTGTATGAACCGAGAACAATTTTAATAGTGAATACGAGCGTGTAGAAATGTGTATACCTGTGTCCTGATTTGTGAGAATTTTCCTGAAGAAATATTTTTTTTTTCAAGAAAAATAAATCAAGGTACGAGTATGTATTTAAAATGGATTATGTATTTAAAATGGATTATGTATTTAAAATGGATTATGTATTTAAAATGGATTATGTAAAATAAAATAAGAATAATATAACTGACATAATACCTTTTTTTAAAATTTAACTGTTCCTGATATTAAAAACATTTGAAAATGATGTTAATGACCGGATAAATAGATAATGTTAATGATGGGATAAATAGAAGATGTTAATGACGGGATAAATAGATGATGTTAATGACGGGATAAATAGAAGATGTTAATGACGGGATAAATAGATGATGTTAATGACGGGATAAATAGAAGATGTTAATGACGGGATAAATAGAAGATGTTAATGACGGGATAAATAGATGATGTTAATGACGGGATAAATAGATCATATTAATGACAGGATAAATAGATGATGTTAATGACGTGGTAAATAGATAATGTTAATGACGGGATAAATAGATGCATATACGCCTAACTAATTTACCGTCAAAACAGCCGTACCATTCCTGATGACCCGTCTCAACTTTGCTCATATCAACTCAAGAACTCAGATTAGAAAAGTCGTTTTGGGCGGAAATGAACCGAGATTGGTACAGACAAGTAGTAGTCATGAAATTAACTTGCCAGAAGCTTCTAACAAACATTCCCCCAAAGACAGCTTGATTTTAAATACTACTACTACTAAATAAATACAAATGTCTTTGTTCAAAATTGAGAATTACATATTTAACACGAGATGATCATCCATATAGTATTCATAAAAATAAAATACACATTGTAATATATATATATATATATATATATATATATATATATATATATATATATATATATATATATATATATATATATATAATGTTAAGATCCCCCCAACCTGCAACAAAAACAAAAGCTATTATAAAATTTAATTACATGCATTACATATATTTGAATTCACAATGAATGAAAAGTCACAAAAAAAAAAAAAAAAAAAAAAAAAAAATAAGAAACAATTTCCTTTTGGAAAGGATGAGGCTGATGTTTTCTTGAAAATATAGTTGTATGATGCCACAACATTTATAATTTTAAAATATATAAAATGTGAGTGTGCGCATATATATATATATATATATATATATATATATATATATATATATATATATATATATATATATATATATATATATATGTGTGTGTGTGTGTGTGTGTGTGTGCTTAGTTGCTTCATGTCCCGATAAATTCTATTTTTTGACAAGAAAATTGTTTTACAAAGCGAAGGTGTATTTTTAAAACTTGAATTCGGGGGAACAAGGAAACATATACAATTAGTTTATGCTAGTCCGTAAACTAGTGGATTTCCCGAGAGAAATAATTATCAATAGACATTGATAACATTATGACCAAAGAATTTAATCCGCCATATTGTCAATTGCTTGTTGCAACGGGTGCACCTCACCCTGTCACGCAAGAGAACCACGTTCAAATCGCACTAGGCACTTTTTTTTTCCAATTTTTTTTCTCCAAGTATGTTTTTTCTTACCTTGAATCAGGAAAGAAAATCATGTTACTAGTCATATTTTCTGTGCAGATGTACACCTAACGCAGCAGAACATAAACGGTAAATAGCTGACATTACCGTAAGAAACCTGCTACTTCAATCCTTTATACACTTTAGCTAGCCAAAACGTCTGTGAACACGCCTTCGCCACTCATGAAAATACAGAATTTTGCACCCACTCATTGAAATACATCCGTTATTCACTCGATACAAGCAGATGTCCTCTATAAAATTTTCAACGTACAAGAAAACATGTATGATGAATTTTCTGGGAAAAGGGATAAAAATGTTGATTTTGGGTGACATTTTTGGAAATAATGGGATTTTATTTTTAGGGAAGAAATGGACAAAAACCATTTCTTTCCGGAAAGAAAGGAAAATCATCTCGTCACGGAATGCCTTATTGAACTTTATATTCTTTAAAGTCAGTTTTTATTCAATTATTATTATAATATATTTATTTCGGTAAAGTTTTCACAGCATTTAATACTCCAGAAGACATAACTAATGAATCCAAGCTTTTATTGGTGAGATCATGTCCCAACATTTAGTATTCCAGAAAGCATGACTAATGAATCCAAGCTTTCATTGGTGAGATCATGTCCCAACATTTAGTACTCCAGAAAACATGACTAATGAATCCAAGCTTTCATTGGTGAGATCATGTCCCAACATTTAGTACTCCAGAAAACATGACTAATGAATCCAAGCTTTCATTGGTGAGATCATGTCCCAACATTTAGTACTCCAGAAAACATGACTAATGAATCCAAGCTTCCATTGGTGAGATCATGTCCCAACATTTAGTACTCCAGAAAACACGACTAGTGAATCCAAGCTTCCATTGGCGAGATCATGTCCCAACATTTAGTACTCCAGAAAACATGACTAATGAATCCAAGCTTTCATTGATGAGATCATGTCTCAACATTTAGTACTCCAGAAAACATGACTAATGAATCCAAGCTTCCATTGGTGAGATCATGTCCCAACATTTAGTACTCAAGAAAACAATACTAATGACTCCAAGCTTCCATTGGTGAGATCATGTCCCAACATTTAGTACTCAAGAAAACACGACTAATGAATCCTAGCTTTCATTGTCGAGATCACCCCTTTTTAGGACAGCCAATATTCTTTCCTGTACTCTAAACCTTCAGAATTCGATCTGCAGTTTTCTTTATACTGCTTTCTCATATTTTGAAGAAGAAAATAAAACAACAACAAAAAAAAACATGACCATGACCTTCCACTTTTAATGCTCTAAATTAAACCCCAAATAATTTTGAGATTGAAGCAACCCAAGAAAGCTACACATTTCAGGGTCTATTTGGGCGAATATGCCCAGCCCCAGAAAGCTACACATTTCAGGGTCTATTTGGGCGAATATGTCCACCCCCAGAAAGCTACACATTTCAGGGTCTATTTGGGCGAATATGCCCACCCCCAGAAAGCTACACATGTCAGGGTCTACTTGGGCGAATATGCCCAGCCCCAGTAAGCTACACATTTCAGGGTGTATTTGGGCGAAAATGTCCAGGAATATGTTTCACCTTTTGTCACTGTGAAGTCGTTTTGTACTTGTTGGTTATGATCGAGGTATGCAATCGTCTCGTCCAAAGATGCTGGCAAGATGGTGAACAGCAAAAGGATATCACATCGTGATAAAAATAATGTAGTGAAAAAATAAGAAAAGTGCATTAACACTAATCTAAATTGACGGTTATGTACAAAATATATCATACGCTGTGTTTTTGTCAAAGGCATTCCTTTTACCTTATCTGCAATAAAAATTGAGCAACACCTTAAAAATCTTACCCCATATATCAATGAATGTAAGTTCTTTTTTATTTATCTCTCAGACTAGTTAATAATGAAATATGTCCCTGACGATAACCCATATCTACTCTAGCAGAACGGCAAAATTGCTTTGGTTTAATGATGAAATATGTCCCTGACGATAACCCATATATACTCTAGCAGAACAGCAACATTGCTTTGGTTTCGCATGCGTCTTCGTTATCACGTACATTTACGAAAATGATATACTTTGATATACTTTCAGAATCCAGCTGGTTTCACTTTTTTTTGTGCTGTTTAGTGCAGCTTTTTTCAAACATTAGAATTTACGGGTACTTGTTCTTTTTAATACAGTTACCAGTAGGGATATTATGCGAATTGTGTTTTTCTTTTTTTCTCCAGAATGACACATTTGTTCAAAGGTGGTAATACCTTACGCGTAAAAGTAGTTCATGTAAACTTCTTTTTCGTTAATTCATATATTAACCATTTTTCTTAAAATCCAGCCCAGAAAACTCACAAACAAGATACTGTTTATTACGGTTGAGTACAGGTAACTGTTGAGCAACCGTAATAAAGTGTATATATTGAAAATTCATAAAACTGCAAATAAGCGATATCACACTTTATTTCCAATGCCTTTGCACTTAGTCAATTGTAATATAAAATCGGTACAAAGAGGAACAATTATATCACAATTTTGCAATACGCGGACCCCTACTTCATTGTTTTGATTTCAATCCCTGTTACATAGTTCCTACTTAGTGATCTGTTCTAACAGTAGGAAAAGACTAGAAAAAATTCGTCGATCCGATTTCGAGAAGTACGGGGCTAAATATATGGAAGCTGTAACAAAGGCCGTAAGGGGATTTAATCTAACAATCCAAATACTTTTGACATGGACCCTGCTTTGAGATTTTGTGTCTAGGGAGATGTTTGACCCCCAGAAGAAGTATTTGCAAAATTCCTCGATCTACATGTCTGACTTGTATGGAGTGCAATTCGGATCATGGATACGACATTTGCACAGGATGGATGGAAAATGTATGGGGGACCATCTTGGCCAAACAGGATGCACTTTAGAAAGCAAGATCACGCACGATCAAGGACGAGAACGTCATCAGTATTGCCGGAGACGCTACCTCAGTAAAGAACATTTTACAGGCAGAATCTTTGAAGGTGGAGGGTTCACCGGTCCAGAAAAGGCTTAAGTGGGCAACGTGATCACCTGCATCACATGGAGCTCCAGCCCCTCCGATCGGAACAGATTTTCTTAGCGATACCTGTAGGGCCAGTTCAGCTCCAGTTTGGTACCTCGGCCCGTCTGGACCAGAGACGACATCAGAGATTAATCGGCCACGGTTAACACCGGCTCTTTCAACCGATGGCTGAAGTGACCGGGTACAGCGATCAATATCCCGTCTTACCCCGTCCCGGAATCATGCAAACTGGCAATATCATGGACATGTGAATTGCCTTTACCTGTCAAGACTGGACTTTGACATCAGAGGTGGATCGGCTAAAGTCAATACCGGTTCCGACACGGCCTCGACTCATGCCTGAAGAGACCGGGAACAATGATAAAATATTCCATCTAATCCCGTCCCGGCGTCAGACAACCGGCATTGGCATCGATGATCAAACAATCTGTATCCAGTACGGGCCTTCCGGTGCCTGACAACTCCATCACGGGACTCGGCTACGTCACGACCTGTCACCTGCCTAGGGGACGATACAGTCTCGGATGCACGGCACTATACATGAACCATAGACCAGTCATGCAGAAAACATTGGACAGTTACATTACCGCCACCGGCCCTGTCATATCCCGGTCCCGGCCACTTCGATGGTACAGCCTCAGATGCCCGGCACCATTTACAAACCATCGGCGAGTCACGCAGGGAATATCGGATAGCTCCAGTACCGAATCCGGCTACGGTACATTCTGGCACTGACTACGGATACAGTTTCCGAACATTCGGCGAAATACGCACGAAATACTGGACAGAAAGTCTAACGGACCATTGGTGATTCACTCAGTTAAAGTCTAACGGACCATTGGTGATTCACTCAGTTAAAGGCTAACGGACCATTGGTGATTCACTCAGTTAAAGTCTAACGGACCATTGGTGATTTACTCAGTTAAAGTCTAACGGACCATTGGTGATTCACTCAGTTAAAGGCCAACGGACCATTGGTGATTCACTCAGTTAAAGTCTAACGGACCATTGGTGATTCACTCAGTTAAAGGCTGGAGATTACTGTCTACATACGCTTCGCCTGTTTCGTCACGTGCATCGCAGTAGGCGTCAATCTAAAACCTCGATTCTGCGTTTGAGGAATCTCGCTCACAAGCGCCATCTTCCATTCTCGATTCGGCGATGTCCAAAGGAGACTCAGCCTTCCTCACATTGATTGAGGAAGTTTACTGGCTCCTGCCTCCTGACGTTTGTCTGTCTAATTCGACGCGCTCGTCAACAATGTAGAAAGTTCAGGCATCCGTCGACTTGTCGTCGTAGAAAGAACAGCCAATATTCAGATAGGTTCCTTAGAGAGACATGGTATGTCTACATCAGGAACGTGCCTTCAAAATCGTCTCAACTGTGTCTTCTCTTCTCTCATAGAACTGTCTCTCCGTGCCTTCAAAATCGTCTCAACTGTGTCTTCTCTTCTCTCATAGAACTGTCTCTCCGTGCCTTCAAAATCGTCTCAACTGTGTCTTCTCTTCTCTCATAGAACTGTCTCTCCGTGCCTTCAAAATCGTCTCAACTGTGTCTTCTCTTCTCTCATAGAACTGTCTCTCCGTGCCTTCAAAATCGTCTCAACTGTGTCTTCTCTTCTCTCATAGAACTGTCTCTCCGTGCCTTCAAAATCGTCTCAACTGTGTCTTCTCTTCTCTCATAGAACTGTCTCTCCGTGCCTTCAAAATCGTCTCAACTGTGTCTTCTCTTCTCTCATAGAACTGTCTCTCCGTGCCTTCAAAATCGTCTCAACTGTGTCTTCTCTTCTCTCATAGAACTGTCTCTCCGTGCCTTCAAAATCGTCTCAACTGTGTCTTCTCTTCTCTCATAGAACTGTCTCTCCGTGCCTTCAAAATCGTCTCAACTGTGTCTTCTCTTCTCTCATAGAACTGTCTCTCCGTGCCTTCAAAATCGTCTCAACTGTGTCTTCTCTTCTCTCATAGAACTGTATCCCAGTCCGGAAACTTCTTCTCCTCTTGGGGCTCCTCATCATCCTGTGCCGAATGTTTATGAAACAATTGCAAGTCATTCTCTTGTCCCATTGGCGTCCAACGCACGGCCTGCTTGGCCCGCTGGATCAAGCGATGGAATATACAGTTGGTTCTGACATTGCTGAACAAAGTACCTATCGAGCCAATGTATAGAGGTTCATTGACTCACCTCCAATACAAACCTGCTGCATAGTCCTTCTAGCCACAACAGGCATATCAATGAGATATAGGCCTGGTCGGTCGATCCGATCTATCTGCAGTTTTGGCGAGATGGTTCAGTTGCACTTATGCATACTTCTGTTTTCATTACTATAACCTGGCTCCCGCAAATGAGCAATCAGTCCTTTGTTGTGAAACTTCTTTCGTCGGTGGAACCATCGCCACATACGGGCATTGAAGTGATACCTGAAGATAACAGATCCGATCAGAAGAGGGAGATCTCATTTATTTCTTCTATTGAAAGAAAGAAAGGACGATATATCGGCTCAGGCTATATCGTTTTGGATACGATGGCTTTTTAGCTCTGCGTAGAACGAACTAACCCACGATCAAATTAGCTTCTTACACATATCAGCTCATGAGGGCAGTAGCCACAAGCATATAATTCGAGCGTTACCGTTCCTTATCTGACATTATCCAAGTCCTGGGATAGAGGTCAAAGCTAGCTTTCATGTCAGAAATCTTTAATACCAAAGGGCTCAGTTTGATCTGGTGGTACCTATAGCAGCAGCAAAACATTCTACCTGGCTGTGTCGTTCAGCTGCTTCACAATGACGCGTGATATCGACTTCCGTTGGATTTGCGGGAGAAAACAATTTCCCTACTGTCACAAATGGACATATTGAGTTTGCTTCCTCTAGCCCGTATCTCTCACAAGATTTGAAGCTGCTTCACGTATATTAGGGTATAGGAAATTGGGCTTTCTACGGGGTAAGGGATGTAATTCCGTCCACATCTTACCTATTCCTCTAATGCATTGTGTTTGGGTAATGCATTTGAAGAAGAAACCAGTTTTTGGAGTAAAATATGTTTCTTCCATAATACATACTCGATCATAACACAGGCACGCCATTTCAGCTTCCCATTGTTACATAAAACCTGGCAGAGCGAGCATATCCGTTTCAATTGTTACATAAAACCTGGCAGAGCGAGCATATCCGTTTCAATTGTTACATAAAACCTGGCAGAGCGAGCATATCCGTTTCAGTAGTAACTGAAGTATGGAAGCGATTTAGTGTCAATCCCTCTATCTATCATTCATGTCTGACTCCAGCCTAGATGGGCAGACGAATTTTAACACTTTTATTACAAAAATATCTTGGGAGGGATCGATTTGCAGGGTAGAGGCCGTACTCCTAATGTGTTATGATCTGGTAAGTATTATGGAAGAAACATATTTTATTAAAAAAAAGTGGTTTTTCCGATTCGACTCGATGAATTTCATAAGTTCTCCTTCCCGGGGTGTAAACTTTCAAAGAAGGGTTCAAATCAAAATTCTTTAAGCATGGGTTCGCGCAGTCCAAAGTGTCGATAGAATCGGTTTTCTCAATTCGGGGTCTAAGTGGACCCTATCGGTTCACTCTATTAGGCGTCTAAGTGGCCCCTAGCTACTAATGACCACAAAAGGGTTCAAATAAAAATATGTACAACATGGATTCTGATAAGCCTAATTGTTCACATAATAGATTGTCCCTATACAGGCTTTATTGATCATCCTCTCATTTTTTGCCCCCTGTATTATGCTGATTCCGCTCAACGAATTTCGTCAAGACGTATTCTAGTGGTTCAAGCAGACCCCTAACTGCCGGAGGCAAAATAAAGGTTCAAGCAGAGGATCTGATTGTTCATTTGTGGGAATACTGTGCATCTACCGATATGCTTTATAGAATGACTCTCCGTTTAGCCTCCATCTTTTCTGCAACCGGCTCGTCTAATTTCGTCCAAACTTATCCCAATGTTTGAAAAGATTTCTGACTACAACATTTACCAAAAAGGGTAAAATATAAAAGTCTGAGTATGGGATCTCGTAGCCATAGAGTTGATATCATCGATCATATATCGACAGTCCATACGTAAACAAGCCATAGTGTTTATATCATCGATCATATATCTACAGTCTATACGTAAACAAGCCATAATAACCCGCTTATTTCTACGATTCTGCGCAACGAATTTCGTCAATCTTTCTTCAATTTGTCCAAACGTATCCCTACTGGCTAATTCTCAAACAGGGGTCCAAACGTATCCCTACTGGCTAATTCTCAAACAGGGGTCCAAACGTATCCCTACTGGCTAATTCTCAAACAGGGGTTCAAACGTATCCCTACTGGCTAATTCTCAAATAGGGGTCCAAATCAAAATGATTTAAAAGTGGGATATTAGGATCCACATGTAGACGTAATACAATTTTTATAACAGCTGTCTATTCAGCCTCCTTTCTCTCGAATTTCGTCTAAGCATGTTATGATGTTGGAGAAGATCAGTAGGTACAAACCTTCCAAGAAGGGTTCAAAGCGAAATATTTTAGGCAAATGCTCGCGTTGTTCAAAGTGTTGCTAGATTCTCACCTCTTGGAACAAATCACAAAAAACAAAATCACAAAGAGGGGTCCATGTCAAAATCTTTTGATGAGGAGATGCTAGTGTCCCTATGTAATTTAAAATGTAACTCCGTACAGGCTTTTATTGCTGGCTTATATTTAGTCTCCGATTTCTTGAAATCGGCTCAACTAATTGCTTCAAAACCTTTCCTACTGTTGGAGAAAATCTATGAATTAGAAATGTCACAGAGGAGATTTCAATCTACATACTTCAAGGGGTTCACGTTCACGCATTGCGTCAATACTTCTACTGCGGTTGAAAAAATTCTTAGATACAAAATCTCAAATAAGAGTCCATGTCAGAATCCTTTGAGGAAGGGATGTTAGGGCCCATATGTATATGCAAGATTTAATTCCCTTACGGCGTGTGTTATACACTCGCCCCACCTTATATTTAGCGTTCTATTTCTCAAAATCGGCTGACAAATTTTTAAAAACTTTTGCTACTGTTGGAACAGATCCCTAACTAGTTACTGTTAAACAGGGGTTGAAATCAAAATTTGTTAAGTAGGGGTTCATGAAGTGCAAAATGAGGATATAATCGGTATAATTATACCAGTTTGATATTGCTGGTATCCATAAAGATCCTGCTATTTCTCTGATTGCTCTCTACAAACATCATCAATACTTCTTTTGGAGGTCAAACATATCTCCAATCTCCATGTGCAAAATATCAATGAACGATCCATGCCTAAATCATGTATAGGAGTGGACTGTAGGGTCCATATATGGACTTAAGAGTTGACTGTATGGTCCATATATGGACTTAAGAGTGGACTGTAGGGTCCATATATGGACTTAAGAGTTGACTGTAGGGTCCATATATGGATTTAAGAGTGGACTGTAGGGTCCATATATGGACTTAAGAGTTGACTGTAGGGTCCATATATGGACTTAAGAGTGGACTGTAGGGTCCATATATGGACTTAAGAGTTGACTGTAGAGTCCATATATGGATTTAAGAGTGGACTGTAGGGTCCATATATGGACTTAAGAGATGACTGTATGGTCCATATATGGACTTAAGAGTGGACTGTAGGGTCCATATATGGACTTAAGAGTTGACTGTAGGGTCCATATATGGATTTAAGAGTGGACTGTAGGTTCCATATATGGACTTAAGAGGTAATTTTCAAGTGGGCTTTGTAAAACCTACTATATATTTAGCTCCCTATTTCTCGAGATCGGCTTGAAGAATTTTTTTGGAACTTTTCCTATTGTTTGAGCAGATCCCTAACTAGAAACTGTCAAAGAAGCGTTGAAACCAAAATCCTTTAAGTAGGGGTTCGTTAGGATAAATTGCTGATAGAATCGATCAGCATTCTACCTGCATTTCATATCCTGTACCCATAAGTTGCCCCTTATTTTGCTGATTACTCTCGACGAAATTCGTCAAGAATTCTTTTGTTGGTCGAAAATTCCTCGAGACAAAATTTGAAAGAAGGGTCCATATCAATAACTTTAAGAAGAGGATGTTAGTTAGGGCCCATATGTATTGCTTTTTATGTATTGATTTTATGTATTGCTTTTTATGTGTTGCTTTTGTTCTAATCTCCTTACGGCCTGTGTTACATACCCCCTCCCCCCCCCATGTAGATAACCCCATATCTCTCGAAATCAGCTCGAGGAATTTTGAAAACAAACTTTTGCTACTGTTGGAGCAGATCTCTAGATAGAAACTATCAAAGATGCATTTAAATCAAAATCCTCAAAGTAGGGGATTAGCTAGTTCAAAATATTGATAGAATCGATCAACATTGTACCTGCATGTCATATCCAGTTGATAGAATCAGTCCACTGTCCACCTCCTGTTCATAGCCGGTGCCTATAAGGACATTCCTATTTCTCTGATTCCTCTTTGTCAAGACTTTGTTTGTGGGTCCAAAATATCCCTAGATAAAACATATCAAAGACGGATCCTTTTAAAATTCATTTAAGGAGGGGATGTTAAATATGTCAACCAAAGAGGTAATCTCATTGTTGGCTTTCTTTTGGCTCCCGTATATCAATATAACTATTACTCGAAATCGGCTTGACGAATTTTCTCTGAACTTCTCCTACTGTTGGAGGAGATCCCTAACTCAAACCTGTCAAAGAGGGGATCAGATGCAAATACTTTAAGGAATGGTTCACATCATTGAAAAACTTTCATATAATCGGTCCTCTCTCTATCCAGCTTTATATAGTTGGGACCAATCCAGCTTTATATAGTTGGGACCAATCCAGCTTTATATAGCTGGGACCAATCCAGCTTTATATAGTTGGGACCAGTCCAGCTTTATACAGTTGGGACCAATCCAGCTTTATATAGTTGGGACCAATCCAGCTTTACATAGTTGGTACCAAAACTAACACTCGAATTTGTCCTATTGGGTTAGACTAATAGGTATGAATGCCATGAAGAGTGTTCAAATTTGATGTAGACTAATAGCTATGAATGCCATGAAGAGTGTTCAAATTTTATGTAGACTAATAGCTATGAATGCCATGAAGAGTGTTATAATTTGATGTAGAGTAATAGCTATGAATGCCCTGAAGAGTGTTCAGATTTGATGTAGAATAATAGCTATGAATGCCCTGAAGAGTGTTCAAATTTGATGTAGCATTATTTGAATCGGCAAATAAGTAAGTGGTAACCTGTTCTTATTGAATCGGGAATAAGGAATAAGTACCCAACTCGATGTCAACATTTTTGAATTTTTTAATTCACAGAAAGCTGGAAACCTGAATTGCTTGGGCTATCTATCTATGCAAAAGAGTAAATTCACAGAAAGATGGAAACATCAGTTACGTGGGATATCTACCCGTGGATCTTGTAAATTCACAGAAAGCTGGAAACCCGAAATACTTGGGCTATCTATTCGTGGATGAGGTAAATTCACAGCAACCTTTCCTCTTAACTTTTCTAAACATTTTTCCTGGTGAAAACATTTTTGACAGGTTCCCACCCCTCTACTAATCTTTTTGATTATAATATCCTATGACATAGGTTTCGTGTCAAACGTTAAATGTATTGCAACCTAAGTTCCATCTTTCATTCTTCATTTAGTAATTTGCGTATTAATGTACGTTTTATTCAAGACATATCTTTACGTTGGAATATAACAGAAACTCATCACAAAAAATTAGCAGGTTCAGCACATTGCTGTCTTCCGGCAAGTGATTAAATTAAGGATTGACCGTTTATTTTTTTTTTACGTTCATTGAAGTATGAACCGAAAAAACGTTGTGCAAACTGTATGATCCGCAAAATACATGCAAAATAGCAATCAATATCCTAAATTTGCATACAGCCAATCAGAATACGGCAACCAGTTGCCTGACAACATGGCACTAAGTTACCCTCAGTCAATAAATCATTATATGAGCAGCCTCCATTGAACTATATAGTCCAAGTACCCAAAGTGAAATCCATGGTGGAGAAATACGAATATAATTGAATTGCAACATTATCTTCGATTTTATTAATTACCCGTATTTCAGAATGTCGAAATTTGGGAGTAGCGCCACCGTGACCTAGCTAGTGTACAACATTCACTATTACTTGGTTTTTGCAATATAGTCTATACTTTACAGGAAATGACAAGTATGTCTACATAACAGGATAATTTTTGAGAGAGAGAGAGAGAGAGAGAGAGAGAGAGAGAGAGAGAGAGAGAGAGAGAGAGAGAGAGAGAGAGAGAGACAGACAGACAGAGAGACAGACAGAGAGTTAGATTGCCATTGTTTATGGATCTCATCAACACACAAAGGGATAAAAACACTAAAAATTAAATCAATTCGGGTTGATAAAAGTTGATTGTTAATCTCTTTTTGAAGCTAAAGCGGAGGAGGGGGATGCTTGTGATTACTATCAACGAAGAATCTTTTCTTAAGCAAGAAACGAAGTAGTTATTATTTATGTTGTTTAAGAAAAATGTCAAGCATGAGGCTCCTCGACAAATGCCAAGCAAAGTGGCGGCATACAATTTAGATCGATATATCTTTGATCGACTGTATCCACTGAAATGTGCATTTGCGTGTATGCAACATCGTTCGTTCGTTCGTTCGAGAGATGTTGCAAAGATGCAGATTAGCAGGATTTGATTTATCTTTTTGAAACATATGACCTAGAACTAACCAGTTCCATTCACCTGGTTTATGTTTTGCTTCTCTACTGTATGAGGGTTTATCCCAGTGGCGGCGCGACGGGGAAGGGACAATTGCCTCGGGGCGCCAGGCGAGAGGGGGATGGGGGGCGCCGTCGGGAGCTCTTTTTTTTTAGCTGTAACCGGGGCGTAGATGGGTTTTGGGGTTGGCAACTGACATAAAAACTGTTCTCTGTGGCAATGTAGGGGCGCCACTAAAGAACATTGCCCCCGGGCCCCTCAAACCCTGGCACCGCCACTAGTCTATCCATATTACATTCCTTCTAAACACACGCTTACCATCTCTTTAAATCGCAACACTAGCTTTTAATTTCAGCTGATTTTTTCCCTATATCTTTCTGATGACAGTCAAGGACATCTTCTACTGTTTGTATGGGTGAGTATGGCAAGTCCAAACTATCAAAATCTACAGCAAGTTTTTTTACTTAAATTGGAATTACAACTGATGAGAATGTTAACTTCTTTCAGTTTATTGTTTAGGCCCGAGTTTTTTCTTTCTTTCTTACTTTTCTTTAAACAAACATGGAAATACAACTATAGGTCTAAATCCCAAAAGTTTGTCTAATTGCTAGGCGAAATCAGCTATAAAGTCCCGCCCTAAAAATCTTGGCCTTATTAGATGTAACAAGGTTAAAATGTACAGGTCAGAATGTAACTTTTGGAATGTCAGGGTCCCTCACACACACACACACACACACACACACACACACACACACACACACACACACACACACAGACACAGACACAGACACACACATTCTCTATACGTGGATTATCTACATTATCGATCCAACTTTCAGCATTTTATTTTCAGAGTCTTATGAAGTCGAATTCTTTTTAGGTTTGTTTTTCTTCACAGCATTATTTGGTATACAACGTAAAACATAGTATGATCACATTGCGTTCGTTGTTGATGTAAACCAACATTACGTCAGTGTAGCTTGCAAATAATTTACACATAATTCCATGCGAATGTTGGCAAAAAGTAGTGCCAGTGGGCGGGGCTAAATTATTATTTTTGTTTTCGGCTCATACAGGTACATGTATAAACAAAAGAAATTGAAAAGGGCCTGACCGATCAGATTGCTGGAAATCGTAACGAAGAAAGAAAGAGTTAATTATTTTAAATGGAGCTTAAAATTTTTAAAATCTCTCTCTCTTTCATTCGAACATAATCGGAATTCATTTCACCTGGCATGGACGCCTGAAGAAGTACAGTGCCATTATATATGGCACAAGTCCGGAGTTTGATTTGGCAATGTATACAGTCTGTTATTTTGTCCGCCATAACAGAAAATGTACATTTGAATTGGCTGGATATCCATTGGCCGTTCATACGTTCGACATTGAGAGCGATAACTCTAAGCTGAGAGGGATAACTCTAAGCACGTAGGAACAGTTTATGTAGATGCAAGAAATTATGTGATATTTTCTGTATACAGTTGTGGGAAAATCACGTTTTTCTTTATTCTATTCATGAAATCGCTTCTAGTATAGAAATGGGTCAATATTTTATCTACCTTTTAAACATATATAGAAATGGGTCAGTATTTTATCTAGTATAGAAACGGGTTGATATTTTATCTGTCTTTTAAACAGATATAGAAATGAGTCAATATTTGTATCTGCTTTTTAAACAGTATAGATATGGGTCAATATTTTATTTAGTATAGATATGGGTCAATATTTTATTTAGTATCGAAATGGGTCAATATTTTATCTAGTATAGAAATGGGTCAATATTTTATTTAGTATAGAAATGGGTCAATATTTTATCTAGTATAGAAATGGGTCAATATTTTATCTAGTATAGAAATGGTTCAATATTTTATCTAGTATAGAAATGGGTCAATATTTTATCTGCCTTTTGAACAGATATAGAAATAGGTCAATATTTTATCTAGTACAGGAACGGGTCAATATTTTATCTGCATTTTAAACAGATATAAAAATGGGTCAATATTTTATCTGCCTTTTAAATTGTATAGAAATCGGTCAATATTTTATTAGTATAGAAGTGGATAAATATTGTATCTGCCTTTCAAACAGATTATTGCTTTTTAAGTCATTTGCAATAAGAGACTATCCCTTCAGTAGTCAACACAGTTAATAAATGTTGTCATACTCTAAGAATTTAGGAACGCCTTATGTAGACGAAGGAAATTCTAAATGATATTTCCGGCATACAGTTGTGGAAAAGTGACGTTTTCCTTTATTCTCATCTATAAACCACTATAATGTATACATGCATCAATATAGTACACGCTTTTGAAACCAGTTTTTGTTTTGAAGTCATTCGTGATTAAATAGAGTCCCTTAGTAGTGAACTCGCTGACGAGATGTACTACTATATACTTTTATTTTATCACATAAAGCTTTAATTTACTGAAAAGAAGGAAAAAATAGTGCATATTATGTGCTATTTTATAACAAAAAGCTTTAATTTACTGAAAAGAAGGAAAAATAGTGCATATTATGTGCTATTTTATAACAAATTCGAATTAATAGCCCATTGAGCGTGATATATATTATTTTGTTATACAATAGAGGTCTCACGGTTCTATTTATATATTAGAGGTCTCACAGTTCTATTTATATATTAGAGGTCTCACAGTTCTATTTATATATTAGAGGTCTCACAGTTCTAATTATGTGGAAAATATGAACCAGTCTAGAAACAGGCAAAGATAGAATATATACTGGTTTGGAGGGCCATGATTGGTTGATAATGAAAAATACAATTATAGTAGAAATAGCTTTTGAAAGCTCTTCCTATTTGGTACCAGAAAAAATATTCTGTAGTTGAAATTTCAGTCGTTTTACAGACTTGACGTAGGCACGTTCAACAATGAAATGTAGCTCCCGTATCGTTAGACACGGAATGGGTAACACATGTTACATGCACACATAAGACACGGAATGGGTAACACATGTTACATGCACACATAAGCTTTCACGAAGGATGGGTCTATACTGAGAGACATAGCTTTGATCATGAGTATTTACAAGTGTAATGTTATTGAATTTGCAATATTATGGTGTTTCCATACGTTTACTTTGGAAGCTGAATTAGTATCACGAGTCATAGAATGACAGCTTTTGTTGTGTATAGGGATGTAAATCTTGATGGTCGGACAATGTACGGTCCAGGATATTTATTTTTAGGAATTGCAATCTTAACTAAACTTTCGAACTACACACTCAAGCTTAATAATTGTAGAGCTGATATTATTGTTTTTCTTTTAGTCTCTATTTAAAGGTGATCATATATTGACCTTTGTGAGTGAAGCTTAATTTATTGTTACCGGTGGGATATAATTTTGGGGTGGAACGATGATATTGCCTAAAAGTGGGTCAGTGACAGACGTATATTTTACGAGATACGAGGTCAGTTGAACTGCATAAAAGCGGGCAACCGCTGTATCCTAGTGGCTGTTGAATGGTTGGGTTTAAGACGGCCGAATACTGTTAAATGGGTTGAATCGACAAAGTCGCACGGATAAAGCAGGTAGCTTCGTGACCTACAGTTGTTGTATATTTTTTAATTATTCTATTTTAATCATGAGATTCATATGTCAAGGTAGAAACCGCTTTTATTATGTGCAGTATTAACTTCCAAAAGCAGTGGTCAGAACTCGTTCGTTGCATGCTTTGAACAAGATTTATGTAAATTAGAATTGGTTTTGTTCTTGTAGAGAAGCGGTCCTAAATCAAGCTTCTGGAAAAGTGTCCTTTATCATGAATTGTATAATGGTGGGTATATAATAAATCTGATACAAGGCCTCGGGAAAAGTGTCCTTTATCATGAGTTGTATAATAATGGATATATAATACATCTGATACAAGGCCTCTGGAAAAGTGGCCTTTATCATGTGTTATATAATGATGGATATAAAATACATCTGATACAAGGCCTCTGGAAAAGTGGCCTTTATCATGTGTTATATAATGATGGATATAAAATACATCTGATACAAAGCCTCTGGAAAAGTGGCCTTTATCATGTGTTATATAATGATGGATATAAAATACATCTGATACAAGGCCTCTGGAAAAGTGGCCTTTATCATGTGTTATATAATGATGGATATAAAATACATCTGATACAAGGCCTCGGGGAAAAGTGGTCTTTATCATGAGTTGTATAATAATGGATATATAATATATCTGATACAAGGCCTCGAGGAAAAGTGGCCTTTATCATGAGTTGCATAATGATGGATATATAATATATCTGATACAAGGCCTCGAGGAAAAGTGGCCTTTATCATGAGTTATATAATGATGGATACGTAATAAACAATGATATCATGCCGTGTTTGTTTAAATTTGTCATCAAGTATTTGATTAACATGTCTAGCTTGGCAATACTTATTTAGTAAAGTCTGAGATAACAAGAATCCAGAAAAACCATAGCCATTCAAAGTGTTGCCTTTTTCAATAGGAATCAACCATTTGGAATCAAATATATTTCTTCCATGGATCTCAATTGACATATTACATTAATACCATCAACTGTGTCCTATTAACCATAGACTAGTCTCTTACAGAAGCCAACCACTCGAGATTTAATCTTAACGTCTGGCGAATTGTAACATAACTTTGTGATCCTCTCTCTGATACAAGTTTCCTCCATTCTATTGATACAAAATTAAAAGGGGTTCACTCCCTTGCCAGTGGTATTTTTTTTTATCGTTTACATAATCACACGAATATATTCCACTTAGATTTGTGACATTTATAAATGCTTTTATAAACACCTTGAATCATTATTATCTTTTGCAAACGATGAGAAGCAAAATATTGATATTATTCAGTGAGTTTCATGAATTTTATTTGAAACTAGTGATATTAGTGATGGATGTTTCACAAATGGTTACTCATATTACAACTTACTCACCATGGCCGTAATAAGAGGAATGACAAGGGGCTGTGTAGAACATAAATATTAGAACGAAAAGGGTGTGTGTAACATAAATGTGGAAAGGAAAGGGTGTGTGTAACAAATGTGGAACGGAAAGGGTGTGTGTGTAACATAAATGTGGAAAGGAAAGGGTGTGTGTAACATAAATGTGGAAAGGAAAGGGTGTGTATAACAAATGTGGAACGGAAAGGGTGTGTGTGTAACATAAATGTGGAAAGGAAAGGGTGTGTGTAACATAAATGTGGAAAGGAAAGGGTGTGTATAACAAATGTGGAACGGAAAGGGTGTGTGTGTAACATAAATGTGGAAAGGAAAGGGTGTGTGTAACATAAATGTGGAAAGGAAAGGGTGTGTATAACAAATGTGGAACGGAAAGGGTGTGTGTGTAACATAAATGTGGAAAGGAAAGGGTGTGTGTGTAACATAAATGTGGAAAGGAAAGGGTGTGTGTAACATAAATGTGGAAAGGAAAGGGTGTGTATAACAAATGTGGAACGGAAAGGGTGTGTGTAACATAAATGTGGAAAGGAAAGGGTGTGTGTAACATAAATGTGGAAAGGAAAGAGTGTGTATAACAAATGTGGAACGGAAAGGGTGTGTGTAACATAAATGTGGAAAGGAAAGGGTGTGTATAACAAATGTGGAACGGAAAGGGTGTGTGTGTAACATAAATGTGGAACGGAAAGGGTGTGTGTGTAACATAAATGTGGAACGGAAAGGGTGTGTGTGTAACATAAATGTGGAAAGGAAAGGGTGTGTATAACAAATGTGGAACGGAAAGGGTGTGTGTGTAACATAAATGTGGAAAGGAAAGGGTGTGTATAACAAATGTGGAACGGAAAGGGTGTGTGTGTAACATAAATGTGGAAAGGAAAGGGTGTGTGTAACATAAATGTGGAAAGGAAAGGGTGTGTATAACAAATGTGGAACGGAAAGGGTGTGTGTGTAACATAAATGTGGAAAGGAAAGGGTGTGTGTAACATAAATGTGGAAAGGAAAGGGTGTGTATAACAAATGTGGAACGGAAAGGGTGTGTGTGTAACATAAATGTGGAAAGGAAAGGGTGTGTGTGTAACATAAATGTGGAAAGGAAAGGGTGTGTGTAACATAAATGTGGAAAGGAAAGGGTGTGTATAACAAATGTGGAACGGAAAGGGTGTGTGTAACATAAATGTGGAAAGGAAAGGGTGTGTGTAACATAAATGTGGAAAGGAAAAGGTGTGTATAACAAATGTGGAACGGAAAGGGTGTGTGTAACATAAATGTGGAAAGGAAAGGGTGTGTGTAACATAAATGTGGAAAGGAAAGGGTGTGTATAACAAATGTGGAACGGAAAGGGTGTGTGTAACATAAATGTGGAAAGTTAATGGTGTGTGCAAGATAAATATGGAAAAGGAAAGGGTGTTTTTCAAATATATGTGGAAAGAAAGGGTACGTGTAACACAAATGTGGAAAGGAAAGGGTGTGTGTAGCATAAATGTGGAAAGAAAAGTGTGTGTGAAACATAAATGAGTTATAACTCCACAAAATGATGATGTAAAATGCTGCCAGTAAAACTCGTGCAAAAGTTCAACAGATAAAAGTTGCATATAAATTGATTTTACTCCAAAATGATCCTGGTAAAACGGACAGCCCCTCCCCTAACACAGTAACCTTAATCCACAATGATCCTGGTAAAATGGGCAATCACTCCTCTAATACTGTAACCTTACAATTATTCGAAGTGTAAGTAGATGTCTGAAAATTAAATCTATATGTATCTGATTGATATAAAATTGAAAAGAAAAAATCTGACTCAAATTCAACAGTCCTAGGTAAATTTAAGTTGTTACTTGATTTCTATAATTTTCTCCATAGGAGAGTTTTACATCCGGGTACTTTGAAGTGATTCCTCATTCGGGTTATGTGAAAACTTGGTCTTCATTCCTCAAGCAGTCATCAAGTTTAGGGACTTCGTTTGCAGTAGTGGCTGTATTATACATTTAAATATTATTTGAAGGATATCTTTGAAGGTATTTTTTTTCAAAAACATTTCAACACGCTCATGGGATTAATTAGGTATAATGACCTGAACTGTCTATCATAATCGCTGTATATTTACCGGTAAAGGCAGTTATTCACCGCATCGAATGAGGTTGACCTTCTAAAGGTATCCATGCAAAAAGCTCTTGACGTCAGAAAAAAAACCCCGCAACGCCTATGGAGCATGGCCGGTATTCGTAAAATCAGAAGCCGCTTTTTGAGTTCAGTCTTGTATTTGAGGAAGTGATTTACTCAGTATTTATCCTTTTAGATCCTTTGACCATGAAGTTGAATGCATAGCTCTTTCCAGCAGCTCAGTGGTTAGCGTGCCGGACTCCCATTCAGTGGGTAGATGGTTTGAATCCTGTACAGACCACATCGGATTCGCTGCAGCACCTGGTCATAAAATAGTATTTTAAGTCCGATGTGCCGTTAAATACAAATCATTCAATCAGTCAACCCTAGAGTTGGCGTATTTCGCTCATTCTACAACGAAAAACGTCGTATAAATCAAAGTGGCTTGCGTTGAAATTGAAGATATCATTGATTGTATCAACTTACAATTTTCAGACGGGATGAATGATGGGTTCTCAGTAAGGTGGATTTCAACTTATATTCTGCGGCGTTCAAACCATATAGTTCTGAGAGTTTCTCCCATGGAAACTGATCCGACATATAGTTTCGTTTTTGTTTTTTCTATAATATAATTTCATATTTAACCTAGTTTTTATAATATAATTTCATATTTAACCTAGATTTTTATAATATAATTTCATATTTAACCTAGATTTTTATAATATAATTTCATATTTAACCTAGATTTTTTTATAATATAATTTCATATTGAACCTAGTTTTTTTTATAATATAATTTTATATTTAACCTACATTTTTTATAATAAAATTTCATATTTAATCTAGATATATCGCAGTCTCGAGTATGCTAACCTCGTTCATTGGAATCATCGGTTTATCTGAAATACTCATTTTTTTCCCCTCAGAATATAAATATAATGTATGACCTGAATTCATTCATCCGAAGTACTCATATTTCCCCCGAATATACAGATAATGTATGTCCTGAATTCATTCATCCGAAGTACTCATATTTCCCCCGAATATACAGATAATGTATGTCCTGAATTCATTCATCAGAAGTACTCATATTTCCCCCGAATATACAGATAATGTATGTCCTGAACTCATTCATCCGAAGTACTCATATTTCCCCCAAAATATACAGATAATGTATGTCCTGAATTCATTCATCCGAAGTACTCATATTTCCCCCGAATATACAGATAATGTATGACCTGAATTCATTCATCCGAAGTACTCATATTTCCCCCGAATATACAGATAATGTATGTCCTGAATTCATTCATCCGAAGTACTCATATTTCCCCCGAATATACAGATAATGTATGTCCTGAATTCATTCATCCGAAGTACTCATATTTCCCCCAAAATATACAGATAATGTATGTCCTGAATTCATTCATCCGAAGTACTCATATTTCTCCCGAATATACAGATAATGTATGACCTGAATTCATTCATCCGAAGTACTCATATTTTCCCCGAATACACTGATAATGTATGACCTGAATTCATTCATCCGAAGTACTCATATTTCCCCCCGAATATACATATAATGTATGTCCTGAATTCATTCATCCGAAGTACTCATTCTTCCCCTGAATACATATATAATGTATGACCTGTATTCTTTCATCCGAACTCTCTTTTATCGAATGACTCCTTTATCAAATGACTTCATGTCAGATACACGGAGATATACTGTAATTCGTTTAAATTGTGGCATATTTGCTATATTGTAAATCAGAAAAGACATGTGCAGAATATATGTTCATGAATACCAATCTGACACTAAAATGCCAAGTTTGTGCAAGTGAAAGTTCACTACGTCGAATCTGCTAAATATTTCCTTCTCTATCCTCTGTAGACAACTATTTTATCAAACTGAAAATGAAAACATAAACATCATCGACAACAATACTGATGGCAAACTCACTTTTCACAATTTTAATAGGAATTTTAGAATCTCAGCAATATTCAATAGTGTTACAATGTAGTTAGCTGTAACCTGTAGGTCCTTAATTGTAATAGAAATAATAATAATAATAATAATAATAATAATAATAATAATAATAATAATAACAATAAAGAAAACCCAGACATAATAGAACCATTTTGTAAAGAAACAAAAAAATTAACACTAATATTGTATGCAACATATTCAGTGCAAATTAAATAGTTTAAGGCAAAGCAGTATGAACAATACCGGGAGGTTGCAATTTGAGGAACAATACTGGGAGGTTGCAATTTGAGGAAGAAAACTTGAGACATGTTGTAAGTAAAATAACACATATGTATGCAGGAGAGGGAGAAAATAGGCTTTTCCTTCTGCACAGTCTCAGAGATAATTCCTTCTTTAAAATAATTTAATGACGATGAAAATTTGAGATATGTTGTATGATGAAAATTTGAGATATGTTGTATGATGAAAATTTGAGATATGTTGTACCTAAAAATATAGTATTAACGTAGCCATTGTATGAAGGAGAGAGTAAAAAAAATTGTTTTTGCAGTACAGTCTCACTGATATTTTCTTCATGAAATTATTTTGATGATGATGAAAACGTTGGGATATGTTGTATATAAAATATAGTACTAATAAGCCATTGAATGTGTGAAGAGGGAGAAAATACACTTGCCTGTTGTCCAATCTCATTGATAATTCCTTCAGTAAAATATTTTGATGGTGATGACAATTTTGAGATGTGTTGTATCCACAATATAGTACTAATGTCATTTTGATGTGTCCTGTCTCACTGATAATTTTTTCAGTACAATATTTTGATGATGATGAAGATTTGAGATGTATACGATACTTGTATTGTCTCTTCAAACTGATTTACTGTACCGTTTGCTAATGCACAGTTTGTACACCAGTTACTGTACCGTTTGCTAACGCACAGTTTGTACACCAGTTACTGTACCGTTTGCTAACGCACAGTTTGTACACCAGTTACTGTACCGTTTGCTAACGCACAGTTTGTACACCAGTTACTGTACCGTTTGCTAATTCACAGTTTGTACACCAGTTGGTGTCGTTTCGTTTGCAGATCATACCGTTCCGTTTCCGTACCTTTTTTTGTCGTGTGTGTGTCTGTGTGTCTGTGAGGAAGAAGTTATAGATTATTAATGAATATTATGAATATTTGATTTAGTTGTCTACCTTATTCCAATGGCGTCGGTCCAGAAAAAAAGAAGGAAAAATTAACAATCAGCAAGAAAGAGATAGAAAAAAATAATTATCTGATTCCGGCCAGACGGAAAAATTTCAGTGGTACCTGGATATATTTTGACAAAATGATAGCTTCCTTGACGAGTGCTTTAACTTTGTATTATAATTGCAACCATGAAGGTATGGGTCAATATTTCTTAATTACGTTAGATGATTTATTTTCTTCATCTTGATCTAATTAAACAAACACGTTTTCAAAGTCTTTCTTAAGCACTTGAAATCTTGTTAGAAGTAGCAGAAAGTTGTCTTGAAGGGGAAGAAACTGGTGTGCCCGGATAAAATCGCAACATATACATGAGAGATTACCTCCCCTTGCAGCTTTGGCAAGAAGCATCACAGCCAGTAGAGCAAAAGTACAAAGCGCGTAGCTGAAGCATTGCGTTGCTCGGTCTTTTGGGTGATTACCTTAACAACTGAAAGTAATACGCATTTCCTGTTGACCCTTTTTCTGACATCAAAGTATTATTCATTTACAGAAAGTTGGGGCCAGATTATATTTAAAGTAGGCTTTTTATTTCATTTTATCATTTTATTCAAGTCTAGTATGATGGCTAATATCGACTGTACAAGTGTATCGACTTCAGGCTGTTGGAAGAATTGCCTAATACATGTGACCTAGTCAAAGGAGTGTGGTACATGTTCCTTTATGCGTTGTGAAAACATGTTTTATTCATCTTTATTAAACTAGCTTTATTCAAGAGGTTGAAAATTGAGATAGTTCCCCTTTTTTTTCATTCAAACCATGTTATGCGATAACAGTACCCTTGTTCGCTGTATCATGTTTCATGCACAACGTACAAACTTCAATCATAAATCACGTTTTAAGTTCGGCTCCATCCTTGTTTTGAACGCGACTATAAAAACTGGTCAAGGACCTGCTCTGATTATTTGTATATAGTTAGGATACGACAGCTGGTCTAATATAAATATTTGTATCTGATAGGTACATACATACATACATTATTTCTGCATAAGCAAATATCCATTGAAACCACGTTGCATTTTATTTATTACATATAGTATTGTAATACGCACAAGGGTTCCTCTACCTAGCGAATCAAACACCTGGATGAGGTCAGGCTGGAAGTCCCTTGTTTTCCCCTATTTCCAAGGACTTCCCGACAACATTCGTTGTCAGCTGGAAGTTCTCGTAACGCGCCCAGACTATGATAGCTACAATTTGTCTCTAATCAACCAATAAATGACCTCAATATCACAACATAACTTCACACTTGCATGGCTTTTCTTCACATTTGCATGGCTTTTCCTTGTTAGCATTGCCGTGGCATGAAGCATACATTACACAATTCAAACACCCAATGCAGGGAAATACTAAAACTGCATCAATAGAATCTTGTCTGTATTTATTTTTAGGTACAGATAGGATAAGCTCTAAATATAATTCTTTACTAACATTCCACTTTTCATTATCAACCAATGATGGACCACCAAACCCGTATATTCTCTATTGTAATTGAACCCATTTCTAGACAGGTTCACAGTTGTTCTTACGAAACCAGTTCATGTCACTGCCAAGTCTCTTAACAACTCTAAGTATGACGTCTGTTCCTAGAAATTGGTTAATTACTCGGGCTGGGAAATATTTTCCCAACACCGACTTCCCATAATCAAACAACTGATCACTAAAATCTAACGAACCTATAAATGGATACGTAAATACAAATGGAACATACCCAAATTTATTACAGTATGAAGGAGATATATTTCATAGAATATCCACACTAGAACGGAACATAGAACGGAACATATTCTGTATTTTTACGAAATAAATCGTATGAAGGTACCGTATTATCTATGTCATTTGAGACAATCCGTGACGTCACAAAGTGGGTTTGTGTTCACATTGGCAACGTGCACTACACAGTTCAAATACGTGATTACAGTACATCCATGTCGGACATAACCAATTTACTTACTAGTCGGTCATTCTTATTAATGTAGCTAAAAAAGGAAAGAATTCTTTTAAGTTTCTACCCAGATAATGCATGATTTGTGTATTTTCAATTGTTAGTTCCAGTAATCACAGTATCGACTTTTTTCACTAAGGTGGGGAAATTGTCACTAAACATAACTCGAGGCTTAGTATTGTTTAATTTGTGATTTTATGAAAATATTTCACTTTAACAATATTCTTATAGGTAGTGCATACAGCACTGAAGTGAACACAAACCGGCAACAAGCCATTCCAAGAACGTCTGATATTTTCATATTGTTATGTATATTTAATCCATGATGTGTGTTTAACTCTTGTCCATGAAGGTAAGTTGTACTTTAGATTCTGGTCACTTGTAAACGGAATGTTTACAAGCTTTTGAGTTCAGGGCCATTCTTATTTACAGATAGACTGGTTTGTTTTCATTAGAAAACATCCTGCTAAGATATAGGTCAAGTGAAAATGTGTGTCAATAGGGATTTGGTAAACAAATAATTCATTCTTGTTTTAGATCAGTCTGTAGGAATCCATTTGTGATCAGATTTTACACTGTGCAGTTGAAAATAGATAAAATTCGCGAGGAATTTGTTATTCATTGGAATTACTAATGTGCGCATTGACTTTTGAATTAATACATTACTTTTGACTTTTGTGAACTCATTCAGTGACATTCTGGATTGTATTATTGTGTTACATCAGGACATTCAAAACTATTAGAACTCATTCGGAATATTCTGTATTTTTGGATTTGTGCTTAGGGATTTTAGGATTATTTGGAACTTGATTCACAGTATTGTAAGTATCTCTTGAATTTCACTTTGTATTGTAGGGAAATAAATTGCTTGTTGATATTACTTACATTGTTGGTTTCACTTTCTTTTTGTTACATATTTTGTATTAGCTAGAGTGGTAATACTATCGTTAATTCATTTTATCATGTGCAATATGGACATGCCGAACACACGGTAGATATATGGGAGAGTTTCAAAAGGTTTAACCTAAATATTTCATTGTCTTGCTCTGATAAAACCTGTCAACTAAATGTTTTGAATGTCAAAATAATGTAGGTCTCAATGTGTCAATGTACAGACTAGGAGGGATGAGATTCAATATTGGCTTGATTATTACTTAGAGCTGAACATGCGGATTGTTCTTGCCCCGGATGAATAATTCATTATAAGAAACTTAGCACGACTGCTATTAAAACAAATTGCGTGTGTATCCTTAGGAATAC
The DNA here is from genome assembly GCA_029931535.1 of Margaritifera margaritifera. Classification (NCBI taxonomy): domain Eukaryota; kingdom Metazoa; phylum Mollusca; class Bivalvia; order Unionida; family Margaritiferidae; genus Margaritifera; species Margaritifera margaritifera. The sequence continues at coordinate 1,018,087 of JAQPZY010001153.1, forward strand.
GGTCCGCTGTGAACACCGCCTGATGTCAGCTCATGGATGTTGTGACGCACGTTTTCCACGAGACACACGTTATCATCCCTGTATGTAACAAGACCGAGAGGACACTTGAGATTGTCATGATTCTACTGATACATCCTACCATCCATGTCAAAACAGTACAGGGCCTTACACACAGTGATACATCCTACCATGTCAAAACAGTACAGGGCCTTACACACAGTGATACATCCTACCATGTCAAAACAGAACAGGGCCTTACACACAGTGATACATCCTACCATGTCAAAACAGTACAGGGCCTTACAAACAGTGATACATCCTACCATGTAAAAACAGTACAGGGCCTTACACACAGTAATACATCCTACCATCCATGTCAAAACAGTACAGGGCCTTACACACAGTGATACATCCTACCATGTCAAAACAGTACAGGGCCTTACACACAGTGATACATCCTACCGTCCATGTCAAAACAGTACAGGGCCTTACACACAGTGATACATCCTATCATCCATGTCAAAACAGTACAGGGCCTTACAGACAGTAACATACACACGTTTAAAGGTATCGACGGAATATTATAACAGGGTGGGGTGGGACAGAAGTCCATGCAGTTGTTATACTGACAGTCAAACTCGTAACACTTCTCTTCTCCTGTACTGGTGATCAGACTCCAGTAGTATTTATATTTATCATTACAGGGACCAGATACAACTATCTCTCCTTTTCACGTTGTAGCAATACCATAGCATGTATATCTGGTTTGAACCTTCCTTGCGGTTTTGATGGTACCGCTTGTTACAGATAGGAGTTGAAGTTTGTTCAGATTTGGTATAGGGAGAGTCACATCTTCATGATCGACTACAAAGATACCATATGGATGCTCTGGCAATGTGAAACTGGCGATGAATTGATATTAGGAGTTAAGCAGAAGAACTCTACTGTTATCCCAATCTGCCAGCATCACGTGACTCCATTGTAAATATGTAACACCCGTATAGATTGGACTCTTATCATCTGGTCCTTTTACCTCCACAAATTTCTCAATCTCAACCTGACATTCTTTCAAAGTCTTTTCTACTCTTGATATCGATAAACTTTCACGTCCCTTTCTGCATAGCACGGTCCCAATATCTGACATGTGGGCTAGGACGCACCGGATTTGTCGATCAACTTGAAGATTCAATGTGACAATCTCCATATCATCAAGCTTCTCTTAAATCTCTTCGTAGAATAACTTTAATTGCGATAACATTCTATCAGCCATGATACATATCTTAAACGATATATGTACATACGTGCATGGAAAAAAAAGTATAGACTCTCCCAAATGTATTTCTTTACATTTTATCTTACATTAATTTTCTTGATTATGGGAATGAATAGGAATGAAATATTTCAGTTCAGTATCCCATATAACCTTAATGTATAATATATAAAACTCGTGTGTGTGTGTGAAAGAGAGAGAGAGAGAGAGAGAGAGAGAGAGAGAGAGAGAGAGAGAGAGAGAGAGAGAGAGAGAGAGAGAGAGAGAGAGAGAGAGAGAAGAATCAATTGCAGTAAAGGAAAATAAACCAGCATTTCAACATTGTCACTAAGCACCAAGTTCTCATTGTCCCTGTCTGAAAAGGAATAAATTACTTGAGAGATATGCAGCATTACAAATGCATAGAATTGCCGGCGGGCGTAACGACAACAGCTTTGACAATGTATTTTCGTGGATTGATAATAGAATGAAAGCCTGATTGTAACTTGCAATGAAACATGTTCCATTGCATGACTGTTTTCAGATAGAAATGAAAAGAATAACAATAAAAAGTAGGATATAAATTCAAGCGTAAACAAATAGACATGGCTGTATGTTCAGATATAATTCAAGGCATGTTCCCCCGATGGAATTTTAATTTTGGAATTATCGAGAAAAACTAAAGAACACCAGAAGTTTGCAACATAGTGACATAATCCAGCGCCTTTTCTCATTTAGTGTGTTTAGTATTACCAATAACACCAATATTGCATGCCCCAGGATCTAAACTTGAATGCATACAAGTATTTGATCCTTTAGGCTGAGCAAAATGTAAAATGAGCGAATATATATATAACTATTTCTACCTGCAGAACACAACTGCGTTAAGTAATGATTTAATTTTGTAATGTTATTTGTTCACATTTATAATATTATGTTACATTAGTCTGCAGATAATAGGCCAAAAATCTAAAATTCACCATTATACGCAACTCGAAGTATTGTTGTTTTATCAAAAGAACCAGCCCATGTATTATTCACTAGTGATGAATCAGACAACACTTTCCACAGATCACTGTTACTGCAAACACTAAATTCACGGGCATCATAGTCGCAACAAAATAACCATGACTTTTGTTTAAAATCAGTGTATAGTTCTTGCTAGTTTAAAGAAAAAAAAAAATCATATTGTGTATGTACCAGCTACCATCATCTTATGCTATCATATTTTTATCGTTTCCTAGTTTGAATGCAAAAGATTTTTTTAGAAGCAATATTGCTACATTTCAACTTTCTTATTTTATGCTCATCATCAGTGAAGCTAACGTACATATTCTTTCATTATATTGCCCTTTATTTCATAGAATATTATTTTAGTAATTTTTAATCAACTTTTTGTCATTCTTCATCAACTTTTTGTCATTCTTCATCAACTTTTTGTCATTCTTCATCAACTTTTTGAAATTGATTATTCATGAAAGTTTTTATAAGAGTGTTGATATTAGTATTAATATATTCCTTTGTTACTGCATCGCTCCACTAACAGGCTGTCCTAATTTTACAATCGTACGATTAGTCATAGTTACATTTTGTAACATTTCCGATGATCTTGGTTGTAGCTCAACTCACAGTGAATGTATTCATCCAATTCATATTTAATAGTTATAACTTCATTTTATGTTGCATATTTTTATAGTATCTAATTTTATATCATTAGTATCAATCAATGTACCACTGCATATTTAGTAGTATCCAATTTTATATCATTAGTTTCAGTCAATGTACTACTGCATATTTAGTAGTATCCAATTTTATATCAGTAGTATCATTTAGTGTACCATTGCATATTTAGTAGTATCCAATTTTATATCATTAGTATCAGTCAATGTACCACTGCATATTTAGCAGTATCCAATTTTATATCACTAGTATCAGTTAGTGTGCCATTGCATATTTAGTAGTATCCAATTTGATATCACTAGTATCAATCAATGTACCACTGCATATTTAGTAGTATTCAATTTTATATCACTAGTATCAGTTAGTGTACCATTGCATATTTAGTAGTATCCAATTTTATATCACTAGTAACAATCAATGTACCACTGCATATTTAGTAGTGTCCGATTTTATATCACTAGTATCAGTTAGTGTGCCATTGCATATTTAGTAGTATCCAATTTGATATCACTAGTATCAGTCAATGTACCATTGCATATTTAGTAGTATTCAATTTTATATCACTAGTATCAGTTAGTGTACCATTGCATATTTAGTAGTATCCAATTTTATATCATTAGTATCAGTCAATATACCATTGCATATTTAGTAGTATCCAATTTTATGTCACTAGTATCCGTTAATGTACCATTGCATATTTAGTAGCATCCACTTTTATATCACTAGTATCAGTCAATGTACCATTGCATATTTAATAGTATTCAATGTTATATCACTAGTATCAGTCAGTGTACTATCACATATTTAGTAGTATTGAATGTTATATCACTAGTATCAGTCAGTGTACTATTGCATATTTAGTAGTATTCAATGTTATATCACTAGTATCAGTTAATGTACCATTGCATATTTAATAGTATTCAATGTTATATCACTAGTATCAGTCAATGTACCATTGCATATTTAATAGTATTCAATGTTATATCACTAGTATCAGTCAGTGTACTATTGCATATTTAGTGGTATTGAATGTTATATCACTAGTATCAGTTAATTTACAAAAATGTTTATAACTTATATATAATATAGTTATGCATATTATATATATGGAAGAAATATTGTATACCCATAAGTACAATAACCAGAGGTTCAAAATGAAAGAAAACAATATTAGTGCAATCAAAGAGTTATATGCTAATCCCCAAAAATGACATGAAATTATGTGTCACAAAAGGTGGTAATGATAATGTGTTATTAACATTATGAAAGTATGTGTCACAAAGGGTGGTAATGATAATGTGTTATTAACACTCTCAAATTATGTGTCACAAAAGGTGGTAATGATAATGTGTTATTAACATTATGAAAGTATGTGTCACAAAGGGTGGCAATGATAATGTGTTATTAACACTGTGAAATTATATGTCACAAAAGGTGGTAATGATAATGTGTTATTAACATTATGAAAGTATGTGTCACAAAAAGGTGGTAATGATAATGTGTTATTAACACTATGAAATTATGTGTCACAAAAGGTGGTCATGATAATGTGTTATTAACATTATGAAAGTATGTGTCACAAAGGGTGGTAATGATAATGTGTTATTAACACTGAAATTATGTGTCACAAAAAGGTGGTAATGATAATGTGTTATTAACATTATGAAATTATGTGTCACAGAAAAGTAGTAATGATAATGTATTATTAACACTGAAATTATCTGTCACAAAGAGGTGGTAACGATCTGTTATTACCATTATGAAATTATGTGTCATAAAAGATGCTAATGATAATGTTTTATTAACACTATGAAATTATGTGTCACAAAAGGTGGCAATGATAATGTATTATTAACACTATGAAATTATCTATCACAAAGAGGTGGTAACGATGTGTTATTAACACTATGAAATTATTATCACAAAAGGTTGAATGATAATGTGTTATTAGCACTTTTAGAGAATGACACTATGAAATCATGTGTCGTAAAAGATGCTAATGATAATGTTTTATTAACACTATGAAATTATGTGTCACAAAAAAGGTGGTAATGATAATGTATTATTAACGCATTGAAATTATCTGGCACAAAGAGGTGGTAACGATGTGCTATTAACATTATGACATTATGTATCACAAAAGGTTGAATGATAATGTGTTATTAACACATTTAGAAAAAGACGCTATGAAATTATGTGTCCAAAAGGTGATAATGATAATGTGTTATTAACACTTTTAGAAATCACACTATGAAATTATGTGTCACAAAAGGTGGTAATGATAGTGTGTCATTAAAACTTTTAGAAATGACACTATGAAAGTATGTCACAAAAGTTTGCAATGATAATGTGTTATTAACAGTTTTAAAAATGACACTTTGAAACTATGTGTCACAAAAGGTGGTAATCATAATGCGTTATTAACACTTTTAGAAATGACACTATGAAAGTATGTGTCACAAAAGGTGATAATGATAATGTGTTATTAACACTTTTAGAAATTACACAATTAGAAAATGATGGTGTAATCTATATTGAATATGATAACGATAAATTACACAAACTTGCTGCATGTTGTGTACAAAGAGAAAAAATATTTAAATTAAATAAATAAAACTTTTTTTTTTTTTTTTTTTTTTGGTTTAATTTACTTCTGAAAAGGCCTCTAGGGATTCGGAGTGCCGAAGCTGTAGCAAATATCTGACATAGACACTCTTATCATCAGATTTTACATCTTTTCTTGTTAGCCAATACTTCAAATCTGAGACTGCACAAAACTGTTCTAGTATACAATTTTCATGTTTAGAAAATACTTTTTAATTGCTCTTGTTGATGTAATTACCATATCAGTGACATTAACATACCAATCGCCCCCCCACCCCTCACACACATCACAGGTAGCTACGGTATTATATCTGATATTAACCTAAAGAAGTCATGATGAGATTTTCAATGTCTTCGATCATGAATATGGTATTGTTACCAGTGATGAATGAATTCATTTTGGTTTTTAGTTTTCGATTTTTGTACACATGAAGATTTTGAAAGATACAACAATAAAAGAATGCAAAGTTAAAGCAATATTTGATGTCAGAATATTAGAGACAAAAATGTGTTGGATGAAATTTGTAGTCACTGAAATTATTATTGCATTGTTTTGGAAAGATATAGAAATATACAAATGATAATTAGACTGATGTAAAGTGTTAATTTAAACAGGGCTACAAAAATCTACTTAATTATAATTTAGTAGGTTGAAAAGAATAAATCCAATTAAAGGAAAAATAAGGAATGTCAAGGATGATGCACGTTTTTTTTTACATCGATTCTTATTTTCCATCGTGTCATTACCATTCTTAAGTTACATGAAGCAAAAGTAACAATTATATTAAAGCAACATTTAAATTATGATATTATTTTGTATTAAATTAATATGAAAGCACTATTAACAGATAATAATATACAGGTCATTGTTATTACTTGTGATTATTACACTTCTATTGTATGTAAAGTAATACATCATCATGGTTAAGGTACTGAATAAAATAAACGCCATTATATGTCACAGATGTGACAGTGCCCTCTCTCAACTCCCTTACCAAAAATTATACATGCCATAACACGACGTGTCAAGCGAAAAACACGATTTTGGACTCCCAAACCCCCCGACACGGTCGTGTTTCGAAAAACACAATTTTCAGCAATTTAGTGAAAAAACAATACAAATTTCCAACACCTACACAAAAAAAAAAAAAAAAAAAAAAATGTACATTTCTTGATCACAATGATATATGCCCGTAATCTGTGGTATGTATAAACAGTAAACAGTCTTGCTCAGAGCTCATGTAAAACTATCCTAGGGACAGTTTATACAGCTGTTTTAAAGATAATTAAAAGCCATTGTGGTCAGAGATAAACAGACACCTTTCGGAGATTTACTGAATTGGCTCACAATAGCTAGGATGATGCGTCGTGTCAGATTTTTGAGCACTGCTGAGGGAGAGCTCATTGGGCTAATTTTGCAAGTACACTAAGTGGAACAAACCAATTTGTCTGAAGTTAAGTACAACAAACAGATGCGTGTTGAAAAACAAATGTTATTACACATCACTGACTGCATTGAATGAGAATGTTGAAGCCATTTTTTTTAAAGTTTGTGATCAGCGGCAAACTTTCTTTGAAGTCGGATTTTTACTCCATGTATAAAATTCAAACCATGATTATTTCGGTAGGTTGAACAACAGCACCATTCAATCTCTAATGCACTGTTGCACCTAGGATCTAAGGGCAGGGAACACTGCGTCCTTTACCCTCCAGATTTGGGGGACACACAACATTTTATAGTGACAAAGGAAAATTCTAGTACATAATGCACTATAAGTGCTAAAAAAATGAGATAATCTTATTTGTTTGGCACCTTAACTTTCTCATATTTTCCTTCGATATTTACATGATTGCATTAAACATTTTATCATGTGATCAAATAACTCATGAAAACTTCAACAAATTTGAATATCTGGTTAACCTGAAATGAACTGCACCATGGAATTTTAATGATTTAAAAGTATTAAATAATTAATCAAACGACAAATTGTGTATTTGCATAAATTAGTACCTTTTTTCATTAATTCCGCCTGAGAATAAATTAAATCTTCACTGCCGTTGGTGTGACTTTAACCTCGAAAACACCTAACAATAGCGGCGGTCAAAGACTTTAACAACTCGGCTGATTACAACAAACCTTGGATGTTTTCGTTGGCAGATTCATTGTTTTGAAATAGATATTCATTGCCATCTTACAGGTTTTATCACTTTTAGTGACTTTGTCCATTGCTTGCGCCAACATAGATGTGGATGCACATTCGCGAAGGAAAAGTGTAGGCAAATTGTTAACACAAATATCACTTGCATTAAAGTCAAACCAACTACTAAACTATTGAAAGCAGCAAAGACTGCATGTAATTAAAACCACATTCCATTGTCCAATGGATTTCAAAGACAGTAACTTGGTGTATTTTTGTATTTATGTCTGCGAGGTTGTGAGTTGTGACCATGTTTGTGGTGATGTTATGTGACAATGCTAACTGTACCTTTTTTTTGTTTGTTTTTTGTTTGTAAGTATATTACATGCTTCAGAGAAAACAGATGGTATTTTCTATTATTCGGATTTGAATTTCCAGTCATTTGCTATAGACTGATTTGAAATGATATCTTATTCTCATTTGGATAACGTCGCTTTTGGGGGGTCACGCCTGCTGACCCCCCTTGTGACCTCAAAACACACTTTTTGAGTCTCACCCCCCAACACCGTCTGGGAATATGGCAAGTATGAAAAGTGCAAATTGTTGTAACCAACAACCAGGGTGATTTTTCAAATGATACCCTCTCAGGGGAAAATGGGGGGCATTTTATACACGGGCCTGTCTAACAAGGGACTTCTGATCCATGCTGAGGTTATTCCACAAGCGACAACGTGCCGACGAGACTCACATCAGCTTCTTATTGGCCTCTGAAATAACCCCAGCATGGATCTCGCCAATCGCTAGAACATCATTTACCAAGTATACAGTAATACATCAGCTTCTATTGGCCTCTGAAATAACCCCAGCATGGATCTCGCCAATCGCTAGAACATCATTTACCAAGTATACAGTAATACATCAGCTTCTATTGGCCTCTGAAATAACCCCAGCATGGATCTCGCCAATCGCTAGAACATCATTTACCAAGTATACAGTAATACATCAGCTTCTATTGGCCTCTGAAATAACCACAGCATGGATCTCGCCAATCGCTAGAACATCATTTACCAAGTATACAGTAATAACTTTGAACGTCCTTACAACCAATAACCCCAGCATGGATCTCGCCAATCGCTAGAACATCATTTACCAAGTATACAGTAATACATCAGCTTCTTTTGGCCTCTGAAATAACCCCAGCATGGATCTCGCCAATCGCTAGAACATCATTTACCAAGTATACAGTAATAACTTTGAACGTCCTTAACAACCTGATTTGAACCCTATTCGTTTTTCTAAAGCAAAACAAATTGCATGTTTTTATGAAAATATTCGTAATAATAGGTATGTGTAAATATAAATATTTCATGAAATACACCTCAATCATGACAATAATAAATTAAAGATTAAAGTTACATTAATAAATACAACAAAAATATTACACCTTGATATTTATAAATATTGTTTCTCAGGGATGATCATAAAGCACAATTTTCCGGATTTTATTTTGATGTATCAATTCTTGCGGGTACGGGTTTGGTAACCAATGTACATGTTTAGAGGGTACCCGAAATGTGGAAGTTGATTTCACAATTTTCGGACCTCGGGAGAGTATTTAAGGTACAATTTCTCCCTAAATACAAGTACCTTTTAGTTCATAATGAAGGTTTGATAGTCACTATGCAGATAAAGCACAATTGGGGTTCTGGATTAAACGCAGCCAGCATTATATGTATAATAGTGAATTACATCAACATATAAACCCTTGGACACGAAGCACGCTTCAACTTTAACATTAAAAATTCGCAGAAGAATGGCCACAAATAAAATGCGAAATACGCAAAACATACAATTAAGATATAAGTGTCCAATGTTCAATATGTCAAAAACAAGTGTTTGACAATGTCCGCAGAGAACACACCGTAACGGGCAAAACATGCAGCACAATTAACGAACAGTCGAAACGCGTCGTCTGCAAAAATTCTGCTCCATTTTTGTGACAGTTAAGCGTAACATGCTTCAAACAAAGCGGATATTCATAAGTTGCTGAAATAGTACACTGTATGGACACGAATAATACATATTTCGATCGTGTAGTGAATGAGAAATACCGCGCAGTACACATGCTAATGAGAAATACCACGCAGTACACATGCTAATGAGAAATACCACGCAGTACACATGCTAATGAGAAATACCATGCAGTACACATGAGAAATACCACGCAGTACACATGCTAATGAGAAATACCACGCGGTACACATGCTAATGAGAAATACCACACAGTACATATGCTAATGAGAAATACCACGCAGTACATATGCTAATGAGAAATACCAAGCAGTACACATGCTAATGAGAAATACCACACAGTACACATGCTAATGAGAAATACCACACAGTACACATGCTAATGAGAAATACCACACAGTACACATGCTAATGAGAAATACCACGGAGTACACATGCTAATGAGAAATACCATGCAGTACACATGCTAATGAGAAATACCACGCAGTACACACGCTAATGAGAAATACCACACAGCACACATGCTAATGAGAAATACCACGCAGTACACATGCTAATGAGAAATACCACACAGTACACATGATAATGAGAAATACCACGCAGTACACATGCTAATGAGAAATACCACACAGTACACATGCTAATGAGAAATACCACACAGTACACATGCTAATGAGAAATACCACACAGTACACATGCTAATGAGAAATACCACACAGTACACATGCTAATGAGAAATACCACACAGTACAAATGCTAACGATAAAATGGTTAACTACAACTAATTTACCGATGAACTTTACCGGCAACACAACACGTACAGTATACCATACATATGTATGTACGCACTGTATCACAATGTTCCCACACTTCTGTGAAAGAATGGGGGATAATGACAACCATTTTGCCGCTACTGTGTTAATCGGGCAGTATAGTGACTCGGTTGATTTCATAATCATTTTAAAGTTAAATTTTTACTTGTATGGGTTAAAATTTGTAAATCAAAAATAAAATCATGTTTATGGAATCAACTGACTCGGCTTTCTAGAACACATTATAGGATATACATTATGATGTTGCTTACAATTGTATACCATACATATGTACAAACTATATTACAATATCCATGTGCTTCTTTGAAAGTACTGGGGATAATGACCAGCATTTTGACAATACATGCTGCTGTAGTGTCAATTATGACAACAAGAATTGTCTTCTGTATTTGTTGTTAAAAGTTTAATGAAACATAAGTGGACTACACTACGGTATTGTTGTCTTAATACAGCTGTTCCTTTAAAAATACATTTTAAGAAATCCATCCATATGATAGTTCCAGCGGTCCAGAGAGGGAATCCCCCATCAGCGAGGAAATCCTTTAGAAAAGCACTATACCACAACTGTTCAAGGTAGAGGCAGTAGTCCTTGCATCATCATTATCATCATTCCTCTTCATTCCCTCTGGAACATAGGCCCTTCACTGCAGCTCTACATTTGTAATGGTCTTGGGCTATCTGTTTTGCCTTGTTGCACTTACTTTCAATTTGTCTGTTGAAGTATTCATTCAAACCAGTGTTAGGAAAATATCCTCTACAGCACAAATGAATTAAAATTAAGTTGAAATAGAGCCCAGTCTTATAAAAATAGAGAATTCCAACATAATGGAGATTTGATAGCAATAAAAGTGAATTTTTTGGTGACCTTTGTAATTTCAGATCAAGGTATTTCAATTAGACAAAGGGTTGTCTTTTGTGTTACAGAAGGTTATCATTAATAGTGTTATGTTCCAAAAGCTGTTGTTCACTTCCTGAATTATGAAAGCTGTATATATAAATGGTGAATCTAAAGGTCAAGAGTACATGACCTTGTATATTGGTGTCAATAAGATCTACTTATTACCAGTACTGTATTCGACGTAATACCCACACTATGCGCTTATGGAATTATTATTTGGGTACATTTTGGGACGTATTAGCTCATCATAATATAAATGCACACTGACGATATCATAAGCATTGTCCTCATCACATGGATGTAGATACTAGAAGAGTTAGCCCCCAATATTGGGAGCTCTCCACTTTGAAGGTGCATTGTCTCTTGCAATATGGTCGCACTGCATGCATATAGAATAAAGCATAACTGTACCAATAACGTGGAATAAATGTACCAATTGCACAACCCCGGTGGTGGGTTGATGCAGTGCTAAAGGTGTAGGAAATATTGCATTAAAAATAAACAACAAAATCTAGATGTGATTGGTGCATTATGTGTATATTGCCCATTCCCTCCATTCAAGCCAACTTGAATCTTGTCGCAGAACAGTGTGTGGTCAGATCAGCATGTTCCATGGAAGGGTGCATTCCACATAATGTCATTCTGATGAACATGAACTATCCGACTTGTGACAGCCTCCTCATTTCTAAGAACAAAATCAAATCCTCTCTGCTGTATCCAGCCATGATTTTTAGGCTCTCGCTTTATCAATGATTTATTTTTTGGATAATTTAATTGCATACAAGTTAATCCACTTGTCCATGAAATAATTTATATTACATGGAAAATGCTGTAAAGGGAACAAGAATACGGCTGAAGGTATTTCATCGAGTTATCTCCTGTACACCATACTTGATACTTCAAGAACCAAAAACTCACATTTTCAGTGCTTGTTTCTGAAAATAATCAGAAGATTTAGTATGGAATATTAGATATGCCTACATAATGATACAAATTGAGGTCAAACTGACTTCATTATTTCTCATGGCAAACTTTAAAAGATTGAAAAGTTGTACTTTTGTTTTCTTCTCATCCCTAACTTAAGTTAATTCTTGTTAATTTCAGGTTTAGGACCAGTAGAAAGATAATGCATCTATGTGATTTACATTATTTACCCTTTTATTTCAGGTGGAAATTCACATATCTTCACCTGAAGTTTGGGTGTTTATAAGGAATGTAGTAGTACAGGTACCTTGGAATTGTCCTGTGACCAAGGGGGCACAGCATCCAGATATTTCTTTAAGGTAAGGAAATCAAAATGTCTCTTCTAAGTTGTCTCTTCTTTGATCTTGCCTCTTTTGATTCATTTCTTAAAAGCTACATGTCCTTTTTATAAGCACACCATCCTTTTTCTTTTAACTCCCTTTGACTTGCTGTACTTTTTTTTGTAGGCATTTTTCTCTATTTTATTCCCAAAATTTCTCCCCAAATACAAAATGAGTACTAACAACTTGTGAACTATTATATTTGGTAACAGATTAGCTTATTTCCTCAATAATAATTTACTACCACAAGGGAAGAAAGCATTTTATTCATGTTAGAGAGAGATGGGGAGGCTGGAATTTGTGCAAGGACTGGGGTTAGTGACCTCATGTATCTGCAGTCTGTGAAAAGTGTTGAAAGCCTATGCTTTGTAATAAGATTGGGTCATGCCCACCTGTCCCTGATGTTAAGATCTGTGTCTCCTAAACAGATATCAAAGGTTAACAAACCCAACAGTCAAGAAATCTGTACATAAGATTTATTGTCAGATAATTTCGCTTTTATTTGATCCATTTCTACATGGTGAGTCATGTAGTGTGTGGGCTATCAAACAGAGTTCAATGGTTTGTAAAGGGATTAAGGTAAAGCTGCATAGACCAGACATTAACGGATAAGGAGATTAAGACACCTGTTAATCGATTGTAGGTGTCTAATGATCATTTTGATCAAAAGACTAATTACACTCACATGTGGTCTGACACCTCGTTTTGATAAGCACCGCTCACCATACTCAATGAGTGGTGCTTATCAAAATGAGGTGTCAGAGCACATGTGAGTAATCCTTATGTGATGTTTGGAACCCTTGCATGTGATTGTATACCATATTTAGAAAAATAGTGGACGGATTTTGGAACATTTTTGTTTGCGTAGGAATACAACGTCCTATGTTAATCTTGATAAAATCAATTGTTTTGCTGTGTCATGCACTTTCTTTTTCGAATGATTATCACGTGTACTTTTCCAATACTAGCTTTAAATAATTTCTTTGGAGCCAAGCGCAAAGCTGCAGATAAACCTGTTTTAAAATGGGATCCACACCTAAGAGGGTTTGCGAGTTATCCAGGCTTGAGTTATCAAGGGAGAGGTGTAGTACAGTGAAACTTATTGAAAGTTAAACTGTCAATGTCTTTGAAGTTTGTACAGTTACAATTCTTATTGTAAGTCTTAAGCTAGAAAGTAGTTTTTGCAGTCCTTCTGTGTATCAGGAAGTCTTTACACAATCATCTCACGGCAGTCCTTCTGTGTATCAGGATGTCTTTACACAATCATCTCACTGCAGTCCTTCTGTGTATCAGGATGTCTTTACACAATCATCTCACTGCAGTCCTTCTGTGTATCAGGATGTCTTTACACAATCATCTCACGGCAGTCCTTCTGTGTATCAGGAAGTCTTTACACAATCATCTCACGGCAGTCCTTCTGTGTATCAGGATGTCTTAACACAATCATCTCGCCTGTCCTTCTGTGTATCAGGATGTCTTTACACAATCATCTCACTGCAGTCCTTCTGTGTATCAGGATGTCTTTACACAATCATCTCACGGCAGTCCTTCTGTGTATCAGGATGTCTTTACACAATCATCTCACGGCAGTCCTTCTGTGTATCAGGATGTCTGAACACAATCATCTCACGGCAGTCCTTCTGTGTATCAGGATGTCTTTACACAATCATCTCACTGCAGTCCTTCTGTGTATCAAGATGTCTTTACACAATCATCTCACTGCAGTCTTTCTGTGTATCACGATGTCTTTACACAATCATCTCACTGCAGTCCTTCTGTGTATCAGGATGTCTTAACACAATCATCTCACTGCAGTCCTTCTGTGTATCAGGATGTCTTTACACAATCATCTCACAGCAGTCCTTCTGTGTATCACGATGTCTTTACACAATCATCTCACTGCAGTCTTTCTGTGTATCAGGATGTCTTTACACAATCATCTCACGGCAGTCCTTCTGTGTGTCAGGATGTCTTTACACAATCATCTCACTGCAGTCCTTCTGTGTATCAGGATGTATTTACACAGTCTTTCTGTGTATATGGATGTCTTTATACAGTCTTTCTGTGTATCAGGATGTCTTAACACAGTCCTTCTGTGTATCAGGATGTCTTAGCACAGTCATTCTGTGTATCAGGATGTCTTTACATAGTCCTTCTGTGTATCAGGATGTCTTTACACAGTCCTTCTGTGTATCAGGATGTCTTTACACAATCATCTCACTGCAGTCTTTCTGTGTATCAGGATGTCTTTACACAATCATCTCACTGCAGTCCTTCTGTGTATCACGATGTCTTTACACAATCATCTCACTGCAGTCCTTCTGTGTATCACGATGTCTTTACACAATCATCTCACGGCAGTCCTTCTGTGTATCAGGATGTCTTAACACATTCTTTTCACTGCAGTCTTTCTGTATATCAGGATGTCTTTACACAATCATCTCATTGAAGTCTTTCTGTGTATCAGGATGTCATAACAGAGTCATCTCATTGCAGTATTTCTGTGTATCAGGATGTCTTAACACAGTCATCTCATTGCAGTATTTCTGTGTATCAAGATGTCTTAACACAGTCATCTCATTGCGGTATTTCTGTGTATCAGGATGTCTTAACACAGTCATCTCATTGCAGTATTTCTGTGTATCAGGATGTCTTAACACAGTCTTTTCACTGCAGTCTTTCTGTATATCAGGATGTCTTAACACAGTCATTTCACTGCAGTCTTTCTGTGTATCAGGATGTCTTAACACAGTCATTTCACTGCAGTCTTTCTGTGTATCTGGATGTCTTAACACGTTCTTTCTTTGTACCGGGATGTCTTAACATAGTCATCTCATTGCAGTCTTTCTGTGTATCAGTATGTCTTAACACAGTCATCTCATTGCGGTATTTCTGTGTATCAGGATGTCTTTACACAGTCATCTCATTGAAGTCTTTCTGTGTATCTGGATGTCATAACAGAGTCATCTCATTGCAGTATTTCTGTGTATCTGGGTGTCATAACACAGTCATCTCATTTCAGTATTTTTGTGTATCTGGATGTCTTCACACAGCCATCTCATTGCACTATTTCTGTGTATCAGGATATCTTAACACAGTCATCTCATTGCAGTATTTCTGTGTATCAGGATGTCTTAACACAGTCATCTCATTGCAGTCTTTCTGTGTATCAAGATGTCTTAACACAGTCATCTCATTGCGGTATTTCTGTGTATCAGGATGTCTTTACACAGTCATCTCATTGAAGTCTTTCTGTGTATCTGGATGTCATAACAGAGTCATCTCATTGCAGTATTTCTTTGTATCTGGGTGTCATAACACAGTCATCTCATTTCAGTATTTTTGTGTATCTGGATGTCTTCACACAGTCATCTCATTGCAGTATTTCTGTGTATCAGGATGTCTTAACACAGTTTTCTCATTGCAGTATTTCTGTGTATCAGGATGTCTTAATACAGTCATCTCATTGCAGTATTTCTGTGTATCAGGATGTCTTAACACAGTCATCTCATTGCAGTATTTCTGTGTATCAGGATGTCTTAATACAGTCATCTCATTGCAGTATTTCTGTGTATCAGGATGTCTCAATACAGTCATCTCATTGCAGTATTTCTGTGTATCAGGATGTCTCAATACAGCCATCTCGTCTCAGTATTTCTGATTATGTATCTGGGTGTCTTGATGCATACATTCAGGGGTCGCGCTACCAGGCGAAGTGGGCGACTAAGTCGTCCAAAAAATGTAATCTTCGCCTTCTTCTGTTAGGAAAGAGAAAACGACTTCGACCAGTGATTTTTTTAGCTGTACACTAAGTGATAGTAGTTTATGACTTTTGAGATGCTCCCTCAACCTGTAACCAGGCAGTTCCAGTGTTGTGTAGTAGCTCAAGGCGAAATGTATTACATACAGTAAACAGCTGATGTTGATATCAATTGCGACGACAAACAAACTCTTGCACATTCACAGGCATGTGTTTGAATAGGTGACTGACCATTAACCCTTTCCCGTGCAAGTTATCACTGCCCGATTTCCGTAAGTTAGAATTTGATGATGAAAACATACCTACATAACTGTGTTTCAAAACTTAAACATCAATATGTAAATAGCAATTTGTTTTTTAAAGTGTACAGCACTTTCGAAATATTTTTTTTGTTGCAAGATTTTAACTGCCGTGTTTGCGTTATTTTCATAATAAAATCAGTTTAAAACTTAGGTCAACCTATCAAGGGGTAATAATGGCGGACATCGCTGTGTCTAGGAAGTACCTCTTCATTAGATTGTCTCTTTTCATAAATCACTGGGCAAATAAATTAAGGGAAATTTGTCGAAAGCAAAGTCTCAATATTATGCGATTGAAGATTTAGCCCAAAAAAGAAATATATGTAGGTCAGAAATGTATGGGACAATACTATGTTGTGGAATTCGAAAGCGATGTTAAATTCTATAACATTACTCAAAATACGAAAACAGCCGTGAAGCAAGTAATATCTAACCAATACACGACGTTATAACGAGTACGTAGACAACTATTAAAACCATAAATTTGCAATCCTATATATGGATTATTGTAACGAAGCAAGAAAGTGAGTGGTCATCTTAAGAAAATCCCTTTTTGTAAAAATAGACGCACATACACGGCATGCCATATTTGTCCTTGGCTGTGTGCCGATTCATTTGGAAAAAGGGTCTAGTTCAGGGGTCCCCAACCTTTTTGTGCCTGTGAGCACATTTGTGAGTTTATAAGAGAGTGGCGAGCACCAACCAATTAACTATTTTTAAAAAAATTATTATTCATTATAACCTCTTCCACGGGCACACAAAAAAAAGTGTATGAGAGAGTGGCGAGCACCAACCAATTAGCTTGACACATTTGTTAAATATTATTATTAATTATAGCCTCTTCCACGGGCACACAAAAAACCTTGACGGGCGCCATGGTGCCCGCGGGCACCGCGATGGGGACCACTGGTCCAGTTCATTCATATATCGACTTTAATGTCTCAGTTTGTTTTCAGTGAATCGTTACGGTAATTTCTTATTGGCAACAATGAAATTAAACGGTCAAGTTTTGATTTTATTATGTCCCCTTATCTCCATGTTGAGGCTGCGACATCGTAGATACTTACAAACCATATAACAATTTAATTTTTCTATTTTCTAAAACTTCACCAAAAACCGAGAGTCCAAAAGATTAACATTTAATTCTGAATTAACACCCTAAACATGTTGTAAAGTTCAGGTTACTCGTCCATAACATCAGTGACCACTATGCTTTGCAGGGACGAATACGATGGTGTTAGGAAACATGTTATAGGGGTTGTTTCAAAACTGTTCAAAAATGTTTTTGACTGCCATTTTCTCGAGAAGTTTTAGAAATTAACAAAAAAAAAAAATTCTTATTTTAGTGGTAGTTGATTAAGTATTTTTACCAACCTGCAATTACAATACTGTAATTTAGGTAACTCCTATTAGTTATAATTAATTGTAATGTATAGTTTATGTTGTGCTCTTTTAAAGTCATATGGCCAGAATACATTGTATATATCTCCATCCAAAATATACACTTTCAAGTATGAATACACTCCACGTGAATATGATACATATGTACATTGAAAAATAGAGGATATAGTTAACATAAAAGAACCAAAGCACACGCATACATTATATATATATATATATATATATATATATATATATATATATATATATATATATATATATATATATAT
Organism: Margaritifera margaritifera; assembly: GCA_029931535.1. Lineage (NCBI taxonomy): Eukaryota > Metazoa > Mollusca > Bivalvia > Unionida > Margaritiferidae > Margaritifera > Margaritifera margaritifera. The sequence goes on from JAQPZY010001153.1 coordinate 1,036,553, forward strand.
ATATAATTTTGCGCTTTGCTCCCATTTCTCCCTGTTCAGCTCTCACTTCTCCCTATTCTGTCCAAAAGGAGAAGTCACTTCTCCCTTAAATTCAAGTCTTGCTTGACCCCTGAATACATCTTATCTCAGTATTTCCGATTATGTATCTGGATGTCTTGATACAGCAATCTCATCTCAGTATTTCTGATTATATATCTGGATGTCTCAATACAGCCTTCTTATCTCAGTATTTCTGATTATGGATCTGGGTGTCTTGATGCATACATCTCATCTCAGTATTTCTTATTATGTAATAAGCAATGTAACAGCATGATTCTTATGTTTGATTTAATAAATTCCAAGATAATTTTTTATCACTGATACCTACTGCATGCATTAATCCATATGTAGGCACTGACATGGTCATTCTCAAATGTCACAGCTGAACTGGAGAGGTTGAAAAGAACCACTACAGAACTGAAGGTAACACACACACACACACACACACACACACACACACACACACACACACACACACACACACACACACACACACACACACACACACACACAGACACACACACACACATTCTGATGTATTGCTGCTTGAATGCAGGTGATGTAGGAAGATACAAAACATAAAACAAAATACTGTTTCATTCCTCTTGTCATAAGTTCATGAATAATGCATAATTTGTGAAGCCAGCATTAAATCTAAATTGTTTCACAAATGTACTTCTATATTTATCCGTTTGATAAACAAATAAAGTTTACCTCAACTGGTCATGCAAACACCTTTATTGATCTTAAATAAAATATTAATTGTTGTTATAAAATTAAAACTAATATAGTTTTACCAAAGTCTGTTCATTCCTACTTGTTGAGTTACCTGCACTTTAGTTGTCATCACAAAACTTCCAGATGAAAATATCAATTGCTGTAAACTTAACAGTGGCAATCAGGCACTAAACTGGGTCAAGAAACGTGGATGTTGGGTCTCATTATTACCAGTGCAGTAGGTAGTATATTTTTTTTTTTTTTTTGGGGGGGGGGGGGGGGCATTTTTTTTGTATGGGGTAGTACATTTTTTTGTAGAGGGGTAGTATATTTTTTGTGTCGGGGGTAGTACATTTTTTATTGTAGATGTAGTTGTTGAGATGAGTCTGTTATCTTATCTAGGCACAACAAGGAAACTTGATGAAGTTTCTAGCTTTAATGAACCTGTTTTAAAGAAAAATAACCAGTATGATGCTATGAAACATGCAAGAAAGTTCCAATCGTCATGGTTTAATGAGAATCCCTGGCTAGAATATTGTTATTGGTTACTTAATTGTTCAGTTCAAGGTCTTTTACCTAAACATTTCTCTCTCTCTCTCTCTCTCTCGCCCTCCCTCCCTTTCTTTCTCTCTTAAACATCTAGCTATTTCCAAACCCATTTCTACCTTTCCATTCATCATGTATGTTTTTGCTCTTCTAACTATATTTGCATTCTAACCCTTTCTCATCTACATATCTACCTACATGTATTATTTACATATATATATATATATATATATATATATATATATATATATATATATATATATATATATATAGATATATATATATATATATATATATATATATATATATATATATATATATATATATATATATACATATATATATATATTGATAATTTTAATTATCGACACATGGTTTTAAGGTGCCAACAAAGATGAAAAGAAAACAAAAGTTAAAATAAACGTGATTTCCTAAAAATATCCTATATTTTATTTTATCTTCTTTGTTTACTCATGTTGGGATATTATGTTTGGTTGGGGAAAGATCCAATTTTCCAAGGGCAAGTTTAATTTTCCAGTCAGCTTGCCCTGGGCAAGCTGACATTTATAAATCTCTGTACATTATGCCTTGCATGTTATTATGACATCATTTTTGCTGTTATGAGGTATTCTTATATATGCTACATATTGAAAATTAGGATATGATATATGAACCTCAATAACGCTATAATGATGTAATAAAAAGAAAATATATTTTTAGTGGATATGACAAAATAATTTTCATGTGAAGAAGAAACAGTTTGTAATATTGTGAGTGGCAACCTGTAGTTTGTTATCATACATTGGAAGATGGACAAATGATGATTTGCACAAATTTTACACACACTGTCAATCTGTCTCAATGCAATTTACACTATAGACGAGTAAGCCATTATTACTATGTAACTTTTTAGATATTTATCTTCTAAATCTGATGCTTTAGTTATTGTTCTTTCTCCAGTTAATGATTCTCTGTTACAATAAATGAAAATATATTTTTTATAAACATCTTGTTATTTCAAGAAATGAAGCAGGGGCTGAGTATGTTGAAACAGAGATATGAGGAGACATGTCAACAGATGGCCAATACATCCAGAGTGTGTTGAAACAGAGATATGAGGAGACATGTCAACAGATGGCCAATACATACAGAGAGCTTACAGACATGGTGAGTATTTTCATAGAGGAGTTTACATGAGCATTCACGAGATATGAAATTTATTAAATGAGTTGCATGTCATATGGCACCAGTAGTTTTTTGCAAGTGCTCTGCACTATATAATATAATGCAATATGACATTTATTTAACAAATTGCATGATATCATATGCAAATTATTCAGTGAATTATATGATATCATATGGCACCAACTTTTTTGGCAAGTGCTCTGCTCTGAATAATTCAATGAGATATGCAATTTATTCAGTGAGTTGCATGATCTCATATGCCACCACAGTTTTTGGCAAGTACCATGCACTGTATAGTTCAGTGAGATATGAAATTTATTCTATGAATTACATGATATCATATGCCACCAGCAGTTTTAGCATGTGCTCTGCCATGTATAATTCAATGAGATATGCAATTTATTCAATGAATTACATGACATTATATGCCACTAGCAGTTTTTTGGCATGTGCCCTGCACTTTATAATTCAATGAAATATGAAATTTATTCTACCTGTTACGTATCATATGCCATCAGCAGTTTTTAGCAAGTATGATGAAATATATCGTTCAGTAAGTTTTGTCAAGTTCATGTCAGTCATATAACATTATATACATGTTCTGATGTATGCAGTTTTTGGGCAGAGCACGAAGGAAGACTTTGAGCTTGAGGGTGTAGTCCAATCCCCATGAGCAGCAACAAATGCTGCACACAACAAACCATCCATAATCGTTATTCTTACATGATCAGTAATCCTAGTAGTATAGATTGTGAGAGTACTGGCACATCCTCCTGCTTACATCAAACTATGTATACACACTATTCTTACATGATCCGTAATCCTAGTAGTATAGATTGTGAGAGTCCTGGCACTTTCTCTTGCATACAACAAACCATGTATACACACTATTCTTACATGATCAGTAATCCTAGTAGTATAGACTGTGAGAGTTCTGGCACATCCTCTTGCATACAACAAACCATGTATACACACTATTCTTACATGATCAGTAATCTTAGTAGTATAGACTGTGAGATTCCTGGCACATCCTCTTGCATACAAAAAACCATGTATACACAATATTGTTACATGATCATTAATCTCGGAGAGTAATTTTCAATAAAAACTACAAAGAAACACTCCACAATGAGCCTTCTCACACTTCTGATGCAATATGTAGGTCACAAAGTCCTAATAGCGGCTGTTTTGGGGCAAGTTACTAGACACATGTGACATAATCTTGGACTTTATCTTGTATTTGCCTTGTTTCAGTTCTCATATTCCTGCCTCTCTGATAACAATATCACACATACATTTACATTTGGTCAAAACATGAATGCTGAAAATGTCTTAATGCACTCTCTGCAGCTTGTATGAAATGGCTCTGGAGTTGGCATAAGTAAAACAAAAACTGTACTCACATGAGTAGGACAAATATTTCCTGTTTCTTTCGTACAGCTCATGTCACACAAACACACGTCAAATTAGCCAAAGCCTGAATGATCATGTAAGATTGAATGTTTGCATACTTATTTTTACCATGGAAGAAAATGGAAGCTGTGATACTGTTCATGTATCTATCTATCTTGTATAATATTAGGCTCTACCATTGAAGATCAGGTTGTCTTCAAACTTGGGATACCATTGCAGATGGATTTTAGCCATAATCCTAATTTTTTTAAGGAAATTTACCTGGTATATCACAGGTTGTTATTTTTTTATATAATGTATCAAAGTAATGCAACAGGAAGGCATTCTCTAAGACCCTTTTCTCTCTCTCTCTCTCTCTCTCTCTCTCACTGTCATTATTTAATTATGGACTTTTAATTTTTTGTATTGCCACACTGTGGTTATCATGATCACTGTAATAAGGGAGATTGACTCACTAGTTATTAAAACTTGTTTCCAGTCCAACTGCAGTTTTGTATTATATTCTTGAAGCAACAAAATATATTTAAAACAGAGTTTCTGAAATCCCTGTATTTGCTGGACTTGTCCGGTAGAATAAAGGTTTTGACTGGCACATACTCTGAGCAACTGGACATTGGTCATAGGAGTTCTCAAATGCTTATATATCAATTTGTCTTTAATTTTTATTAATTAAACTGCTTAAAAAACACCTTAAGAAAGTAGAAATCAAAGGTGACTTGGTCTAGTTTACAGATAATTTCTTTGTTGAACAGACATTAAAGCTGTTGCCAACTAAACTTAATTCAAAGGTGACTAGGTGTAGTTTACACCTTATTTCTTTGTTGGAGACTAGGTCTAGTTAACACCTTGTTTCTTTGTCTTACAATCAGGTGAGATGTAGCTGACTAAGCTTGTTTAGTCATTATGTTTTTACAATTGTTTAAACTCTCTATAGTCACAAAACGCAAGATGAAAGAGGTGTGTAATCTTCTTTCCTGGACTTTAAAAAAAAAAACTGAACGATTGCCCAAGGGTCTGTTCTGTAGACAGTGCATCAGTCCATCAAACTGTGTGGCTTGTATTGTGGTGTTTCAGCACATGATACATCAAGAACAAAATATGTGAAGGCTGGGGCTGAATTGAGAAAAAAAGGATACTAGCAACTACAACTAACTTTTATGATCGTTCTCCAAGACTTATTTGGGGACCTGCTGAAATATAACCTTCACCTTTGACTTTACCAGAAATGCACAATAATTAGGTGTAACACATGTTTGAGGTCGTGAGTCAGCTTGTTGTCGTTAATAATTAATTTTTAAAAACAATCAAATGGAATAGAATACTGTTGTGGAGCGAAATTCTCTATGATAGTTTTCTGGGGAAAAGAAGATTTTTTAAAATAAATAATTGGTTTGAGAGTAAAGCAGTTATTCCTGGAAGGATAATACTAACACTAAAGCAGCAGCAAATCTGGAACTTAAAATGACAAATTTTCTGTTCTATTTAATAATTAGGTATATCAATGTTTTCTCTTTTGTGTCAACTTGTTATGTCTCCTTTCAATATCTTGATATTAAACTTCAGAAAGATATGGTCACCACATTCATTTTTGGGGGAAACAATGTGTGGCAATAGCCATTAGAATGTCAGGATCTCTGATTTAAACTACAATATATTTTAACTAAATCCAGTTTTAAAATATTCAAATATGAAAAGTGGTCTGTGAATTATATGAATATCAAAGTTTGCTGAATTGTTTCCCATGGTCAATATTTAAAACCATTTTGAAGAGAAAGATAATAAGGGTACTTAGAGACTATAATGCGTGTGTGGTTTATTGTTATCGTGGTGAAGAACGTGTTAGTCACTGAAACTTGTTTCCAATCCAGTTGACACTTATATTATATTTTTGAGGCAATCAAATATGTTTAAACTAAAATATGTTTAAAGTAAATCAAATTTTAAAATATTCACATACTAAAAGTGGTTCGTAAATTATATGAATATCACAGTTTGCAGAGTTGTCCCCCATTGTCCTTACTTGAAAATGTCGTAAAGATGTTGGTTGGTTGGTTTTAAGCGGCACTTTAGCACCTTTGTTTTGGCTATATCGTGCCGGGAGAATGGGAGTTGGCTGCCTTTCCCAAGAACACACTGAGACAGCCAACCTGGGCCGGCCTGGATAGTTTTTGAACCCATGATCCTTTGATTTCAAGTCTGATTCTGTACCAACTGAGCTACTACTGCTGCCCTTTTGTAAAAAGAAAGATAATGATGGTACTCAGTGAGTGTAGTGTTAGGCTGCATCATTCAAGATAGAGGCAGCAAACTTAGGGTAGAGTTGGAGATGGGGGATTTAAATGTTTATAATTGTCTTTTTAAATCTATCCACTGGAAGGGTGGAGGGTATTTGGGAGGCAGACTTTAGTGGATATCAAAAAGAAACGAACATTCTGTGTTGTGGGAGATCTATAAATATGAATGCGGTCAACAGGAATGGATTCATAGGATCAGAGGATGGTAACACAAGTAACCTCACCACAGGTCTACGTGGATCAAACACCCTATGGATGGTGGCTGTTATTCTGATTTGCCATCTGTTAACGTAAGCCTTGTATGATTTGCAGAAAGTATGACTGTTGTTGTTTGAGGAACAATTTGACACCAAGGTTCAGGAGGTGGATGATAAAGGCAATAAGAGGATAGAAGAGTTCATGACACAGAATACAGAACTCAAGTGTGTTGTAAAGCATTGTTGACTCATCCCATTTTTTTTATTCTGCACTTGAAGGAAAGTCATTTACATCTAGCATTGTTTATTAATTGCACTTCAAGAATAGTTTTAAAAAATTTCTTAATATAAAATGTGTTGCATTTTTTTCAGAATCTGTAAAATCAACTATATAATTATGCAAAAAAAAAAAATGTTTGTGTTCTTTCAAGTACTTACATGAGATTATTAATTGAAATTAATTTTATCTTGATTGATTATACATAAATGATAGACAAATTGATTCAGGTCTTGATGAATTATAAGTAAATGATAGACATTGTCCAATGAATTCAGATCTTGATGGATTATACGTAAAGTCATTTGTATACTACTTAACAGCAAATTAGTGTTTACAGAAAAACTGGAAACACACTAAATATTAAAATATCAAGGAACAGAGTCTAAAAATAGACTGTTTGAAGTGGATTTTTTACTGACATTGAATTTAGATAATTAGTATCTATTGAACACTACGTAGTAGACACCAAAACTCCTGAAGTAAATGATCAGTCTTGTTTATAACAAAACCATATTTTTCATACAAAATTAAGGTTAGATTAGTCAGGACTATATCCTATTGTCCATAAAAGTGGTTCAGATAAGTCAGGACTATACCCTGTTTTACATACAAAAGGGTCAGATAAGTCAGGACTATACCCTGTTTTCCATACAATAGGGTTAGATTAGTCAGGACTATACCCTGTTTTACATACAAAAGGGTCAGATAAGTCAGGACTATACCCTGTTTTCCATACAATAGGGTTAGATTAGTTAGTACCTTACAATAGGGTTAGATAAGTCAGAACTATACCATACATTTTATATTAAGAGTAAAAAAAGTCAGGACTATACCTCTTTATCAGAGACGTTGTTATCAGACATACTCAATACACGAATGACATTTGAATCTATCTTGCATGATGTTTATTTGTGCCAGTTTAATTGATTTATCTTATTTGAGCATTTGCTGGTTTGTAGGTTGTATGTGCAGAAGTGTGGTGAACTGTTTGAAGAAAAGATTCTGTTTGAGAAGGACAGGATGGAGAAGGTCAGTACCTCTAAACAAGCCATCATGCATGTAAGTCTGGCTTTTCAGGTGGATGCGTATTTAGGGATTTTCTCATGTCAATTCTGGGACAGAAAACAGACTCCATTCTCAATCCTAAAATAATGGAAAAGATGCTTCCTTCCACTTCAGACAAGAATTGTTATATGGGTATGGGTATGGGTATGGGTATGGGTATGGGTATTGCATGATAGGTATTTTTCCTTGACCAAAATATATTTTATGTGAGACAAGGGCCTGTTTATATGTCATTTTGTACATAAATCATCTCTAATTTATCTCTATTCATTAATCCTACTAATTTATATCTATTCATTAATCCTATTAATTTATCTCTATTCATTAATCCTATTAATTTATGTCTTTTCATTAATCCTACTAATTTATCTCTATTCATTAATCCTACTAATTTATCTCTATTCATTAATCCTATTAATTTGAATCGGGAGTTTGCAATGGGATATAAAATGGTTGGTGTCAAGTTAGATGTTAACCCAACACTACACAAGGGAAACAACTTCTCTTTGTACAAAATAGAATAAAAAAGCAGGTATTCCAAAAGTTACCACCACAGTTGAAGGGAAACAACTCAAGTAACTAATCTATAGCAGAAAGAACAAGATGATTACATCATTAAGGCACTTGTGTTCAGGAAGTTCCATAGACTGGCGCACAAGTGTGTTATGTGTTCAGGAAGTTCCATAGACTGGTACACTGGTGCATTGCCAGATTGAACATACTCACTGTTTTCACAAATATAACTGTGGTGTATTCCTAGTCAAATAACAAGGCGACTTCATCCGTTGGTTAAATTGAACTAGTTTCTTTTTTTTAGTAGTATTAGACTTCTTTACAATTTTAAATGAGAGATCAATTAAAATTATTACTTACCTGTCAGGTAACTGGAAAGAAAATAGCACCTGTCCGAACCTAGATTTTACCTGTCCTATACAACTGTTGAGCTCTGATATAAATGAGAACTTTTCTAAATAAATTTTTTATTGATGGCTATAAAATCTGGTCTTGAAAATTTATGGTAGGACAGTATTCTCAATGACTCTTTGTAGTGTATTTTCTTTCTATTTATTGAAATAACTTGCATATGAATTCAAAAGTGGACATAATTTAATTCATGGAGAAGAAATGACAACATAATTGTTTGAAGAAACAATTGTTCTCTTTTGTGTTACAGAGATGTTATTGTGATATTGAATATACAGCCCAACAACTTTTCTGTTTTTTTAATGACACAGCGCATTTAACATTAAGATCATCATGATCACCTGCAGATGAATATTATGATTTCTTCCTTAAAAATATCTTTTTTTTAAAGAAATTTTTTTAGCAAAGATTTCACTTCAAAAGATATCAAAGTGATACTGCTACCATAGAGAAAACAAATATTTAAAGAAAAAAATAATAGTTTGAATAAAATTGTGTTTACCAGACAGAAAACAAACATTAGAAGAAAAAAATAGTTTTAATAAAATTTTGTTTAACAGATAGAAAATGAATATTAGAAGAAAAAATATTAGATTGAATAAAATTTTGTTTAACAGATAGAAAATGATTATTAGAAGTACCAATAATAGATTGAATAAAATTTTGTTTAACAGATAGAAAATGATTATTAGAAGTAACAATAATAGATTGAATAAAATTTTGTTTAACAGATAGAAAATGAATATTAGAAGAAAAAATATTAGATTGCATAAAATTTTGTTTAACAGATAGAAAATGAATATTAGAAGAAAAAATATTAGATTGAATAAAATTTTGTTTAACAGATAGAAAATGAATATTAGAAGAAAAAATATTAGATTGAATAAAATTTTGTTTAACAGATAGAAAATGATTATTAGAAGAAAAAATAATAGATTGAATAAAATTTTGTTTAACAGATAGAAAATGATTATTAGAAGAAAAAATATTAGATTGAATAAAATTTTGTTTAACAGATAGAAAATGACTATTACAACAAAACAAATATGAGATTGAACAAAATTTTGTTTAACAGATAGAAAATGATTATTAGAAGTAAAAATAATAGATTGAATAAAGTTTTATTTAACAGATAGGAAATGAATATTAGAAGAAAAAATATTAGATTGCATAACATTTTGTTTAACAGATAGAAAATGAATATTAGAAGAAAAAATATTAGATTGAATAAAATTTTGTTTAACAGATAGAAAATGAATATTAGAAGAAATAATATTTGATTGAATAAAATTTTGTTTAACAGATAGAAAATGATTATTAGAAGAAAAAATAATAGATTGAATAAAATTTTGTTTAACAGATAGAAAATGATTATTAGAAGAAAAAATATTAGATTGAATAAAATTTTGTTTAACAGATAGAAAATGATTATTACAAAAAAATATGAGATTGAATAAAATTTTGTTCAACAGATAGAAAATGATTATTAGAAGAAAAAATAATAGACTGAATAAAATTTTGTTTATGAGACAATAAATCAAATATTACAAGAAAAATATAATAGTTTGAATAAAATTGTTTGCTAGACAGAAAACAAATATTACAAGAAAATACTAAATAGTTTGAATAAAATTTTGTTTACCAGATAGAAAATGAATATTAGAAGAAAAAATAGTTTCAATAAAATTTTTCTTACCAGTCAGAAAACAAATATTACAAGAAAAAAAAGTTAATACAAGTTTGTTTAACAGACAAAAACAAATATTACAAGAAATTATAAATAGTTCAAATAAAATTTTGTATACCAGACAGAAAAAAAAAAATATCACAAGAATAATAGTTTGTTTACAAGACAGAAAACAAGTATTAGAAGAAGAAAATAAAATTTTGTTTACAAGACAGAAAACATTAGAAGAAGAAAATAAAATTTTGTTTAGAAGACAGAAAACAAGTATTAGAAGAAGAAAATAAAATTTTGTTTACAAGACAGAAAACAAGTATTAGAAGAAGAAAATAAAATTTTGTTTACAAGACAGAAAACAAGTATTAGAAGAAGAAAATAAAATTTTGTTTACAAGACAGAAAACAAGTATTAGAAGAAGAAAATAAAAGTTTGTTTAACAAACTGCTGACCTTTTAATGATACTGAGCTAGTGACATTTGAATAATTACAAAGTCTGACCGATCAGTGTTAATGTAGAATAAATCAATTCATTTACTGTAGGTACATCTTATAAACTATCATTATGTTTTGCTTTTTGTTTTGGAATTGATTCTAGATGAATCATGCATTCACTGTTCGTAATAATCCTAAGTAACAATTTAAACTATTTTAGTCATGATTATTTTTTCATATATGTAATGATTTCCAGGAGTATTCTTTTTGATGGGAATTTTCTTCTTTTTCATGACTTTAATGTTTTTCTTCATTTTACTTGACTGAGATTGATAGATCCTTCTTGACTGAATCTTGTCCTTATGCAAACTCATAGCATAGCCTTCTATACACTATTGTAGATATTTTACAACAAAGTATCATGGTTTATCTACCTATAGAAATACATATTCTGTCCCAGAATATATTCATATGTGGACTAACCCCTGTTTATTATTCCAGAGTTTACTGAGGTCTAAGCAGAAAGCAGATATCAGCTTATTTAGGAATACATGATCTATCCTAGATAATATTCATATGCAGATTATCCTCTCTTTATTATTTCAGAGTTTACTGAGGTCCAAGCAGAAAGCAGATATCAGCTTATTTATGAATACAAGATCTATCCTAGATAATATTCATATGTGGACTATCCCCTCTATATTTTTCCAGAGTTTACTGAGGTCCAAGCAGAAATCAGATAGCAGCTTATTTAGGAATACATGATCTATCCCAGATAATATTCATATGTGGACTATCCCCTCTTTATTATTCTAGAGTTTGCTGAGGTCTAAGCAGAAAGCAGATATCGGCTTATTTAGGAATACATGATCTATCCCAGAATAGATCACAACATTTTAAAGGGACAAAGGAATATTGTAGTACATAATTCACTAGAAGTGCTAACAAATGATATAATCTTATTTGCTTCGAAAGTTTTGCCACCTTAACTTTTCTCGTATTTTCCTTGGAAATTTACATGATTGCAATAAACGTTTTATCATGTGATCAAGTAACTCATGAAAAAATCAACATGTTTGAATATCTGGTTAACCTGAAATGAACTGCACCATGGAATTTTAATAATATAAAAGTATTAAATCATTAATCAAATGACAAATTGTATATTTGCATAAACTGGTACCTTTTTTCGTTAATTCAGTCTGAGAATAAATTAAATCTTCGCTGCCGTAGGCGTGAATTTAACCTCGAAAATAAGTTACAATAGCGGCGGTCAAAGAATTTAGCAACTCGGCCGACTACCACAAACCTTAAATGTTTTCATTTGGCAGATTCATTGTTTTGAAATGGATATTCATTGTTATCTTACAGGTTTTATCACTTTTAGCGACTTTGGCCATTTGTTTGCCCCAACATAGACGTGGATGCACATTCGCGAAGGAAAAGTGTAGGCATATTTGTGAGCACAAATGTGTTACGACTCTATGGTATAAGAAAAATGTAACAGAAAGAAAGTGAAACCAACAAATCAAGTAAAAAAATCAACAAGCAATTTATTACTAGATAATTAAAATGAAAAATAAAAAGGTCACTTACAGTAATGGGTTTTGAAATCCTAATAATCCAATAAGAATGATTGTTCTAATCACAAGTCCTAAATATAGAATGTTCCGAATTCACGGCTGTGTCCTTGAATGTTATGATGTACTAATGGTCTCCAAAGTCCTGATGTACTAGAAATCTTGATGTGCTGATGTCAAAATGAAGTATTCCAAAATCTCTGAATAAGTTCACATAAATTCCAAAATCATCAATTAAAAATCCAAAATCCAAAAGTTTATGAGCACTGTTATAATCCAATGAATATTTAAAATAATTCCTCTCTTAGAATTTGGAATGAATTTTCACAACTGTAATAGCTCTTTACAAGACTGATGGTAATGTCAAAACTGAAAAAATGTCCACCAAACATGGCATATATAAAGATTGGTCACATGACAGAATGTTCTAGAACATGTGTCATCTTAATGGAATTTTACTTGTAAACAAAATTCAACCTTGACCTTCAAATGGAGAAAACATTATATTGATCAAAACAACCTAATTCAAGGACACTAGTTAAACATGTTTTTCCTGATAAACATAAAGATTTAAGCAAATATTAAAGTGAAGAAACATTTATAATTTCCTAAAATATTTATAATATTATATAAACATCATACATAACACCTCCCCTCATAAAGAAAAAGAAAGATTTATATAATAAAGCTTTCTTTTGAATATACATCTAATACTACAATAACCCAAATTACATAAGAACATGTTTTATGATACTGGACTTAATTACATCAAGCAATATTACATTTCTAGGCACGTGAGAGTGCATCTGCAATCACATTGTCTTTTCCCCTGATGTGTTTGATGTCAATGTTATATTCCTGCAATATCAAACTCCATCTCAACAATCTCCGATTTTTATCTTTCATTTTGTTCATGAAAGTAAGGGGATTGTGATCACTGTACACAATAATTGGAGAAAGAGCTGAGGTGACATACACTTCAAAATGCTGTAAAGCCAATATCAAAGCCAAACATTCCTTCTCAATTGTGGAATAATTTTTCTGGTGCTTGTTTAGTTTTTTAGAAAAATAACACACAGGGTGATCCACACCACTTTTGTCTTCCTGAATCAATACTCCACCAACCCCTACATCACTTGCATCAACAGATAATTTAAATGATTGGCTAAAATTTGGTGCAGAAAGAACTGGTGCATTCTTAAGCATGGCCTTTAACTTGTCAAAAGATTCCTGACACTTGTCAGACCAATGAAATTTGGTTTTCTTACTCAATAAACTTGTCAAAGGTTCAGCAATTTTGGAAAAATTGGAACAAAATTTCCGATAATATCCAGCCATACCTAGAAATCGCATCAGTTGCTTTTTACAAATTGGAACTTGAAATTCAGAGATAGCTTTGACCTTAGCTTCTATAGGTTTAACTTGACCTTGTCCCACAATATGTCCTAAAAATGTGACACAAGCATGGCAAAACTCACTTTTGCTCAAATTAATTGTCAGATTCGCATCACTGAGTCGATCAAAGAATTTTCGAATGGTTTCCAAATGATCTTCCCAGGTGTTGTTGTAGATAATGACGTCATCGATATAAGCGTCACAATTATCAAGACCAAATGTTATCATGTTCATTAGACGTTGAAACGTTGCAGGCGAATTTTTCATTCCAAACGGCATGACTTTATATTGATAAAGTCCATCTGGAGTTGCAAATGCTGAAATTTCTTTTGCCCTTTCCGTCAGTGGAATTTGCCAGAATCCTTTTAAAAGGTCAAACTTGGTGACATATTCCGCATTTCCAATTTTATCAATGCAATCGTCCATTCTTGGGATTGGAAATGAATCAGTTTTGGTGACACTGTTGACTTTTCTATAGTCAGTACACATACGGAATGTATTATCTGGCTTGGGAACAAGAATACATGGTGAACTCCAGTTACTTTTACTTGGTTCTATGAAATCATTCTCCAGTAAATACTGAATTTCTTTCTTCAGATAGTTCTGTTTGAGAGGATTCATCCTATAAGGATGCTGTTTCACAGGCGCAGAATCTACAATGTCAACGTCATGATAAATTTTACTTGTTCGTGTTGGAACATCAGGAAACAAGTGCTCATAGTCATGTAATAGCTGTTTTAGTTCATTTCTTTCCTGTTGTTGTAGATGTGAAAGTTTCTGGTCTAGGTTGTTCAATATTTCTGAATTCCGAAGATTGGTTATACCAGAGTCACTATAGTCTGATTGTATTCCATCGTTGATATCTTCACTGTGTGGGACAGGAACAACTAAATTAACTGAATAATTAGCTGAGCTATCTCTGTCAAAATATTCCTTTAACATATTTATATGACAAAGTTGTTTCTGTTTCCGTCTCCCAGGAGTGTTAATGATATAATTTAAGTCATTTACTTTCTTTTCAACGGTATAAGGACCACAAAATTTAGCCTGAAGAGGATTCTGAGGTATGGGAAAGAGAGCCAGAACTTTGTCACCAGGTTTAAAACTCCTTTCCTGTGAATTTCTGTCACACCTTAATTTCATTTTTGACTGGGTATTGTGAAGATTAGTTCTTGCTACTTCACAGGCCTTTGACAACTTGTATTTGAAATCAGAAACATAATCAAGAAGATTAATCTTTGAATCTTCATTTGAAAGAAGTTTCTCTTTCAATAATTTCAATGGTCCACGGACAGTATGACCAAAAACTAGTTCAAAGGGACTAAAACCCAACGACTCTTGAACTGATTCCCTAACAGCAAACAACAACAAATGAACACCCTCATCCCAATCCTTTTCTGTATCAAAGCAATATGATCGAATCATATTCTTTAAAGTTTGATGAAATCTTTCCAAAGCACCTTGACTTTCAGGGTGATAGGCAGAAGATTTAAACTGTTGGATGCCTAGTTCATGCATAACTTGCTGGAAAATTCCAGACATAAAATTTGACCCTTGATCCGACTGGACAGATTTGGGAAGGCTAACAAGTGTAAAAAACTTCACCAAAGCTTTCACAATAGTTTTAGTTTTAATATTTCTCGGAGGAATTGCTTCTGGAAATCTTGTAGATGTACACATGATGGTCAACAAGTATTGGTTGCCCGACTTGGGTTTAGGTAAAGGACCAACACAGTCTACTATTATTCTACTAAATGGTTCATCAAATGCAGGAATAGGTTGCAGATGAGCCTTAGGTATCTTCTGATTGGGTTTTCCTACCATTTGACAAGTGTGACAAGATCTGCAGTATTTAGAAACATCACTTTTGAGTTTCGGCCAATAAAAATGATTCAAGATCTTGTGATAAGTCTTACGGACTCCTAAATGACCAGCCAAAGGAGTTTCATGGGCTAAATTAAGAATTTCCTGTCGATATGACTTAGGAACAACAATTTGATAGCTCACTGACCACTCGTCACCAGGGGGTACATCAGGTGGTCTCCATTTCCTCATAAGGGTACAAATCAGGGATTTCAGTTTCGACAGGATCAACTTTCTGATCCAAACAAGGCTTGTCAGTTACAAGTGGATTAACCACAACCTTATCTCCAGCTAGGTCATTGCCTAGTAATAAATGAACACCCTCTATGGGTAAAGAAGTCACTGCCCAAACAGTCACAGGTCCAGAAACTAAGTCTGATGCCAAATTTACACAATGAAGAGGAACATTTACAAAGCCGCACTCTACTCCCTGAACAAGAACACTTTCACTTGAAGAAGACTCCTCAGACAAAGGCAAAGTACCTGACAATAAAATACTCTGAGAAGCTCCAGTGTCCCTTAATATTTTAATTGGGATAGGTTTGGCAGAATCACCAATAAGTGATATAGAACCTTCTGACATGAATGGTTCATAAGCCTCCAAAATAGAATCAGACTGGGGTTTGTTTGAACCAACAAATGTATTGCTTTCAATACAAGACCGTGACCTTGACCTCGTAGAAATAAGAGCATTTGGAAAAGCTCTGTCTTTACTCTGTTGCTTATTTTTCAACTTGAAGCAATCAGAAATAACGTGCCCTTTCGTTTTACAATAAGTGCACGTAGGAAGAGATAAGGATTTCTGATCAGTCTTATCAGATGTTTGATTCCTAACAGTTGTGCTGTTGTGAAATTTGGAAATACTCGAATGAGATTGAAATGGCTTTTACCAGAAAACTGCTGAGAGGACGACTTATTGCCAAATGAAATTTTGTGAGTCAAGGAATAATCATCAGCCATACGAGCAGCATTTTCCAAAGTTTCCACATTCTGCTCGTCAAGATAGGTTTTAACATCACTATGGATGCACCTCTTGAACTCTTCAATTAATACGAGCTGTCTGAGGTTATCATAAGCTTGATCAACTTTCTTGGCTGAGCACCACCTATCAAATAGTTGTTCTTTATCCCTTGCAAATTCGACATGAGTTTGTCCAGTTTCTTTTCTACAATTCCTAAACCTTTGTCGATATGCCTCTGGTACCAACTCATAAGCTTTCAAGATGTACTCCTTAACCACATCATAATCAGTGCTTTGTTGTACTGACAGTGAAATGTAGACTTCACGAGCTTTGCCAATTAGTACACTTTGTAATAACAAAGTCCAATGCTCTCTGGGCCATTTCAAGTTTTCAGCTATTTTCTCGAAATGAAGAAAGTATTTATCTACTTCTTTTTCCTGAAAAGGGGGTACTAACCTAATATATCTAGTAACATCAAAACCTGAACTTGTGTTTAAAGGAGTGGAGTGTGCTCTGTTTGCCAGTTCTAATTCTCTTAATTTAAATTGCATTTCCCTTTCTTCTCTTTGCATCTGCATTTGTATTTGCCTCTCTTCCTTCTGCATTTGTAACTGCTTCTCTTCTTTCTCTCTCTCCATCTACCTCTCTTCTTTCTCTCTCTCCATCTGTATCCGCCTATCTTCTTTCTCTCTCTCCATCTGTATCTGCCTCTCTTCTTTCTCTCTCTGAATCTGAAGCTTTGCCAACTCTAAATCCATCTGGTTCTTTAACTCTAATTCCCTTAATTTCCTGTCAGAACCAGATACAGGCTTTCTCTTCAAACTTAAAGCACTATTTTCAAAAATTCCCTTTCCTACTAAATACTGAATTAAAATAATCTTTATTTCCTGTTTTGTCAATGATACTTTTGCCTCAGATAGACTGTATTTTCTGGCAAGCTCGAGCAACTCATCCTTTCTCATACACTCTAACCCCTCCTGGGTAGGTTTTGAAATGAAATTCTGAACATTAGATGCCATTGTAAATGCTTGTTGGTTTCACACAAAAAAATTTCTCTATATAAAATCTTTGCCAAAGACAAAAACAAAAAAAAATTCCAAGACAAAATCAATACGAATTTCAAAGATAAATTTAATATCTCTAATATGCTTTAAAGAAATTCAGATCCCAGAAGACGAGCCCCCAATTTCTGTTACGACTCTATGGTCTAAGAAAAATGTAACAGAAAGAAAGTGAAACCAACAAATCAAGTAGAAAAATCAACAAGCAATTTATTACTAGATAATTAAAATGAAAAATAAAAAGGTCACTTACAGTAATGGGTTTTGAAATCCTAATAATCCAATAAGAATGATTGTTCTAATCACAAGTCCTAAATATAGAATGTTCCGAATTCACGGCTGTGTCCTTGAATGTTATGATGTACTAATGGTCTCCAAAGCCCTGATGTACTAGAAATCTTGATGTGCTGATGTCAAAATGAAGTATTCCAAAATCTCTGAATAAGTTCACATAAATTCCAAAATCATCAATTAAAAATCCAAAATCCAAAAGTTTATGAGCACTGTTATAATCCAATGAATATTTAAAATAATTCCTCTCTTAGAATTTGGAATGAATTTTCACAACTGTAATAGCTCTTTACAAGACTGATGGTAATGTCAAAACTGAAAAAATGTCTACCAAACATGGCATATATAAAGATTGGTCACATGACAGAATGTTCTAGAACATGAGTCATCTTAATGGAATTTTACTTGTAAACAAAATCAACCTTGACCTTCAAATGGAGAAAACATTATATTGATCAAAACAACCTAATTCAAGGACACTAGTTAAACATGTTTTTCCTGATAAACATAAAGATTTAAGCAAATATTAAAGTGAAGAAACATTTATAATTTCCTAAAATATTTATAATATTATATAAACATCATACATAACAAATGACACTTGCATTACCGTCAGACCGACTACTGAAAGCAGCAAAGACTACATTTAATTAAAACTACATTTCACTGTCCAATGGATTTTAAAGACAGTAACTTGGTGTATTTTTGTATTTAATGTCTGTGAGATAGTGCCCATGTTTGTGGTGATGTTATTTGACAATTCTAAGTCAGTCAGGGCTGAGCAAATCCCATAGCCCGATGTCCCGGACTTATCATTTTTGAAGTCGGGCAAGTAAAATTTTCCAAGTCGCTAGTCCGGGACAAGTGCTTTTTAAAAAAGTAGGGCAAGTCGTTATTTTCGTGCTTTAATCACTATATCTACCTTTATTTGGCCAATCATGCCCTCCGGGCGTACTGAGTACTTGATGCTGTTCCTCTTCATGTATACATTTACATTCTGTATAACACATAAATGTGGTCAGTGATAATTTTCGCATATGCGCACGTTCTGTTACCGCTTGACTGCATATTGAGCTAAGCAACCAAATTATCGGCAAATCAAAACACGTCAAACAAAAGAAAGCCAGTATGATCAATTAGCAGTGTTTTAAGCGACTTTGTTGCATTGTGTTTACGCAAGCCAGATCCTCACGAGCGGCTCACTATGATTTTAATCCAGTGAGTCAGTGTAATTAAATTAATGAAAGGTACTTTACCGACATCAGTGTTGGTTTCCTTTATGAACTGATTAAATGACAGAAATGATTCTTTAATTTTTAATTCATTATACAGATGATTAACTTCCATGTGCGATATTGCGTTTGAAGCGAACAAATTACGCTAATTAATGAGCTGTCTCTGTTCATATTTAAAAGAGAACATGTATGTTATGATCACTTTAGAAGTAGTTGTCAAGCAAGCTGATAGTTACTCTGTGGATAAAATGAGTTTGCTAAATTATTTTCGCAAGGAAGGTAATAAGGGCGATTCAGAGAAGAAAATTTTTTGTGAAAGTGGAGGGATAAAACGTAAGACTGCTACTGAATGTGCGGTAGCTATTTCTCCAAAGAGACATAAGCAGAACCTTTGAGATGTTTTAGAGCATTTGACTACAGGCACTTTCGTCATGAGAGGGCAGCTCTGTTGAAATATGGGAGGGAAGACTTGCAGGTTCTTCTTGATCATCTTCAGGGCTGAGCAAATCCCATAGCCCGACGTCCCGGACAATTCATTTTTGAAGTCGGGCAAGTAAAAGTTTCCAAGTCGCTAGTCCGGGACTAGTGGATGAAAAAAAAATTTGCTCAGCCCTGTAAGTCTACAATTTTTTTTTTGTAAGTATATTAAATGCTTCACAGAAAACATATGGTATTTTCTTTTTATTCAGATTTGAATTCCAGTCATTTGCTATAGGCTGATTTGAAAAGATAACTTATTCTCATTTGGATGCCGTCACTTTTGGGGGGTCATACGCATTGACCCACCCTTGGGACCTCAAAACACACTTTTTGAGTCTCAAAAAAACCCCAACACTGCCTGGGAATATGGCAAGTATGTTATTTGGGAATACATGATCTATCCCAGATAATATTCATATGTGGACTATCCCCTCTTTATTATTCCAGATTTTACTGAGGTCCAAGCAGAAAGCAGATATCAGCTTCAAGCCAGGTGATCAAAAATATGATAAGAAACAAAGAAACCCAAAAGAAAGGCCTGGTAGTGCACCTATCACAAAAATGGAATACAATGAGGCACAAACAACATCAGGTGAAACTGACCACCTTCTACCACAAGAAGATGACATGATAAGGCCAAATGTTTTACTTCCTGAAGACAGTGAGGAGATCAAGGAACTGAGAAGAAAGTTAATGGAAGATATCAAACTTTTGTCTAAAGAGGACCTTATGAAATTAATTGGAAGATATCAAACTTTTGTCTAAAGAGGACCTTATGAATTTAATTGGAAGATATCAAACTTTTGTCTAAAGAGGACCTTATGAAATTAATTGGAAGATATCAAACTTTTGTCTAAAGAGGACCTTATGAAATTAAATGGAAGATATCAAACTTTTGTCTAAAGTGGACCTTACGAAATTAATTGGAAGATATCAAACTTTTGTCTAAAGAAGACCTTATGAAATTAAATGCCTGATGGCTTTGTTGTTGACAGTAGCACCATCATTGTTGTTGACAGTAGTACCATCATTAGACTATCATAGAGCTTAATAGATATTACTTCAAAAGTTTGAATACTAAGTAAATCTTTTGATTGCTAATATTGAATTTAGTATCTAAAAATTAGTACTGCATTGAATGAAAGTCTGAATATTATAAAGCCAGACATTCATTAGAGTCTTCAGATTGTTTGTTGCTGAAAATAGTAAAAAAATATTGTAGATTTGTGGTAAGAAGCAGTTTACTGGCAAATATGTCAATTTATGTATAATGAGTACTTTAGTTAGATATTCTCTTTTAGAAAACATCCGTGTTATGAAGTTAAAAGAAATGTTAGCCTTTAGTGCACACAAATGTGAAGGTGTTTGAATGTTTCTCATCTTTATAATTACTTTTAATTCTGTGATAAATTGTTTGTATGCTATTCATGTTCAGTATGAAAGTTTTACATTGTAATATTTTTACAATGAATTATAATGCCAGTTTGTGAAATTATGATGCCAACTGAATGGAAGCATGTCATAATCATGGTGTAATGCCAATTTGTGAAATTATGATGTCAACTGAATGGAAGCATGCCATAATCATGTTTGTATGCTACTGCCATATTTTATGGAGAGGTTATATTTTGTTGCCCTTGCCTGTTCATGTTTTATGTCATGAATCTGGGTCCTTTAAATATAGTTTGAAGAAAATTATGTTTATGTCCCATACATCATGAATATGGCTCCTTTCAATAATTTTTGAAGAAAATCATGCTTTATGTTTCTTGCATCATGAATTTGACTCCTTTCAATAAATTTTGAAGAAAATCATGCGTTTTGTCCCACACATCACGAATTTGAGTCCTCAATGACTCAGTATGCCCTTGCATCTTAAACCAAAATTTCTTCAGTTAAACCATATTTGGTGTGGGAATCTAATTTCAAATTTAATTGTAACTTTTATATTCATTCCAATATTATAGTCTTAATTGTAGTAATGTATGTTGTGTTTAATCCATGGTATTCAGGATATACTTGATTTCTAAAATTATGTTATGTACTTTTGGGAGATGATGATGGGATAGAGAGAGAGAGAAAGAGAGAGAATTTGAAGCCTTTTTATCAGAGCTATTCTTAACAAAATAAAGATAGTGGAGTTTAATATATTGTAATAGGCAGAAATTTGAGCCTCTAAATATTTTAAAATTGTTTTTAATTAAGTTCATTAATTGCAAAGCTCTCGGTGGTAAAGCAGATTGGGTGGGTGTCGTCAACATTTACAGTCAGTATTTTCTTCATTAATACCTACAGTTATCCAATGCCAAATGATGGTTTGTATAATTCCTATTTATATTTCATATTCACATATAAACTGACTATAAATCATGCTTTAACTATTTAATAAATTCATGATGTTACGCCGTTAATCGATGTGTATCAGCCTTGTTTCCAGGTTTGTCACATTTGGAACACTTCTGTAGTTAACTTACTTAATGGTCGCTTACGGTATCATCCATTTTAAAGCTAAACATTTTTTTTATATTGCCAATTGTGACCATTTAGACTTATATTCAGTGTATGCACACTTAGCTAACACACCAAGTAATCTAGGTCTTTAATCACAGTCATTAATTAAGGTGTGGTTTTGTTGTTATCAGTAGCAAAGTACCGTTGCCCTTGCGAGCGCACATTTGCAGAATTTTTCCCTGTGCTTGCTACCCAGATATTGGCAGAATTTTCCCTGCCAGGTGCAGAATTTGTCAGAATTCCATGTGGAGTATAAAAGGGCTTGTCAGCATCCGTGCTAGGTCCTGGTCGGGTTTCTGAGGGTCGTGCAAAGTGTTCTGTGTGTTCAGACAGTGCGTGAGAAAGTTGTTTTACTATTTTACTACAAAGTCCATATAAGGCAGTGCACAAAGAAAAGGTAACTCTTTTGCTTACTATTTTTTCTGCGAATCAGCAATTTGCATTTACTTTCACAATGTCAAGAAAAATAACATTTTTTATAGTAAGTTTTGGACAGGTCTAAAAGTAAGTTCTGAAATCTGCATCTGTATAATCTAAACATTTCGGGATATTTATTCTTTCATTTTTATGTTTTAAAATCAGCAACTTTAGCTTAAATATTTGCCCAATCAGTTAAATTATATGCAGACATTATTTTTCATGATCATGTGAGGTCAAGTCAGGTGTTTCTTGCAGATGTTATTAAAATAATACTACTTATTGCAGTTCAATAGAAATAGGAAATCACAGATTAATAATAATAATAATAATAATAAGTGCAATTTTGATTATGAAGCCACAGAGCATTTCTCAAGGCTCTATTCATAAGTTATTTGTTATATTGTTAAGCTATTGAGTGTTTCTCAAGGCTTTGTTTGAAGTTAACCCATATGAATATAATGTTTTCGAAAATCTATCACTAAATAATAAATTAATATAAAATCTGAACATTAAAACTTCTGATATTTATAAATGTTTATATCAAATTCTATCATAAAAAACTCTTATTTAAATTAAGTATTTTTGTCCAAATGCATACTACCACTGTGATATCAAGTCAATCAGTCATGATATAGAAGTGATGCACCTGATATTTGGGTCTTGAATTTTTACTGCCATATGACTTAATAAACCAGATGAAACTTAAATTTGAGTCTGCGTTGCATCCCTAGTCCCATTTTTATAGCTAGGATTGCCCACTTCATCAGGGAATCACACAGACCTCTTGGAGTTCTGGTCTAAGTTTAACTGGGCCCATTATTCTAAGGAGAGGTTATCAGTCACAAAGCACGCAGTGAATCATTGAATGGTCACTGAGTTATTGGGCAGCGCTATCCCGTAATTGTAAGCCTTTTTATCAGAGCTATTCCTAACAAAATAAATACAGCGGAGTTTAATACATTTTAGAACTTTTGTCATCAAACTGTAGTAACAGAAGTTAGAGAAAAATAAACAAACCAAACACTTTTTTCCCATTTGTTTTTTTAATCTTACAAAACAAGTTTTCTGCGTAATCTTGTAGCTTTCCACTTATATAATTAGACAATGTGATATGCTTAATTCATAACATATTGGCCTACATTACCATTTTCCAATGTCTTTTATCTGTTCATTTACTATGCTATAGTATCTGTGCTTCCATCTGTCAAACTTTCCTTTCTACTTCTTAACTTTAGGACATTTGAGATTAAGAAATCAAATTTGGTATACTTATATATCATCACTAGAAGGTTTGTCACATACACATTGGGGGTCCTGTCTTCACGGTCAAGGTCAGGGCTCAATATTTTATATTTTCCACCACACTTTCCTTTCCATTCTTTAACTTCAAAGCCGATCAAAATAAAAGTATAAAACTAAGCATACTTACACATCATCACTAGAAGGTATGTTGTGTACCATTTGTGGGTTCTATCTTTAAGGTCAAAGGTTATTGCCTAATATTCGATTTATCAAACAATTTCTAAAACTGACAGTAATGTACAAGGAAACTGCAATTGCAGTGAAAGGAAGTCTTTAGGCTCAATGTGGCAGATGGAAAAACTTCAGTCCTGTTGAGTATGGTTTGTAATATTCATAAGTAGAACACTTCAGTCCATCCAAATTGATAGCACACACTGTTGAGTATGGTTTGTAGTATTCATAAGTAGAACACTTCAGTCCATCCAAATTGATAGCACACACTGTTGAGTATGGTTTGTAGTATTCATAAGTAGAACACTTCAGTCCATCCAAATTGATAGCACACACTCTGTTGAGTATGGTTTGTGGTATTCATAAGTAGAACACTTCAGTCCATCCAAATTGATAGCACACACTCTGTTGAGTATGGTTTGTGGTATTCATAAGTAGAACACCTCAGTGTTTTTGTCCTCTATCTACTGTTAATGTGTCTCATTTGATTATCACCATGGTATCAACTATTAAGCTAGTTGCTTTCTATGTATTCTCAATTATATATGCAATTTATGGTAAACTGGTAATACACAGTGTTCATTTCTTCAAATAAACAACATATCTCTGTTTTGACTATGAAACTTTTACCCTATGTTACATAATGGGCTAGGACGCATCGGTGTTGCAATTGGGGGGGGGGGGGGGGGAGGGGGGGCACAAACTTTTGAAACACCTTTGTGACAAATTGTTGGATCATATCATTTTATACAGAAACAGCAGACATTGACAGAATATTTATATCCAAATTGCAAAAGAAACAATGGCATATCCAACAATAACTTTTCTCAATCTTACCTTCTGTCTGTCTGTCAGTCCATTTGGTATTCACAGTTTGGGATACATTTGCATAGAGTTCAGTTTCTTGTGCACTATTTTGCGCATACCTGCCTAATCTGAGATCCAACTGTTGCATAATGAATACTCCATTATTCAGACAAAAATAGGTCACTGTGACCTAAATTTAACACTTCAACGCAGTGCTTAAAATTTTATTCAGGCTTACTTTCTCAAATAATGTATACTAGCAAAGTTGTACAACTTAGTTTTATATGCATCAATAGGAATATTACATCATCAGACAAAACTAAGTCACTGTGTTATAAATTTAACACTTTCTCAAATACTGTATAATGGCAGTCATACAACTTATATATGCATCAATAGAAGTATTACATTATCAGACAAAACAAAGTCATGGTGACCATGTTTTCAGACTAGTAATTTGTTTTTCATTTAGAACTGTTTCTTAGACACTATTATCTGTACATTCATCTTCTCTTGTACATTACTGTCAGTTTAATTCAGTCAAAATTAGGTCTCTGTGACCTTTAATACAAGCTCTGATTACAGGCATTTAGTTTTGCCTTGAGTTGAATTTCTTAGACACCATTGCCAGCAGAGACATATAACCTGATATTTCAATGCACCATTTAGGCTTTCCTGAACAACCTTTCAATGGGAGGGTATGTATAATGTGCAAAACTATTTTTTTGGGGATAATATGTACATTCTTGTATTATAGGCAGTTTTCCATATTGGTATATGCTAATATGCTAAGATCATGTAAGTAAAGACAAGAAACTTATAGCCAGAAACTGTACTAATGTTCACTACAAATGCATTTAATTGTAATCCTTCTTATTTTCTGTTGTCATCAATTAGTTTCCTAAACCAAACTTCATAAATCTCAAGGTAATAAAAATGATATAGCGTAATTCTGAGCTCATTCAGACTGCTCCCCCTCTCTCTGTCTGTCTGTCTGTCTGTCTCTCTCTATATAAAGTGCAACATACACTGTATTTGATTTCCTACTCTGATGTGGTAAATTGGGCAGAAAATACACTAATTCAAAACTGATTCTTTTATCCTGCAGTCAGGCAAGCGGAATATACCACTGAACCATTGTGTTGGCCTTGCTAATAAGGCAGGCTTTCATTAATCATATATTCTTTAAACTTTACCAAGAAAGGTCATGTGGGATTTCTTTTCCTGGACCATTATATCTTTGAGCTTGTATTTCTTCTTTTTCATTTTGTACCCCTCTTAACACACTAATCTTTCACACATATTCTACACAAGAATAAACTTGTTTGTTACTCCTCTTTATTTGCAAAGCATCATAACACACTAATCTTTCACACACATTCTACAAAAGATTAAACTTTTTTTACCCCTCTTTATTTGCAAAGCATCATAACACACTAATCTTCCACACACATTCTACACAAGAATAAACTTGTTTGTACCCTTCTTTATTTGCAAAGCATCATAACACACTAATCTCTAACAACCATTTAACACAACAATAAATTTGTCATCCTCTCTCAATAACTCTCTCTTCCCTATAAATGCATTTATACAGAGGGCTTTCATTCCATTCATTATAATAATTATTTCTTCTTTTTTTTTTAATTATTCCCCATCAGTATCCATATAATGTCATGTAAAGGCAGAGTTATTCCCCATCAGTATCCATAGAATGTCATGTAAAGGCAGACATTCCCCATCAGTATCCATAGAATGTCATGTAAAGGCAGTCATACCCCAGCTGTATCTATAGAATGTGATGTAAAGGCAGAGTTATTCCCCATATGTATCCATAGAATGTGATGTAAAGGCAGAGCCATTCCCCATCTGTATCCATAGAATGTCATGTAAAGGCAGAGTTATTCCCCATCAGTATCCATAGAATGTCATGTAATGGCAGAGTTATTCCCCATTTGTATCAATAAAATGTCATGAAAAGGCAGAGTAATCCCCCATTTGTATCCACAGAATGTCATGTAAAGGCAGTCATACCCCCATCTGTATCCATAGAATGTCATGTAAAGGCAGTCATTCCCCATCTGTATCCATAGAATGTCATGTAAAGGCGGTGTAATCCCCCATCTGTATCCACAGAATGTCATGTAAAGGCAGAGTTATTCCCCATCAGTATCCATAGAATGTCATGTAATGGCAGAGTTATTCCCCATTTGTATCAATAAAATGTCATGAAAAGGCAGAGTAATCCCCCATTTGTATCCACAGAATGTCATGTAAAGGCAGTCATACCCCCATCTGTATCCATAGAATGTCATGTAAAGGCAGTCATTCCCCATCTGTATCCATAGAATGTCATGTAAAGGCGGTGTAATTCCCAATCTGTATCCACAGAATGTCATGTAAGGCAGAGTTATTCCCCATGTGTATCCATAGATTGTCATGTAAAGGCAGAGTTATTCCCATGTGTATCCATAGAATGTCATGTAAAGGCAGAGTTATTCCTCATCTGTATCCACAGAATGTCATGTAAATTCAGAGTCACCTTGGTCTAATCTTCTTTATCCACATTCACTTTTATATGACAAATCTACGGGAAATCTTTTGTGTCAAAGAGAGAGAGAGAGAGAGAGAGAGAGAGAGAGAGAGAGAGAGAGAGAGAGAGAGAGAGAGAGAGAGAGAGAGAGAGAGATACATGCATGCACACATACTGCACACGTTAAATGTACACAAGTTAACTTTTTGTTATTGTAGAGTTATGATCCAATAACAAAAAAACTGCTTTTCTTTTATAAATAGTGAGTTACAAGATTTATGTGCGTTTTAAAACCCTAAATCTCCTATGTCATTACATACAGATTCTATCATCTCGATAAACACGAGATAAGTATCCTAAACGAAACGAAGCTGCATAATCGCTTTCATCAACATTAGTATATTTTTCTTCGTTTCGTTAAAGAAATACACTGCAACTTTAACCGGCTTCGGCATTCCTTGGCTACCGTCGCATTTCGCATTTCAACCAAGTGAAACTTATGTCAACGGAACTTGGAAAGGCGTCCACTTGATTGTCAGAATTTTATTCCGTTAGGAAAAAGACATCAGAGTAAGTATAGTTCGACTAAAGAGGTAGACTTTACTTTGTTGAAAAGTGTCAATATGGGCTGCCAAGTGTGTGAGATATTCCTGAAAATGTGGCTTCTAGTTCCCCTGTCAGTCGACCGGGGATGACCCTACACAACGATTTCTTTTTAAATAGTAAGACCAAACATCATAAATATCAGAGTAGACGTCTTACATTGTAGCACAAGGGAATAACTCTGATGAGCTTAGAGTAAAAGCCTTTGTATGCTTGTACATTCAAGATTGCTATTTTTGTGTATCACGTGATACGCATACCACATTTAGACTACGTTATGGTCGATCTCTGCTATATGGTGGAAACATTCGGATAAGCACAAGGTAGTCCTACAATGTAAGACGTCCATCCTGATATTTATGTTGTTTGGGTGCCCCCAAACATCATAAATATAATGGTGGACGTTAGGGGTGAAAAGATTCATTGATATATCGATACTTTTGCCATATCGATA
Source organism: Margaritifera margaritifera (assembly GCA_029931535.1). Classification (NCBI taxonomy): domain Eukaryota; kingdom Metazoa; phylum Mollusca; class Bivalvia; order Unionida; family Margaritiferidae; genus Margaritifera; species Margaritifera margaritifera. Next base: position 1,064,996 of record JAQPZY010001153.1, read on the forward strand.
CACGTATCGATTCAAGAGGTTAAGAATCGATACAAAACTATACCTACCCTATATAAGTTACTTTAATCTTCAGCAGTCATGAATAATTATTAGTCATTTGCCTTTTTATTCTTTAAACTGAGAATCGATAATGTATCGTATCGTATGCTGTGTATTGTGAATCGTATCGATATGAGGCACAGGTGTATCGTTTCACCCCTAGTGGACGTCTTACATTGTAGGACTAAAGGACAAGGTAGAGAGGAATAATATACATGTACATGTATGTGTACATGTTATTGGCTTATGGTTTTGCATTCTTACCAGGTAAGACACTATGGTTAGGGATATATATATCGATCGTGTATATATATATATATATATATATATATATATATATATATATATATATATATATATGGATCGTGTGTACAACACATTTATTCATGCATTTACCTTTTGAATCGGGCTCTTGTGCTTGGGCCTGAGGTTAGAATGAAAACAAGGGTGTATCTTTTCCACATAGAGTCCTATACAAGGGCATATCTTTTGCAGATAGAGTCCTATGGTTTCTGCAAAAACTGATAGAAGATATACAGTTGTAAGTGTCCCAACCAACATAGTACAAAATTAATTAACCAAGTTCATCAGTACTCTGTATTAACAAGTTCGAGTGCTAATGGTGCTCTACAGTTTAGTATTTTGAATAGGGGTTAGATTTGTAAAGAAAAACAATTTCCCAGGTTTTCCTCACCGGTTATCTTGGCTATTTATACCTTGTATATCTTGGGTATTATTAAAAGAACTTTTAATTCTCTTTGTTTTGGTGTATGATTGATGGGTGTAATTTGGGTTACAGAGTAGACAGCTTGGTCTTACTTCAGATGTGCATCTATAAAAAAAAAACTGCTAGCTCTGCTTGGTCATTTTCACTTCCTGGACTTCAAAGGTAAATTGTAAAAAAAAAGAGCAGATAACTTTTTTACTTTTTATATATTTTTTAATTCATTCATTGTACTTTCAGAAGCTGGTATTGCCTACTCTGGCAAAATTTGTTTTCCTTGTTTTAATAACTGCTAAAAATAGTGTACTTTGGACTAATTCATGTTGATTTTTAGAGCACATGGGAGTGACCATTTTTGTCAGCTGTGTACTTAGATCATGTACAATTTCCATATGTACAATATGTAAAGAAATGTCAGCCACAGTACATGAAAATAGCATAGAGGTATGTAAACATTCTCTTCATTGTGCATGTTCCAAATTGAAACAACTTCACCTTACACCTGTCACTCTCTCAGAAGTACATAATATCTGTAGAGCACCTCCATTAGGCGTAATATGAATACACATACTTAATACTGATTATTTATGAGATCCATTAGACATTATGAATCATACACCACTTCCTGTCTTTGAAAGTATTTACCTGGCACAGTTACTATCTAGCTTGGGATTATTTAATCCCTTTATACCTTACAAATTTCAAACTAAACTTTGTTCCATCCACTCCGACTTTTTTAATTTGGAAAAATAAAGTTGTTCACTGTGAGTGCAATGTTAAAGAAATGCTATTTATAGTACAATGACGGCCTAATACACTTCATAATGTGCATGGATGCGACCCAAATCCTTGCGATGGTAAAAATAAAAGTCAGTTCATTTATACTGTATACAACGTGCTAGATACCACCCGCTATAATCAGTAAAATTAAAATAAATGGTACAAAACTACAGTGATAAATTCTCTGAATCATAAAAATGTAATGTAAGTAGAATGTAGACTCTGTCATTTTTTTAAAATTATATGCCACACATTTCAAAATAATGCAGTCTGAATAAAAATGGCATCATAATATCTTTGTAAGTATCATTTAAAATATCAGTGCTTTGACTACATTTAAAGTAATAATTAAAATATTCAGATGACATTATTTGTAAAACTTTTTTACGAAATCAATGATGAATTCAAATAATAATAGAAATAATATAGTCAAATCATATGGTTGATAGTTTTATTGTAAGGTGCATAGTTGTGATGTGGATCTATACTGTATACACCATGCAAGATGCCTACCGCTTTAATGACTATGACTATAATAAAGGGATACAAAGCAACATTAAAAAAATTCTCTAAATCATAAATATGTCCGATAATGAGATTATAGATTTGTATAATTTTTAGATGTTAAACATTCCACAAAAATGCACTATGAACAGAAGTATCTTCATAGAGCTGTGTTTAATTCATATTTAGATAGCATTTAGCATGCCAGCAATTTGATTAACATTATACAAGAATATGTAATGTAGACATTATTATTATTAATATTATTGTTGTTGTTGTTGATATTGAAAATACAAATACAAATAATTCCTAAATATAAGTGTAAATGTCTGATAAACATATAAATAATTATTATTAAGATTATTAATGTTAAAAGTATGATAAAAAAATCTCAGCCATTATTATACAATATTATTTCTATTTTTATTTGTATTCATCATTGATCTGGGGAAAAAAAGCATTGTCATCTGATTATTTTAATTATTACTTATTCTGCGTGAATATGTTTATGGTTCTTTATGTCTTCTATAATAATAATAATAAGGTCTAAATTAGTGCTATTTTAAATGTACATGTACTTATGATTTTTACAAAAATATTATAAAACGATTTTTATTCAGAATGCATTTTTTTTTTAATGTGTAGCATATAACTACCCAAGAAATTATAAAGTCTATATGCTACTTACATTACATTGGTATGATTCAGAGAATTTTGTCACTGTAGTTTCATACCCTTTGTTTTAATTTCACTGGTTATAGTGGTTGGTATCTTGTACGTTGCATACAGTATAAATGTACCGACTTTTATTTTTACCTTCGTGAGGATCCTTAGCGCAACCATGCACCTTACAACATGTATTAGGCTGTCCTTGTACTATAATTAGCATTTCTTTAACATTGCACTCGCCTTTAACAACTTTATTTTTCCAAATTAAAAAAGTTTGCACAGATAGAATAAGGTTTGGTTTGAAATTTGGTTAAACGGGTCCAGATTATAGGTCCTTTGATTTAGAGTTACCATCGCCCTTTCAAAATTGAGAACTGAGAGAATGAGAATATCTGTGTGCAACATACATAAGCTGAGGTCAAGACAATTAATCAGAGGTACTTAAATAAAAAGCATAATTGAGCGACAAAGAACAAGATGATATATACATATGTAATGCTTTACTGATTTGTGATTATACTATAAAATGACCCAATCTCAACCAGTTACACACATATACCGTATGGCAATCCTTTCTTAGCCAGTAGCACACATATACTGTATAGCGACCCAGTCTCCACCAGGTCCACACATATACCATATAGTGACCAAATCTCACCCAGTACCACCCGTATACCATGTAGCGACCCAATCTCAGCCAGTTCCACACATATACCATATAGCGATAATTTTTAGCAGTGGAAAAAGTTGATCACTTTAGCGATCTGAGAATGAAATCGCGAAAATATATTCTGTCACAACTGACCACCATAGATATTATAACCCCTCTAGATCTCCAATCGCTGAAAAATAGAACTCGCCAAAGTTTCCATTCATTGTCTTCTAGCAAACTTGTCAATTTCTTCGTCTGCCCAAGATAGAGTTAAGACGATATATTTAAGTTTTGGAGGGTTCAGATATAGCTTGGAAAAGTTAGGAAGATTTTACATGATGCAACAGTATGTAATATAACGTCACATCATACCATGTATTCATGCGCTATTGTAATGATAAAAAAGAACTAAAATAAAGTTGAATTTTTATTCTTTTTTAATTTTTTGGAAATCATATCAAGATAGAATTTATTATATACAAAACTGAGGTAAACAATGCATAAATAATATTTATGATGTTAGATATGGTGGTATTGCCTGAAATACATGGGGCTTGCAAGCTTACCCCATTGTAATTCAGTCTCACTCACAATATCTAACAGTTGACATTGTAATCATATTATTCACCCGTCTCGTGATTACTTATGTCGATACATGGAGGGATGATCCAGTAGATTTTGCTCATATTGGACATTATCAAAAATCTATTGGGTGCAGTTAAGCACATGGCGGACCCAATAAGTTTTTTGCTGCATAGCAAGACATAGAATTTCTATCTTGATGTAAAATCATGCTACGTCATACCATGTATTTATACGATATATATATGTGATACAAAAGTAATTCAAGATTTTTCAACATCTGTATTCTCTTGAATGTTGTGGAAAGACATTCACGCATAATGTTATTTAACCCAAAGGGGTACACAATGAATAAATTATAGCTTTTTTGCTGTTGGCTTCTGTGGTTTCCTCAAAAGATGGTGGGCCTCACAAGTTTGCGCCATTGTACTGCACACTCTTACACAAATAATAAATTTAAGACAGCATAAAAGATTTATTGACTGCTTTTGGCACAGGCAGGAATACATTAATTTTCTGCCATGTAACATTACATTCAAGTTAGTTTATTATGATACTTCATGTAATGTCATGTATAAATTTCTGAGCGATTCTGTTGTAAATAAAGTACTATATCCAGGTAATTCTATTATAATGTAAGAGTACATATGATATGTGACGTGATGTCATGTGTAAATTATATTGTAAATAGAGTACTACATCCACGTAATTAGATTACAATGTAATAGTACATATGATATGTGACGTGATGTCATGTGTAAATTATATTGTAAATAGAGTACTACATCCACGTAATTCGATTACAATGTAATAGTACATACGATATGTGACGTGATGTCATGTGTAAATTATATTGTAAATAGAGTACTACATCCACATAATTCGATTACAGTGTAATAGTACATATGATATGTGACGTGATGTCATGTGTAAATTATATTGTAAATAGAGTACTACATCCATGTAATTCGATTACAATGTAATAGTACATATGATATGTGACATGATGTCATGTGTAAATTATATTATAAATAGAGTACTACATCCACGTAATTCGATTACAATGTAATAGTACATATGATATGTGACGTGATGTCATGTGTAAATTATATTGTAAATAGAGTACTACATCCACGTAATTCGATTACAGTGTAATAGTACATATGATATGTGACGTGATGTCATGTGTAAATTATATTGTAAATAGAGTACTACATCCATGTAATTCGATTACAATGTAATAGTACATATGATATGTGACGTGATGTCATGTGTAAATTATATTGTAAATAGAGTACTACATCCACGTAATTCGATTACAATGTAATAGTACATATGATATGTGACGTGATGTCATGTGTAAATTATATTGTAAATAGAGTACTACATCCACGTAATTCGATTACAATGTAATAGTACATATGATACGTCACATGATGTCATGTATACATTTTTAAGTGATTTTGTTCTAAATAAAGTATAATATGTATATTTGACATGATTTATTTATACCCAATTTTTATTTTTTTTTACATTTAGGGAAAATCAAATTTAACAGTTTGTTTTTTATGATAAATTGCTATATTATAAATAATGTATCGTGCCTTTACTGTTGGATATCGTAGTCTAGTCAAAAACTCAGGGACTCACAAGTTCTTCAAGTTGTTCATGGCTCTTTTCCAAAATATGCAGTATAACGCGATATATCTCCACTCATTCTGTTAATGAGTTATGATATTTGCTTTACATTGAAAACACATGTTATATGGATATTGTGAAAATATATCGATTTTCCATCTTAATCTCTGATGCTAATATTCAATCTGTTAAATGTACCCGATTTAATGGGTACTAACAATACATGAAACAAAATCTCTGTGAAAAACATTATGCTGTAGCTGGCAAAGACTCAAATAAACACAAATAATAGCCATTTGTGTAAATTTTGTGTTATTACATTGCTCAAGATTAATGCACGGATATTTTTATCATTTCAAAAGGCCACAAACTGTATCCAATATGTGTTAAGGTATCCAGCTATTGAATCCTTTCAATTTATCAGTGTAATTGGTGATGCTATGCGAAGTGACTTTAATTTCGAGTTGTGTTTCAAACATTCTATATCACTACTTTCTTCATTATTGCCATTTTTAATCATTCCATCTCTGATTTTTTTCACATACATTTCAAGGTTGTAATAACCATCAGGAATTAAATTATCACTTGTTTTAGTCTTGTCATTGACGTAAGGGAACATGTTGCTCTTCAGTTCATCGAAATGTAATATATATAAAATCTATTCTGTTTAATTAAATGGATAGTTTGCCATTTCCGTCATCAATTGGATTGGTAAAATATATTTCTTTCTCTGGGAGTCCAACGATTATAATATTGCTGTCTTGCTTGGCAAATTCTGTGCCGTTCATTTTTGTCACTATTTACTGAGTATATGTAAGTATTTTATCAGGTAAAACCCCATTTGCTATCAGGTTGTCGATTCTGAACTGGCAAAAAGAAACTGGAATGTTCAGCTTAACTTCTTCAACATATATTATTGATGGTGGACCAGTTGTATACTTCAAAAGGTTTTCTTTCGCAATAGCATGCTGTAAGCAACAATATAGGACAGAGTTTATCGTTCTAAATGGCTGATATCGCAGACGGCATAGCCTTGTCACCAGTGTTAAGGTCTGCCGGAGGCAGATTACAGAAGGTGGTCTTTGCAGAACAAGACAAAGACCAGTGTTTGACACATCTTTGCTACCATCCTGAAAGTTGCTTACAAAAATATAAATCAATTATGGGAACAAAGTAAATGGATAAAGAAAATATAACATGCTACAGTGAACGAATGGTTAACTGAAGAATCTACGTACACATTTAACAAGCAGTCTACAAACCAATTTCCATCAAGCAAGTTATATGTTAGTTAGATAGATGACCTGAGGTCAGCAGACATTGCTGACATGCAAGCATGCAAGGGAGATGACATACACTTCGCTTTTATTGTAATCTTCAAAGAAAGAAAGCCTGAAGATTTGATGAGAGAAAAGAGTTTCAGAATAGGAAAGTTGCGGATTTTATGGATAAGGAAAACATCAAATACTTTTCAACTTGCTCAGACCAACAGCAAAAAATAATCTGTAGTGGAAAGAAGCAGCAGACCTCTGAAGATTAGAATGTGGAAGTAATTCACTCAGAATTAAACACGAAATAGGGTTGACGTTTTACTGAAGCTAATTGAGGGATACAATAACACTCATCACATGTTAATATAAATGACTCCATTTGAAGCTAGCAGGGATAAAAATAGATCAGATGCAGTCTATTTGGTTACTTGACATCTGATGCACACTAATAAGTTCAAAATTGGTGAAACATAATTTCGAAATACAAATCAATATTTGCAAAGGGCTACCTTCCTAACTTTACCATCAAAATATTTAAAATCAGACACGTACATCTAGGTGATATGGTATTTACGAGCTAATGATTTAAAATATATAGATGGTATATTTTATGAACAAGAATTATCTTTATATGACACATACGAAGAGGACATATACACAGTTGAAAAGTTTTGAAGACCATAAGAATTTGGATGCTTAACAATATTACGAAGATCAGTAAATATTACTTCAGTGATGTGCAATTCATTTGTAAATGTTAGTGTTGTTTTCAGTGTTGAAACTACGAAAATGACTCTAGATCTGTTTAATATCGTTAGATTTAGAAATTATTTTAGAAAGTAGTTTCTCTAAGTTTCTGTAATAAGGAGTTCTGATTTGTTGATAAAATACCTTTAGCTTTCCGAGTCTATTTAACGATGAAACCTGCCTCAAAGTTTATGTTCTTCAACTATTTCAGGGGAAACCACCCAGGAAGTACAAGTTATTCACATCTTTAGTTTTAACAGGATTGTGTGTGTTTAAAAGATGTTTAGTGAAAAGAGCACCTGTTCATCAGCAGTTGATCTGAATTAGATGATGGAGATGTGATAAGATGGCATAGATCAAACAGATGCATGATTTCAAACTATTTCTGGATTCCAGGTTACAAAACTCAGTGCTGTTATACTCCAAATATATTTGTTCAGAAATGAGTTGTAGAGGCCTAAAACATCAATTCTGTTACCTGACAGGTACAAATTAATTTCATCATGTTTTGAAACTTAATGTCTGACATTCAAGTTCATCAATTTCAAGCCTTTGTAATATTCACGAGACAACGATCTGACATTTGCTTTGTATTGGAGACCTGTATATTTCATAAAAGTCTTGTTCTTCTGTGGTGTCTTGTACTGCTTATCATCAGTATGCTTGTAATTATGTTTATCTACTTCAGGAAATGATCTTTATATTTCATTACAAGGAAGTCATTTCATATTTTAAGGTGCTTATTGAGTGCAACATCCCGAAGTAGATATGACCACTTATTGGAAGACAACTAACACAGTCCAAGGCTGCTTGGAACAACTCTGTATGGCGGAAGTCTTTGCTGACGTTCATTTTGTGTTTCCACAATGTCAAGTTCATCTTCCTGCCCATCGCCTAATATTAGCCATGAGGAGCCCGGTATTTGAGGCCATGTTTTACGGAGGACTGTCTGAGTCATCACATGATATCAGGATTGAGGACGTTCCCATGGAGATCTTTAGTCTTCTGTTGAAGTAAGATATTTTAATATTCCGTTAGAATTAAAAAATGTGTGCCCTTCAAGATAATTAAACCAATAAAATATGAAAGAAAAAGATTTTACTATATCAGTCAACTTGTTTGCACTTAGGTGTATAAGCAAGTTTAGCATTTATGTTTTATCCACGTGCTTGCTTAATCAGAAAATTCTGATTAAATCAAAAATATAACAACAGAGTTTAAATGTTCAATTTGTGTTGTATTCGTTCATTTGTCATCATTTTAGACACAAACAAAATTTACTATACTACTAACTTTTGTCCACCTCAGTATTTGATCTGCCCACACCAGATCTTGTATGCTTTCTTTTTCTACAAGTATATTCTAAAAGTGCTTAATTCAGTACAGTAGCAATTACAATGCAGTAAACAAGGCTCAAGCCTCCATCTACACAAAGAAAAACATATGACATAATCTGGTTTGCCAGGATATTTTAGGCACTGAGGCAATCCACAAACTAATCAAGCCATGTCTTGCATTGTTATTTCAAAATAATAATTAACTTCCTGATGTCCTACTCAATAAAGATAAAATTCATCAAGGCTGGCGAAATAATCCATTTTATGTAATGTTTCAATAAAGAACGGCTATGGAATGAACCAGTTTGAACTCTTTGAAAGACAGAGAGAGAGAGAGAGAGAGAGAGAGAGAGAGAGAGAAATGTGTTACATGGTATACCTTAAATATCTTACAAAAATTTCACTAAGATACCATTTTAATAACAAAATATGTTTCATTTTCTTGAGAAGTGTTAAAACATGCACTTCATACAGAGACGTTATTTTGTCCATTTGACATTCACACTCTTTTCAGTTAGTGGTATGAATAGGACAGTCCAGATTTAGTGTAAAAACGAAGGTCTGTTATGATTTTATTCCCTTCGATAATTTTGCTTTGACATTTGACATGAAAATGGTTGACACCTTTATCATGAAATCTTTAAGAAAGTTGAATATTTCTTTAGGGTCTTCTATAGGAATTTCAAATATAATATTCATTGAATGTTGCATTTCTATTCCATCATATCCTGGCTAACTGCTATGGTAAGCAGTTGTTCTGTGTGCATGGGGCAATGTATCCCATTTATTGCATGTAACCAGTGGAGTGAGGCTGGAACGGGATTTTGCCTTTTTTATTTAATATGTACTTGGACTATTTAAATTATAAGTTGCAGTGACAACTAGGACTAAATTTACCACTAAACTTTTGTTGACAACTTTAGTTTTATTGATGATATGTCCATGATAAGTAGTTCTATCACATGTTGAAGATAATTATGAAAGATATGTGAAGATTATACATTTGGGAAGGATGACACAAAAATTGGTATGCATGAGTTTTCAGCTGACATCTTTCAAATTTAAAAGGGCCTCCTTAAGTATCTCTTAGCTGTCAAATGGTCATGCTCTTGCATATGTCAACAGTTATACTTATTTGGGTCAGATTTTAAAATCCATTTTTTTAAAAGTATCTCTTAGCTGTCAAATGGTCATGCTCTTGCATATGTCAACAGTTCTACTTATTTGGGTCTGATTTTAAAATCCATTTTTTTAAAAGTATCTCTTAGCTGTCAAATGGTCATGCTCTTGCATATGTCAACAGTTATACTTATTTGGGTCTGATTTTAAAATCCATTTTTTTAAAAGTATCTCTTAGCTGTCAAATGGTCATGCTCTTGCATATGTCAACAGTTATACTTATTTGGGTCAGATTTTAAAATCCATTTTTTTAAAAGTATCTCTTAGCTGTCAAATGGTCATGCTCTTGCATATGTCAACAGTTATACTTATTTGGGTCAGATTTTAAAATCCATTTTTTTAAAAGTATCTCTTAGCTGTCAAATGGTCATGCTCTTGCATATGTCAACAGTTATACTTATTTGGGTCTGATTTTAAAATCCATTTTTTTAAAAGTATCTCTTAGCTGTCAAATGGTCATGCTCTTGCATATGTCAACAGTTATACTTATTTGGGTCAGATTTTAAAATCCATTTTTTTAAAAGTATCTCTTAGCTGTCAAATGGTCATGCTCTTGCATATGTCAACAGTTATACTTATTTGGGTCAGATTTTAAAATCCATTTTTTTAAAAGTATCTCTTAGCTGTCAAATGGTCATGCTCTTGCATATGTCAACAGTTCTACTTATTTGGGTCTGATTTTAAAATCCATTTTTTTAATAGTATCTCTTAGCTGTCAAATGGTCATGCTCTTGCATATGTCAACAGTTATACTTATTTGGGTCTGATTTTAAAATCCATTTTTTTAAAAGTATCTCTTAGCTGTCAAATGGTCATGCTCTTGCATATGTCAACAGTTCTACTTATTTGGGTCTGATTTTAAAATCCATTTTTTTAAAAGTATCTCATAGCTGTCAAATGGTCATGCTCTTGCATATGTCAACAGTTATACTTATTTGGGTCAGATTTTAAAATCCATTTTTTTAAAAGTATCTCTTAGCTGTCAAATGGTCATGCTCTTGCATATGTCAACAGTTATACTTATTTGGGTCTGATTTTAAAATCCATTTTTTTAAAAGTATCTCTTAGCTGTCAAATGGTCATGCTCTTGCATATGTCAACAGTTATACTTATTTGGGTCAGATTTTAAAATCCATTTTTTTAAAAGTATCTCTTAGCTGTCAAATGGTCATGCTCTTGCATATGTCAACAGTTATACTTATTTGGGTCTGATTTTAAAATCCATTTTTTTAAAAGTATCTCTTAGCTGTCAAATTCTCATGCTCTTGCATATGTCAACAGTTATACTTATTTGGGTCTGATTTTAAAACCCATTTTTTTAAAAGTATCTCTTAGCTGTCAAATGGTCATGCTCTTGCATATGTCAACAGTTATACTTATTTGGATCAGATTTTAAAATCCATTTTTTTAAAAGTATCTCTTAGCTGTCAAATGGTCATGCTCTTGCATATGTCAACAGTTATACTTATTTGGGTCTGATTTTAAAATCCATTTTTTTAAAAGTATCTCTTAGCTGTCAAATGGTCATGCTCTTGCATATGTCAACAGTTATACTTATTTGGGTCTGATTTTAAAATCCATTTTTTTAAAAGTATCTCTTAGCTGTCAAATGGTCATGCTCTTGCATATGTCAACAGTTATACTTATTTGGGTCAGATTTTAAAATCCATTTTTTTAAAAGTATCTCTTAGCTGTCAAATGGTCATGCTCTTGCATATGTCAACAGTTATACTTATTTGGGTCTGATTTTAAAATCCATTTTTTTAAAAGTATCTCTTAGCTGTCAAATGGTCATGCTCTTGCATATGTCAACAGTTCTACTTATTTGGGTCTGATTTTAAAATCCATTTTTTTAAAAGTATCTCTTAGCTGTCAAATGGTCATGCTCTTGCATATGTCAACAGTTATACTTATTTGGGTCAGATTTTAAAATCCATTTTTTTAAAAGTATCTCTTAGCTGTCAAATGGTCATGCTCTTGCATATGTCAACAGTTATACTTATTTGGGTCAGATTTTAAAATCCATTTTTTTAAAAGTATCTCTTAGCTGTCAAATGGTCATGCTCTTGCATATGTCAACAGTTATACTTATTTGGGTCAGATTTTAAAATCCATTTTTTTAAAAGTATCTCTTAGCTGTCAAATGGTCATGCTCTTGCATATGTCAACAGTTATACTTATTTGGGTCAGATTTTAAAATCCATTTTTTTAAAAGTATCTCTTAGCTGTCAAATGGTCATGCTCTTGCATATGTCAACAGTTATACTTATTTGGGTCAGATTTTAAAATCCATTTTTTTAAAAGTATCTCTTAGCTGTCAAATGGTCATGCTCTTGCATATGCCAACAGTTATACTTATTTGGGTCAGATTTTAAAATCCAATTTTTTTTTTAAGATGAAGAAATGATCAGACATGACTTTTGTGTGTGTGCTCGAACAAACTTACTTTACGCAAATATAGAAATTGTTGTTTAAATATCAAACGTAGATTATTAAAATCTTGCTGCCTTGCCATGTATTGTGCACCTCTATGGATAATTTGTTGTGTATTTATAAAAAAAAAGCTAATTAGTTATTTGTAAATAACAATAGTCTACATTTATTATTAGGTTTACAAAAATGGAATAGTGCTTCTACCATGTTTTAAAATTATAATGTATCTAGTTTTGAAGAATATATGAGAAAGTATGTGTTGTGCATGATGACAAGAATATCCAAAAGTAAGAATTGTATCTTAAAATCTCTGTGGAAGTATGGTATCCGTATTATTTCTCGGATCATTGATAAATAAAAAACAATAGCCTTTTAAGTTTTAACTGTCTTACATTCTTTAGGTGTTAACAATAATATAAGTATTGTGTAGCTGTATATGTGTTAATAAATGTGTAGCTGTGTATGTGTTAATAAATTTGTAGCTGTATATGTGTTAATAAATGTGTAGCTGTGTATGTGTTAATAAATTTGTAGCTGTATATGTGTTAATAAATTTGTAGCTGTATGTGTGTTAATAAATGTGTAGCTGTATATGTGTTAATAAATGTGTAGCTGTATATGTGTTAATAAATGTGTAGCTGTATATGTGTTAATAAATTTGTAGCTGTATATGTGTTAATAAATTTGTAGCTGTATATGTGTTAATAAATGTGTAGCTGTATATGTGTTAATAAATTTGTACAAAAGACAATTATGTTTTTTTATGTTGAAATTACATTTACATTTTACTTTACATATATGTCATTGTCTGAAGTAAGATTTTTTAAAATATAAAATAAGAGTTTGACATATCTGCGAGCATAAGAAAACCCTTATTCATTGCCACCCTTCAGCAATTGTTTAGTTTTGAGTGATCTTGTTGTAATATCAAACTTTCAGCTCGCTATGGATAAGGTATGAGAACTATTTTGTTGCAGATATACAGATAATTATGCAGTATCGTTTGCAGAATTGGTATTTATTATACATTTAAAGCACAATTGATGAAACATATTTTCATCGATCCATCTAGGTATAAATTATACTTTGTTCCATGGAACGTGACCGGTCCCACCTTGTTATATTGCAGGTACATGTACACTGATGCTGTTGATGTTCGGGATGAAAACGTTTTACACGTGTTGTATGCAGCACAGAAGTACTCTCTGAATGACCTAACTGCAAAATGCTCCCAATATCTGGAAGAATCACTTTCTCCTGACAATGCATGCACACTATACAACCAGGCCCAGCTGTACTACATGGAAGATTTAGGATGTAAATGTCTTGAATACATTGCGGACAATGCGGAAGCAGTCATGAACTCGGAGGACTTTCTGAACTTGACAAGCGAGAACCTTAACTTCATCCTACCACGTGATGACTTAATATTCCAAAGAGAAGTGGATTTGTTTCTGGCTGTAATTAGGTGGGCAAAGAAACAATGTGAGGAGAACTCTGTGGAAGTAACGCCAGAAAACCTTCGCTTTGTGTTGGGAAACAAGTTACATTTAATTCGTTTCCCGATAATTGATCAAAAAGAGATGACTGAATTTGTTATTCCCATGGGGGTTTTCAATGAGTGCGAAATGCTTCATATCGAAAGATCATTTACGCAGCCTAAAGGGAATAATGAAGTTGTAACAGATGTAAATGGCTTTCTTAACCGACTTAGAATACAACCAGAGCTTAAATTTGTTCTCGAGGGTGATATGATAAACTACCAACAAATTCATCCGGGTGGAGGACATATCATCAGACATGGACTTAGCACTTTGGTCCTTCGAGTAAACAAAAGGGTGACACTGACAAAGTTAAAACTTATGGTTATCCACAATGTATTCTCTATATCAGTAAATGATCAGCCTGTGGAGTACAGTTTTGAAGATCAAACCATATTTTTGAATGCCTTGCTTTATCCAAGCCAAGATAACTCAGTGGAAGTCGAGGCCAAGGGTGCAATGATTGCATTTGATGGCAGTATTCCATGTATAACATTGAGTAATTATGAAACAAAAGCCACTAATGTTACAATGCAGATAACATCAGCCGCATCATTTATATCAGAGATTTATTGTAGGAAATCGTAGATCTGTTTGTGATCAGGCCATGTTACAGTCTAATAAATCTGATACAATGCCTTATAATGTTCATCACATAGTAAAAACTATTGTATAATAGATATGGTGGCTAGAAGTTCACTCCTTTTATCAGGAATTTTCCATTAGTGATAAATTACTTTGTTGATGTGTGTCATTTTCCTCTTGAAAAAAAAAACAAAGGTAAAGATTAAAACTTCTGCTTAAAAATAAAGGTGTAACAATAGTTGCAGTGTTAAACACTATAGCAATGACATTAATACAGCTGCACTGTATATATCTAACATTGTAAAATTACTGTTGCACTAGCAGTAACATGAAGAACAGATCCAAAATGAAGTATGTCTTTACTCTATTATAACTGAGAATGTAATATTACTAATAACTGTAGTAATATATTTGTTGTTTGTAAGTTTAATTAAAGGTTAGATTACTTTAGAAGAAATAAAACCACAAAAATCACCAATACTATTAGCAAGTGATAACACAATAAATGCTCATTTTTGTCTCATAATCAGTGACTCATTGATCAATAATCAGTTAATTATGATATTTGAAATTATAACTTTGAATCTGGCTTGTTAATTTGTTGCCAATCACATTATTACAATTGATTCTATTCAGATTTTGGAATATTTATTTTTATTACATCATTGTTAATTTCATAATTCAGACCAATAACAAATGAATCGTAAGATCTTTTCAGTTTGCTATTGTAGCCCATTCTGTAAGATAACAAGCAAGCCAATGCCAGAACCACTTAAAACATAAACTCGTGTACACTTACCATCAGATATAAATTGTTGAAACCTTACCGTTTTCATCGATATCATAACCTTGTTGTCATAAAATGAATTTCCTAATTTATTTTTAGCAGAGTTTTGAACAGCAGCAAATGATGTATACATACCAGTTCTGCTTTTGTATCTGTGTATGTGGTACAAAATATCTGCGCATATAAACATTATAACATTAAAAATTTTGATTAAGTCTGGCTATTCCTTCTTTTATCAACAAACAAATTCAGCTTGATCTTCCTACCTGAGTTGTGTCAGAGTTTATCTCATATGAGGAAAGCTTTCTATAATATGACACTGTAGGTTCATCGTAATTGTAATAATTTGGGTAGGCCTCATTATTTCTTGCTTATTTTTCTTTCTGTTTTCTTCTTTTATTTGCTTTGTGTTGTGTTGTTTGCTGCTTGTACTGTCATATTCTTGTTTTATTTTTATGGATTTGTATTTACTTGTTCTATTGTGTTCATTATTACTTCCTAGAAAAATAAACCAGGAGTGCTCCAGAGCTCTTCATTCCTTATCTGGACTTTCATGTTTTTGTGTTTCTTAAAAGTGTGTTTTAATAATGTGTGGATTTTGTTTGCTTTTATAGTGTTGTAGTGTGCAGTTTATGTTCTTTTAAACTGTGTTTTAAATGTGTTTGGGTTTTATAAAAAAAAATTTAATGTGTTTTTAAAAAAAATGTTATCTGAAAATATATATGTTTTTTTCTCATGTGTGATTTTTATGGTTGTTTCCTAATGCATTTGTATATTGTATGTTTTGACATTGTGTGTTTTCCTTTTTGTTTTCCAAAAGTGTTTTTAATTGGGCTTGTTATAGTGTCATTAAATGCGTCTTTTGAAAATGTGTAGAAACAAAGTATTCGCAATGTATTATCTAAGTGTGTCTTTTGTAATGTGGTTTTCAATATGTGCTTTTTATGTCTGTTTTGTGTTTTGCAATATGTTTATTCAATGTCCTTTAATAATTTGCATTTTGTTTTAAATTCATATTTCTTGATAATGTGTTTAATTGTGTGTATGTTTTCAAAAGTGTTTAAAATGTATTTTTTTTTACATGTGTGGTTTTGTTGCATTTTTGTAATAGTGTTTATTTGTATAAAAAAGAATACCAGAAAAAATGATTTTTTTTTAGAAAGTGGTACACTTTTTTTTTTTTTTTTTTTTTACAAAATTAAAATGCAGTAGTGGAACAATGTGGTCCAGAAATATAAAAGTATCACAAAGTGGTGTAGTGTTTTTTGTATTTTGTTTCAAATTAAATGCAGCAGTGGAAATAAATAGTTTAGAAATAAAACATTAGAAAGTGAACTAAGGGTCGTGCTAAAATACAAGTGAAAAAGTAAAGCAGACATATTTAAGAAATAAAAAAGTAAAATGTAAATGTGAGATTGCTCAGAAATACAGTAGTAAAGATGAACAGGTTTGTCCCAGATGATACAGTAGTTGAAAAACAATGAACAAGGGGTGGCTTAGAAATATACTAGTAATAAAAAGTGAACAAGGCGAGACCCAGAAATGTCAATATATATGTATATACTTCTATCTTCTAGATCATGTTTCTGGTCATTATCAGGTGAGGATTCATCCAAAATTTTCAGCTTGTGATAGTCATCTTCCGGGTTACTCTGTGTTCAGTGCAGGTCAGGATAAGCTTGTGCATGATGAGTTCCTAGCACAAGCCTTTGGGGCGAGTGTTCTCTTCTGAAACACTGATGTTTATTGGTTTGGTCCATTATTTCTTTGTTTTTGGAGTGGCCAGATGGGATTTGAAGGGTGAGGGTATTATGTAAAATATATTCAATATTTAAGATCTTTGAAGACAGACATTCGTTTTGTTCCTCTTTCTCATTTTAATACTTGAGCCAATGCCTAAGTTTATGGTCAAGATATTGTTAACAAAGACTCAAGACAGACAAAAAAAGTGTGGTATAAAATATTAGTTGGATTTTATTTGTGCCTAAATTATCATTTAATATTTAAGTGTGTGCCTAAGTTTATTTTCCGAATATTATTAGTAAAGACTCTAGGCTAAACAAAAATGTGTGTGGTATGAGTTCTCAGTTTTGTATTAGTGTCTAGGTTATCACATCTTTCAGTGTACTATGTAATGTTTACACTGACCACAAAACGTTGTGTAGGACGATGTGATGGATTTTTGAGCTGTCCTGTACGTAACTGCATCTCACTATTCACGCAAACCAATCTCACTGTCTATATGGTACCGGATGAACCGACCATTTACTTTTCGGGAGGGGGGTGCGGGCTAGGATTTTCTTTCGAACCAGGCTAGTTTTTTCTTTTTTTTTTCTTTCTTTTACCTCAAGATAATTTTTTCTTTTTCAAATAATGTAATGAATATAATTTGTTTTTTCTTCAGATCAGGGGAAGAATATTTTCTTTTCAAACTATTTGGGGGCCTGAATTTTTTTTAAAAAAATCCCAAGCTTGTCCTTCCTGCTTTCCCCTCCCCCAAAATATTAAATGGTGGGTGGGTGGTTGGTCATCACAGAAACTTATATTTTGAGCATAAACTTTTCCCTAAGCTTAATTAAGTATTAAAATTATAAAGAGGAAAGAAATGAATGTATGGCTTCACAGGTCTTAAACACCGAGGATATTTTCCATAATACCATCTCCATTCAAATCCCATCTGGCCTTTCCAAAAATAAAGCCATACTAGACCAAATCAGTTTGTTTATATTATTAATACACAAAAAGGAGCCAGTCAACCTATGCTGAAACCTTGCAGGACTTTCTGAACTAAGGGGAGTTAATATGTAGCAAAAAGCGATAGAGGTCTATCAGTTATGGTAAAGTGGGATACTTTTGAACGCTTATACATAAAATAGAAGAAAGTTAATTGTGGTCTGAGGCCGTCTAACACATTTCCTGTTTCTGTTTCCGGTAGGTTAAATTAAATGCCAGACTCGGAGAATGGTACCAGAAATTTGCATGACTGGACCATGAATCCCAGAATGACAATATTAGCAATTTATAGGTAGATTTTCAAAGATGTGAACCTATCTGAGTGGCAAAAGATCTATAATACTATGAAATCGGTAAAGCATAGAAGCGAGCGAAGCTTGTGGGACACATGTTTGTACTAAGAGATATTGTGTGACGTCCTGGTGAACTAACACATTGTGTCTGGAGCACTTTCGTTCCCCATGTGAAAGTATATTCCTGTGTAGCAAGCCATATTCATTGATATTATCTTGGCCTCAAAAATGGAAGTACAAATATTAGAATTTGATTTTTATTAGATTTAAAAAAAATATATTACAGTGAATAGGTTTCATGACTGATTAAATAATCAATAATGAACGTTATGAACATTTACACATTATCTAAATGGCTTTCCTCTTTAATAATATTAATAATAAGAACAAGAAAAACAACAACAACAATAATAATAATAATAATTATAATTAATAACAATAAATGTTATTCTCTTATGCTTTATTTTTTATTCTGTCTATGGAGGAAGCATGAATTTTTTTTTTTTTAACAGGACGTAGCAATTGATACAGTTCTATCAGCAGGGACATATACTAGTATAGCATAGCATATGATACAATTGTTAATGAGGCACAGATTGTACCTCGGTCGATAGGTGGAAGAAGGCGAACAGAGGCAAAAAGAGGTTCCCAAACCAGACTCATTTCGGTGATTAGCCATGTTCCAGTGAGATAGTAGAATTAGTAGAATTAGAAGAATTAACACTCTTTTTCTTTAGTTATTTTCCTTCTTGCTAAGATTAAACTTCCATCTTGTATAATGTATTTGTAGGCCAAATGTTATAAATACGTCTGTAAAAGTTGTATATTTTTTTGTGCAATTTAGATTTTCCAATGTAAAAGAGGCTGGAACTATTAATAGTCTATTGTTCTACATATGGTTTTTTTTTCTTTTCCTTTTACCAATTTACTTCACTCGTCCCCATGTATCTGGTTTGTACTTCTTCCCATATCATATGTGTCATATTCTGTATCTTTTTCTCTGTTTATGTCCTATCTTATGTTTTTGGGCCTACTCTTGCCATTTCTTCCCTTAGTTGAGACATCTATTCGCCTTTTGTTGTCTCTTATTGCATTAGTTAGCGTTCTTTCAGTATTTAGTTACAGTAACTCCTGCATGCGACTATACAACATGTATTACGAAGAACATGTTTCTACATATTGCTGCTATTCAAAACATGAAATTCTTATTACATGCTATCAATTTGTGTACACCAACAGTGCATTCCGTTATATAACCAATTTCTAACGCTTTGTTACATAGGAATTCATTCCACTTTTTCTATTAACATCACTGAGAACCGATCTTAATCTTTTTACACGTTTTGATGATGTTCTAATACACAACAACATCAAGCACAAGAACAATAATAATAAAATAATGCATGGGGATGGTGCAGCGTTCTATATGTGGATGGCTCTTTATGTTCTGCCTGTTGGGGTATTTTTTTTTCAAATCTGGCAGTTTAGCCTTTTACTTCAGTTCGAGATTCACCATTAGGTTATAATATCAGATCCAGATTCTCACTGTATGAATACTTCCATAATTGATAAATTGATGTTGTACTCGCGCATTACCCTTTAGGAGTCTTTTAGAGTCAATATTAAGTTATACTCACACATTCCCCTTTGGGGGTCTTTTAGAGTCAATATTAAGTTATACTCACACATTCCCCTTTAGGGGTCTTTTAGAGTCAATATTAAGTTATACTCACACATTCCCCTTTAGGGGTCTTTTAGAGTCAATATTAAGTTATACTAACACATTCCCCTTTTGGGGTCTTTTAGAGTCAATATTAAGTTATACTCACACATTCCCCTTTAGGGGTCTTTTAGAGTCAATATTAAGTTATACTAACACATTCCCCTTTTGGGGTCTTTTAGAGTCAATATTAAGTTATACTCGCACATTCCCCTTTTGGGGTCTTTTAGAGTAAATATTAAGTTGTACTCGCGCATTACCCTTTTGGCGTCTTATTTGAGTCAATATTAAGTTCAAGAACTTTGTTGAAGATTCGTCATGTCTTTGTTGAAGATTTGTCATGTCTCGAACTTATGCAAAGATGAATTAGTCCATGTTTCTATTGCTGAGAAAAAAGTAAAAATATAAGAGAACAAATGGTGGAGCTAAATATTAAATACCAAAGTAGCACTCTAATGGAAGTATCTATCTGAATTCACACATTACGTGTTGACCAAAACATCTGCCTGAAGCTAAGTAATAGAGAACCATAAACCATGCTTTTAAGTTAATATGACACACCACAGTAAATTAGTAAATCATATAGAGGTATTGGTCAGACACCCTAGAGATCCATCTGTCTTTATGACATTCAAAGAAAGAATACAATCTGGTAGTAAAACAGCAGAGTAACTGTCACGTGGATTGTCACTTTCTGGTAGGTCATATGGCTATACAATCTAAGTGGTATTCTTTGAAGTCTTGAGTCGTTATTTGTCACAATATACCATTTAGTAATACATGACACTTTGAAATCTTTAGTCATTATTTGTCACAATATACCATTTAGTAATACATGACACTTTGAAATCTTTAGTCATTATTTGTCACAATATACCATTTAGTAATACATGACACTTTGAAATCTTTAGTCGTTATTTGTCACAATATACCATTTAGTAATACATGACACTTTGAAATCTTTAGTCATTATTTGTTGCAATATACCATTTAGTAATACATGACACTTTGAAATCTTTAGTCGTTATTTGTTGCAATATACCATTTAGTAATACATGACACTTTGAAATCTTTAGTCGTTATTTGTCACAATGTACCATTTAGTAATACATGACACTTTGAAATTTTTAGTCATTATTTGTCGCAATATACCATTTAGTAATATATGACACTTTGAAATCTCTAGTCATTATTTGTCACAATATACCATTTAGTAATACATGACACTTTGAAATCTTTAGTCATTATTTGTCGCAATATATCATTTAGTAATACATGACACTGACATAATAAGTTAGATACTACCGAGGCATTAGCTGCATTTGTAAACTTTACGCAAGTGATCCTTAAAGTAATTTTCTTATTTTTGGACATTTTGTAGGCCAAGCACATGCCAAAAGTATAATAAATTCATTGCATAAAAAAAGAAAGAAAGAAACATCAAACTGCTAAGTGATTTGTGTGCACCTTTTGTTAGTATTAAATGTTACGACTCTATGGTCTAAGAAAAATGTAACAGAAAGAAAGTGAAACCAACAAATCAAGTAAAAAATCAACAAGCAATTTATTACTAGATAATTAAAATGAAAAATCAAAAAGTCACTTACAGTAATGTGTTTTGAAATCCTAATAATCCAATAAGAATGATTGTTCTAATCACAAGTCCTAAATATAGAATGTTCCAAATTCACGGCTGTGTCCTTGAATGTTATGATGTGCTAATGGTCTCCAAGGTCCTGATGTACTAGAAATCTTGATGTGCTGATGTCAAAATGAAGTATTCCAAAATCTCTGAATAAGTTCAGTTAAATTCCAAAATCATTAATTAAAAATCCAAAATCCAAAAGTTTATGAGCACTGTTATAATCCAATGAATATTTAAAAATAATTCCTCTCTTAGAATTTGTAATGAATTTTCACAACTGTAATAGCTCTTTACAAGACTGATGGTAATGTCAAAACTGAATAAATGTCCACCAAACATGGCATATATAAAGATTGGTCACATGACAGAATGTTCTAGAACATGAGTCATCTTAATGGAATTTTTACTTGTAAACAAAAATCAACCTTGACCTTCAAATTGAGAAAACATTATATTGATCAAAACAACCTAATTCAAGGACACTAGTTAAACATGTTTTTCCTGATAACATTAAGATTTAAGCAAATATTAAAGTGAAGAAACATTTATAATTTCCTAAAATATTTATAATATTATATAAACATCATACATAACACCTCCCCTCATAAAGAAAAAGAAAGATTTATATAATAAAGCTTTCTTTTGAATATACATCTAACACTATAATAACCAAAATTACATAAAAACATGTTTTATGATACTGGACTTAATTACATCAAGCAATATTGCATTTCTAGGCACGTGATAGTGCATCTGCAATTACATTGTCTTTTCCCCTGATGTGTTTGATGTCAATGTTATATTCCTGCAATATCAAACTCCATCTCAACAATCTCCGATTTTTATCTTTCATTTTGTTCATGAAAGTAAGGGGATTGTGATCACTGTACACAATAATTGGAGAAAGAGCTGAGGTAACATACACTTCAGAATGCTGTAAAGCCAATATCAAAGCCAAACATTCCTTCTCAATTGTGGAATAATTTTTCTGGTGCTTGTTTAGTTTTTTAGAAAAATAACACACAGGGTGATCCACACCACTTTTGTCTTCCTGAATCAATACTCCACCAACCCCTACATCACTTGCATCAACAGATAATTTAAATGATTGGCTAAAATTTGGTGCAGAAAGAACTGGTGCATTCTTAAGCATGGCCTTTAACTTGTCAAAAGATTCCTGACACTTGTCAGACCAACAAAATTTGGTTTTCTTACTCAATAAACTTGTCAAAGGTTCAGCAATTTTGGAAAAATTGGAACAAAATTTCCGATAATATCCAGCCATACCTAGAAATCGCATCAGTTGCTTTTTACAAATTGGAACTTGAAATTCAGAGATAGCTTTGACCTTAGCTTCTATAGGTTTAACCCGACCTTGTCCCACAATATGTCCTAAAAATGTGACACAAGCATGGCAAAACTCACTTTTGCTCAAATTAATTGTCAGATTCGCATCGCTGAGTCGATCAAAGAATTTTCGAATGGTTTCCAAATGATCTTCCCAGGTGTTGTTGTAGATAATGACGTCATCGATATAAGCGTCACAATTATCAAGACCAAATGTTATCATGTTCATCAGACGTTGAAACGTTGCAGGCGAATTTTTCATTCCAAACGGCATGACTTTATATTGATAAAGTCCATCTGGAGTTACAAATGCTGAAATTTCTTTTGCCCTTTCCGTCAGTGGAATTTGCCAGAATACTTTTAAAAGGTCAAACTTGGTGACATATTTAGCATTTCCAATTTTATCAATGCAATCGTCCATTCTTGGGATTGGAAATGAATCAGTTTTGGTGACACTGTTGACTTTTCTATAGTCAGTACACATACGGAATGTATTATCTGGCTTGGGAACAAAAATACATGGTGAACTCCAGTTACTTTTACTTGGTTCTATGAAATCATTCTCCAGTAGATACTGAACTTCTTTCTTCAGATAGTTCTGTTTGAGAGGATTCATCCTGTAAGGATGCTGTTTCACAGGCGCAGAATCAACAATGTCAACGTCATGATAAATTTTACTTGTTCGTGTTGGAACATCAGGAAACAAGTGCTCATAGTCATGTAATAGCTGTTTTAGTTCATTTCTTTCCTGTTGTTGTAGATGTGAAAGTTTCTGGTCTAGGTTGTTCAATATTTCTGAATTCCGAAGATTGGTTATACCAGAGTCACTATAGTATGATTGTATTCCGTCGTTGATATCAACACTGTGTGGGACAGGTACAACTAAATTAACTGAATAATTAGCTGGGCTATCTCTGTCAAAATATTCCTTTAACATATTTATATGACAAAGTTGTTTCTGTTTCCGTCTCCCAGGAGTGTTAATGATATAATTTAAGTCATTTACTTTCTGTTCAACGGTATAAGGACCATAAAATTTAGCCTGAAGAGGATTCTGAGGTATGGGAAAGAGAGCCAGAACTTTGTCACCAGGTTTAAAACTCCTTTCCTGTGAATTTCTGTCATACCTTAATTTCATTTTTGACTGGGTAGTGTGAAGATTAGTTCTTGCTACTTCACAGGCCTTTGACAACTTGTATTTGAAATCAGAGACATAATCAAGAAGATTAATCTCTGAATCTTCATTTGAAAGAAGTTTCTCTTTCAATAATTTCAGTGGTCCACGGACAGTATGACCAAAAACTAGTTCAAAGGGACTAAAACCCAACGACTCTTGAACTGATTCCCTAACAGCAAACAACAACAAATGAACACCCTCATCCCAATTCTTTTCTGTATCAAAGCAATATGATCGAATCATATTCTTCAAAGTTTGATGAAATCTTTCCAAAGCACCTTGACTTTTAGGGTGATAGGCAGAAGATTTAAAGTGTTGGATGCCTAATTCATGCATAACTTGTTGGAAAATTCCAGACATAAAATTTGACCCTTGATCTGACTGGACAGATTTGGGAAGGCCAACAAGTGTAAAAAACTTCACCAAAGCTTTCACAATAGTTTTAGTTTTTATATTTCTCAGAGGAATTGCCTCTGGAAATCTTGTAGATGCACACATGATGGTCCAGAAGTATTGGTTGCCTGACTTGGTTTTAGGTAAAGGACCAACACAGTCTACTATTATTCTACTAAATGGTTCATCAAATGCAGGAATAGGTTGCAGATGAGCCTTAGGTATCTTCTGATTGGGTTTTCCTACCATTTGACAAGTGTGACAAGATCTGCAGTATTTAGAAACATCACTTTTGAGTTTCGGCCAATAAAAATGATTCAAAATCTTGTGATAAGTCTTACGGACTCCTAAATGACCAGCCAAAGGAGTTTCATGGGCTAAATTAAGAATTTCCTGTCGATATGACTTAGGAACAACAATTTGATAGCTCACTGACCACTCGTCACCAGCAGGTACATCAGGTGGTCTCCATTTCCTCATAAGGACCCCATTTTCCACAAAGTAACACACTGGAACTTGTGTGGCTTCAGTTTCACTAATAGCCCTCTGAAACAAACAAGATATCTCGGGATCTTCCTCCTGTTCAACGACAAGGGATTGTCGTTTGTCATCCTGATTAGAACAAAGAGAATGAGTTGCCAAAAGAGGATCACTGTGATCAATACCATTTGATTGATCAATACCTGAGGAAAAAGTGACCTCATCAAAAGACTGACCAATACATGTGTCAGCTAAAGGAATAATATCCTGATCAACATCAATCTCAAGAGCTCTTTTTGCCATAGCTCTAGTAACTGCACAAGCAGAGTACAAATCAGGGATTTCAGTTTCGACAGGATCAACTTTCTGATCCAAACAAGGCTTGTCAGTTACAAGTGGATTAACCACAACCTTATCTCCAGCTAGGTCATTGCCTAGTAATAAATGAACACCCTCTATGGGTAAAGAAGTCACTGCCCCAACAGTCACAGGTTCAGAAACTAAGTCTGATGCCAAATTTACACAATGAAGAGGAACATTTACAAAGCCGCACTCTACTCCCTGAACAATAACACTTTCACTTGAAGAAGACTCCTCAGACAAAGGCAAAGTACCTGACAATAAAAGACTCTGAGAAGCTCCAGTGTCCCTTAATATTTTAATTGGGATAGGTTCGGCAGAATCACCAATAAGTGATATAGAACCTTCTGACATGAATGGTTCATAAGCCTCCAAAATAGAATCAGACTGGGGTTTGTTTGACCCAACAAATATATTGCTTTCAATACAAGACCGTGACCTTGACCTCGTAGAAATAAGAGCATTTGGAAAAGCTCTGTCTTTTCTCTGTTGCTTATTTTTCAACTTGAAGCAATCAGAAATAACGTGCCCTTTCTTTTTACAATAAGTGCACGTAGGAAGAGATAAGGATTTCTGCTCAGTCTTATCAGATGTTTGATTCCTAACAGTTGTGCTGTTGTGAAATTTGGAAGTACTCGAATGAGATTGAAATGGTTTTTTACCAGAAAACTGCTGAGAGGACGACTTATTGCCAAATGAAATTTTGTGAGTCAAGGAATAATCATCAGCCATACGAGCAGCATTTTCCAAAGTTTCCACATTCTGCTCGTCAAGATAGGTTTTAACATCACTATGGATGCACCTCTTGAACTTTTCAATTAATACGAGCTGTCGGAGGTTATCATAACCTTGATCAACTTTCTTCGCTGAGCACCACCTATCAAATAGTTGTTCTTTATCCCTTGCAAATTCGACATGAGTTTGTCCAGTTTCTTTTCTACAATTCCTAAACCTTTGTCGATATGCCTCTGGTACCAACTCATAAGCTTTCAAGATGTACTCCTTAACCACATAATCAGTGCTTTGTTGTACTGACAGTGAAATGTAGACTTCACGAGCTTTGCCAATTAGTACACTTTGTAATAACAAAGTCCAATGCTCTCTGGGCCATTTCAAGTTTTCAGCTATTTTCTCGAAATGAAGAAAGTATTTATGTACTTCTTTTTCCTGAAAAGGGGGTACTAACCTAATATATCTAGTAACATCAAAACCTGAACTTGTGTTTAAAGGAGTGGAGTGTGCTCTGTTTGCCAGTTCTAATTCTCTTAATTTAAATTGCATTTCCCTTTCTTCTCTTTGCATCTGCATTTGTATTTGCCTCTCTTCCTTCTGCATTTGTAGCTGCCTCTCTTCTTTCTCTCTCTTTGCCAATTCTAAATCCATCTGGTTCTTTAACTCTAATTCCCTTAATTTCCTGTCAGAACCAGATACAGGCTTTCTCTTCGAACTTAAAGCACTACTATCAAAATTTCCCTTTCCTACTAAATACTGAATTAAAATAATCTTTATCTCCTGTTTTGTCAATGATACTTTTGCCTCAGATAGACTGTATTTTCTGGCAAGCTCGAGCAACTCATCCTTTCTCATGCACTCTAACCCCTCCTGGGTAGGTTTTGAAATGAAATTCTGAACATTAGATGCCATTGTAAATGCTTGTTGGTTTCACACACAAAAAAAATTTCTCTATTAAAAATCTTTGCCAAAGTAAAAAAAAAATTCTCCGAGACAAAATCAATATGAATTTCAAAAATAACTTTAATATCTCTAAAATGCTTTAAAGAAATTCAGATCCCAGAAGACGAGCCCCCAATTTCTGTTACGACTCTATGGTCTAAGAAAAATGTAACAGAAAGAAAGTGAAACCAACAAATCAAGTAAAAAATCAACAAGCAATTTATTACTAGATAATTAAAATGAAAAATCAAAAAGTCACTTACAGTAATGTGTTTTGAAATCCTAATAATCCAATAAGAATGATTGTTCTAATCACAAGTCCTAAATATAGAATGTTCCGAATTCACGGCTGTGTCCTTGAATGTTATGATATGCTAATCGTCTCCAAGGTCCTGATGTACTAGAAATCTTGATGTGCTGATGTCAAAATGAAGTATTCCAAAATCTCTGAATAAGTTCAGTTAAATTCCAAAATCATTAATTAAAAATCCAAAATCCAAAAGTTTATGAGCACTGTTATAATCCAATGAATATTTAAAAATAATTCCTCTCTTAGAATTTGTAATGAATTTTCACAACTGTAATAGCTCTTTACAAGACTGATGGTAATGTCAAAACTGAATAAATGTCCACCAAACATGGCATATATAAAGATTGGTCACATGACAGAATGTTCTAGAACATGAGTCATCTTAATGGAATTTTTACTTGTAAACAAAAATCAACCTTGACCTTCAAATTGAGAAAACATTATATTGATCAAAACAACCTAATTCAAGGACACTAGTTAAACATGTTTTTCCTGATAACATTAAGATTTAAGCAAATATTAAAGTGAAGAAACATTTATAATTTCCTAAAATATTTATAATATTATATAAACATCATACATAACATAAATGGCTTTCCTTTCTTAATCATATGCAAGCGGAAACAGAAGAACCACTAGTCAAATTAAAGCTACAATGGATGAGCCTAAGTCGAGATAAAACGGGAAATTCACCTGGGACAACCAAACCTCAATACACAAGCTACGTTAAGGATACGCTCGAATTACGCGCAGAATACGCTTCAAACAGATGGATAATTCTCCATAAAGGTAGGGTTGTCTTCATTTAGCTGTCTATATCCTAGAAACTGTATGGCACAAATAGCAATACAGGCGCTCGGGTACACGAGAAAGTCCACTATATGCCATTAGTTCACTGTGTGTTGTGATTTTTAAAATTACTGTTAGATCTTTTTTTTTTTAAATAACTTATACGATATATACATTGATGCAAAATACAAGTCAGAACAGTACCTTTAACGTTTTAATGTGACATAGTTGATAATTATAAACACATATAATGCATTTTATGCTGTAAAGCATTTTATGATGTTTTTCTGTTTTATCCAGGCCTGAGACCAGTGGAGCTAAAACCCTTTAAATGGATTTTTAACAATATGCTAAGATAATATAATTAATTCGACGGAAAGGATCCTGGCATAAAAGAGAAATGAAAGTTTGATACAAACGAAAGAGAAACTGAAGCCATAACTTTTTTAAATATTTGTTGGAAAGTAAAGAAAGTTAAACATAACCTAGATCTCCTTTGACGTTAGACCTATTAACAAATTTGGGTTGAATCCATATATCCATAAAACGTTATTGAATAAAAACCAAATCTGGATGCGAATGATACAGAAAGTTCTAAGTCAATCAGAAGCTATAACCCTATAACATTTTTAGAAAAATGGTAAAATTTAAAATTGAGAAACATAGTGTCAAATATATGGCATAATATTGTATTTGATTTTTGAGGTCCTTCGAAAGTTATTGCTCGGAAACCAGATTTTTTGGGACAAGACGTAAAGAGGAGTGACCAGAGAGAGGGGCATGGATAACACTATATGACATGGCGAGGGACATACTGATTAAAGTACAGAAAATAAATAATATACAAGCAACAGCTTTGCAGCAGAGGATCTGAGTACAATCGTGGTGATTTTACTGTTGCAAACTAAGTTTTACATAGAACACTTTTAAAATGTTGTCGAAAGATAGCAGAAAATGTTGTTCTTTTTAGCACGATGTCACATAAATAATCATGACGCCACAATGGCATCATAGTATGTTTGATTTTACTGCCGCAAATTTTGATGTTCTACCAATCGGAAAGCACGTTATATTCTCTGGTCGGTTAGAATATTTTCTTTTTATGGACTGATACAATGGACATTATTACATACCCAATGAATCTTACATGGCTGATCTGCCTGTTCAATCTGTGTTTGCGTATCGCACACCTAAAATTTCTTTATGGTACACCCAGCCTGGACCTAATTTTAGCACTTGGAATATTCGATAACAGTAACTGATAAAATATCGGCAATCATTTATTGCTATAAATTTTAAACTTGTGTGTAATTTCAAATATGTCTGCACAGACAGTTTTTAATTTTAAAAAAAAATTCGGTCATGGGGAGGGGGGGGTATACAATGTATCTGGTGAAAATGGCACAATTCGCCACTGAGACCTAATGGGGGGAGTAATGTAAGTAGAAACGAGGAGTTTTTAGGGATTTCACAGTACTACCACCAATAACCTATAGTTGAGGTTGACAAGAATATTTTGGACAATGTTTGACGATGAGTTATCAGATGAAGCTGGTGTACAAAGTGACACCAAACATGATAGAGAGCTAGAGACCAAGTTTGTGCCGCTGAAATCTTGTATTGAAAGTATTTGAAAAAAGTCCAGACTCAATAAGTAGGACTCTGGGAGTGATGTCCATATTCAAGGTGTGGTTAGAAATGTCCCTTATTCTGAGAAAATGAAAATTATCAACACTACCTACGTGGTCATTTTAATGAAACTAAATGGTTTTTACTATAAACCACATAATCGTAGGAGTTACAACAGAGCTACAGACAGATGTTTAAGGGACTATAACTGTGGAGACAGCATTTGATCTTCAACTGAGTTTGCTCCCAGCTGCAAAGTGTTGAATTCTCGGCGCAAAGACCTTAAGCAAAGAGCTTTAAGAAATCGAAGAACATAAACTTCTGAACCGTGCGCCTATTCATCTTGTTCCCAGCCACAACACTGATAACTCGGATTAGAGACATTCCACAATGTAGATCATCTAAAATACCGACACACGCCAGAAAAAACATTTCAACTTCAGACTTTCAAAATATGGTCTCAGGATTTTTTTTATGGAGCAAGTATACTTGGAGGAACTTTCAATTTGTCTATTAACATTTGCAACATAAAGGTACATGTATCCTATAGAGCAGGTCCTTTGACTTTGACAGCAGTTTAGAAGAACTTCATCTTGTTACAATGTTGTTGAGACTTTTTCATCATTGGGGCACAAGCAGGGAATCGTATTTTTGTTTACATTTGAAATATTCTTGCGACTATTCAATTAGAAAATAAAAAGAAAACAGAACAATATCATTTATAATTGTCTTGTTAAAAATAGCCCAATGATTATTGCAACTCCAACTCGCGTGTTAGAAAGAGATTGGATCTTCGTTTTGTTTTTTAAAACCTTTGTTTTAAAAAATGCCTAAATTTTCAACTTAAAGTTAAATGCATCAATAATTTCTCGCAATAAAAACATAAAAAATAAAGTCTGAAAGCACTGTTAATTAATCAGCTTTATGTATAATTGAATGTATTTAATTTACTGTCAGTATATTAAATTTGCCCTGACATTTTGCTTGGAAGTGGAGTAAGTATTCAGTAAATACGGTGTAAGAAAAATTTTCACGTGCTGGTGCAAAACCTATGTTCCATTTGAGAAATAAAAAAATCCACTTATCTGTGATTGCAGTTTAAATCCATTCATATATCTCATACAGAAAATTATAAAAATCCAAAGCTAAAGAGTAAATCACTGCACATTACCTATTTAGACCTAGCGCTTGTTACGGAAGGGTCTACGTCTCATGGAGGTTTTCAATGGGTTTGTACATTATCTTTCATAAATCTCCAAATGCCTCCATTCAGATTCTTTTTAAAGGATACATAAAAAATTTGAAAACGAATGTGTTAATAAAAAGGGGATATGTAATAAATACAAAACCACATACGTGCTTTGTTCTGAGTTGGGGGAAAGGACGAGTTTGATACGGCATAGGAACATATGTCTCTGCCTGATGGTCTCGACATATTCCTACGCCGTATCAAACTCGCTCTTTCCGTCGACTCTGAACAAAACACATACGAAGTTTGTCTATGAATGGTAAATATGATCCAGAATTATTTGCTGTACCAGTCTCCAATTTCAGAGCATTGCTAAGGCTAAAAAAAAACTATATACATGTACTAACATTTTATAATTTTATTATTAGGCATGTTATTCAATATGGATAAATGTCACATCTAAAAATGTTAGTTTTCATCAAGATAAACATAAACATTTATTTCTTTAAGTCAAAGTATTAAAGTTTTTAATGCTAAATATTTTATGAAAGCAACCTATTATATGATTTTATAATAATTATCAAATTTATAATTTTTGAATGGGCTGCAGATGCACAAAACAAAATAGAAATAATTTTTGTATCTGATGATTATTATAGAATGAGAAAATAACTAGGCTGAATTTAATACATTTTTCTCTCCGCAATGCACACAGCATAAACTAGGAATTCGGTGGAAAATTAGGGTCTATGCAGTTCGCATCAAATGTTTTGTAGCAAACAGTTCAGACTCTAAAATATGGCACATTTTGCGATGGCAAATATGGGTTAGTGATGTTGCTGTTGGTCTACATTACATATGGACAAATATGAGTTTTAAAAAGGAGAGAGAGATGTTAACATTTATGAATTACATCAACAGTATTACATGTAACTACATTATACAGCTTCATGATAGACATGTAATAGCTCTGCGTTCACCAGACAGGTTTCAGTTTGAGCTCATTTTTTATAAGTATTGCCATTTCTCTACATTTTCTCTGCAGACTCGCATCTTGTATAGGAAGCTGCGGAATTTCAACCTGGAAAATAAAGATTTTAAAGAGACGTCGAAATGGATTCCGTACTTGATAAAAAAAACCAACAAAAAACATCAAAATAGCTACAAATATATTTAAGATCCAATGAAATTAGACTGATATTTATGGCTCATAAACATCAAAAAGGAAACTTCCGGCCTTCAAACTTGTTTTCACCATATCAATCCTCATGTAATTCTAAGCTATTGTAATGAGTTTCAAAGGTTTTGCTAATCAGATAATCAGGACAAAGTACAGGATTGCGCCATGTTCGTTTCTTCATGGTGATCCAAGACAAACCGAATTAACTTTCTTTATCTGTCGGTGACTTTACACTGCCACATCTCGTTTGTGATAATGTTTGGGATGCACACATTTTCATACGAGTATTCATCCTCCAGATTATTTTATATTTATATATTACCTGCTAAATTGTTTGAGAGGTATATATATATATATATATATATATATATATATATATATATATATATATATATATTGATGGATGCTTTTTTAGGAAAAAGAAAACATACATATTTATGTACGAGTCATTCTGTAATGTAAGAGGATACTTGGTTCATCTTGACACACAATTTATGCAAAACCAAGAGAGAATGCCCACGTTTTCAATTAAAATCCTGCTCATATCGGGAACAGATTAAAACTAAAAGAAATTGATAAATTTAGATAATTTTTACTTATACATGAAAATATGCAAACGCTATTTCATGCTACATTTATTTATGAATTTTATTTGTGTTATTAGTCTCCATTAAAGATATTAAATCATAAACCTGATCAGCAGGTTAATCAAAGACAGAAAGTCGCCTAACATGTGGTTAATTTGTATTGGTAAACGTCCTGCATAGCGTGCGATAGAGTTAATGTTTTCATGATGCCAGACAATTATGAATTACTTTAAATTTATTTCTAGATAAAAATGTTCATATTTTACCAGTTTCTTTTACACAAAATGGTGTTTGTTTGTAAACACGAATTCCTCGCCAACAGGAGCGTATAGTTCTACTGACTAGCATGGAAGAAAACAATAGTGTCACTTAAATCTAAAAGTTAGGTCACATTTACCAGCTTTTTAATCACTTCAGATGCATCCGAGTACCGATTTTCACGAGTGTATGTGAAATAGGGTCAAACATTTTGAGGGTGTAACAAAGGCAAAGCTGAAAACACAAACGTCACTCAAGCGTTAAAATTAGGTCAGAATGACGTAGCTTTTGTATAGTTAGATTACTCACCATGATGTGCATCCACATTTAAATTTGCATGAGTGTAATAAAATAGGGTCAAAGATATTCAGGTTGTAACGAACACATTGCTAAAAATGAAAAAAGCCAACCAAGCGTGAATATATTGCCATATTTACTTAGGTCTTGGTTGAGTAACTCTCATTAAACTGCATCAACACGCCAAGTTTCATGAGAGTAGATGAAACAAAATCAAATATATTGAGCGTGTTACTAATGAATTACAGAAAATGGAAACGAATTCATGCGTACAATTATGTCCCGCTGGCCTACTTTTTCTTGGGTTGAGTTACTTTCTTTCAGATTTGATAATATTAATTTTTATGAATGTGGGTGAAACAGCGTCCATGATATTAAGAGTGTAACAAAGGAATAGCGGGAAATAGTAAGTAACTTATGTGTGAAAATAGGGTCACAGTCGCCTAGTTTGATATAGATGAGTTACATTCGGCGACATGTCTCCACATACTAATTGTTATGAGCTTACATGAAATGTGAAATAGGGTCCATGATATTGAGGGCTATAACAAAGTCACCCAAGAATGCAAATTAGGTTATACTGACTAGTCTTTGATATGGTTGAGTTATTTCTGTGAAGATGTCTTCTCCTTGAGCGCAGATGAAATAGGTTTCAAGATATTGAGGGTGTGAGGAACGAACAGATGAAAATACAAATGTAACTCAAGCATGCAAATTAGGTCACAGTGATCTACTTTGGACATGGTTCAATTACTCTTCCTGTGATGCGTTAACATTCAAGTTTCACAGGGTAGGCGAAATAGGGTCTGAGAGGAATAGGGTCTGAGGTATTGAAGGCGTAAAGAAAGAACGAACAAGGAAACGAACGAACGGGGAAAACGCTATACCCACTGACAACTACTTTGGAGATGGGATAAAAGGATGTATAAAAAAAACTATGACTGAACACGCATTTGAGTCATTTACTTGCATTTGTAATACAAGTATACAGACATGTTCTCTCTCTCTCTCTCTTATATATCAGACTGAGGTAAATACAGCGCTAATATGGCAGAAACCGAAAGTGCCTGTTATACGTCACAGATGCAGAGCCTTCTACGAGAAAATGGCAAACTCCCTGTGTCTGGAATCTAAGTAATTATGGGTCAGTTTCTCGTAACCAACGGTGTTAAACTTTTATAAACGTGATATATAAAATGAGCATTTTGCATTGAATGCAAATTATACCTAGCCCATGCTAGGCAGAATATCCCTTAACTCTGTGTCCAGTACATAAACTCCAAACTGATGGACATTTTCATTTTCTTCTGATGAGTACTAACAAGGTTTGAACCTGGAAATGTAATACCTGGAAATGTTCAGACCAACAAGTTGACAGGGCTTGGAGGAACTTGTTCACTTCATTCTCGCTGCTGAAGTAAAACACCCATTTCTCACTGCTAACCCTTGCCTCCAGAGAGCCAAATTCCTACAAAAATCATAACACTTTTCTAAATTTCATTGTATGTTGGAACAATTGTTTTGGTTAAAAAAGAACTCATTCAGAATATTTATTTTATTGCTATAAATGTTACCCACCCAACAAACTCGAAACAGAATGCGGTATCTTATCTGTTACTGAATACTTAATCAACACCTGACGTGAACATCAGAATCGACACTATATTAACATGTCACCAACATATGACATTATTGTCTTTCATGTATAGCGCCGTTTATTGTACCTGTGGTTGCAATAAACAACTACCTTTAGTGATTAATACTTCTGTACTCTCATAGTCATGGACCTACTAGTTTGAACAGTAGTAAATAGGCTTTGATTTGTTAAATGGGGCCAGATATAAATACCGATCAAGATAGTAGATAGCTGAATCTACTATTGGTTAAACAACATATACATTTTATTCAAAATTATCTAGCGATTTGTACAGTTTACCTGTTTATTCAAGTACCCGTCTGGACAAATCTCACTGTATTTTAGATTGCCACTGATAAGTCCATGTAACAAATTAACGATTAGGCCTGAATTTCACCATAAGAACTTAAGTTTTGACTCAAAGTTAAGTTTAGAATCCAGCGATCTGATTGGCTGAAATATAAGTCTGGCTTAAAATTGGCCAATTAAATTTCTTAAGTCTTGACTTAGCTTAAATCGTGTTGGTGAAATTGAGGCTAAGAACGCCCACATGCTAAAACTGTACACATCTGTATGACATGAAAAAAGTCAGTACACATGTAACTCATCAATAGTTCACTGTACTCCTCTACATTAGGTAAATAGAGCAGAACACAATGAACACTGAGACAATAACTACTATGAAATCACTTTTATTTGTGGCGTACCATTTTTCGTGGACTTCGTGGTAGTTACTAACCAAAATGTAAACGCCAAAGGAAAACTGATTGGCATGCAAATGCAATATGATTCCTTCCCTAATACATACATTTATGTACCGACAGATATATTATTTTTGGTCTAACAGCAATAAATTTAAACCTTTGAGAATATATGAATTAAAACATTTTAGTATAAAATAAAGCTTTACTGCAGGCTATGTGGTATATTAAATATCACTAAGATATACCAGGACACAGAAGGTCTTCATGGTAGAGTCAGTGAGGACAGCTGTAATGTCTACGAGACTGGCACTACCCATGGTTATAATAGACCTAGTCTGCAGGTTTTCATGACACATTAGCAGTTTCTGGCTGGTCAATACGAGGCAAAACGGGAGGCAACTTGCACGGGCTGGACGCATCTGCAACAATAGAATATTAGGGAATATCATTCTTACATGAAAATGCGTGCGCAGCATTGTTGGAGGATGCTTATTACTGTGGCCGTATCAGTGTATCAGTATTTTACGCTGCAGTGGTGCCTCTGTGTGTTGTTGTACTTAAGCGTTTACTGGGACCTGGGAGAAATTGAAATTATCACTACCAACAAAGCAACAACAACAACATTTGTCAAAAGAATAATAACCTTAAATACACCAAAAAAAACACAGCTTTACAATATTTTAGAGCTTTTTCACCTTGGACTAAACAAGATGGTGCTGATGATATTTATATAAGATACAATTCATTAGATCTAGACGAAAATGCACTGGCTGCACTTGCATCCAAAAATCAAACCTAAGTCCATCATCAACAATGAACATTGGGCTAGGAATACATTTGATGGTACCTGCAATAATTAACTTAGCACATTCCAATCTATGCAAAAGCTGACGCGTATTCAGATTTAAATTACTATTCAACTTAAATCTAACACAATATGTACTTCTACAGATAAACATCATGAAGGAGATTTTAAAAATCAATACAGACAAAAATTTTCTTTATTTAGGCAAACAACGCTGTTTACGCATAGATTGCATGCTCAGATCTAATCTGTGTAATTATCTATCAATCTATCTGTCTATATCTATCTTAATCTCCCTATCTCTGTCACTTTGTCTGTCTCAGTCTGTCTGTCTGTCTCTCTACATACATACATACATACATACATACATACAATATCACACCCTTGATAGATATAGCAAAATATTGATTTTTAATTTGTTCTTTCTTTAGCATAACGATAGCATTTGAATAGTAACCCAAGATGCGCTGTAATCGTTATCTAATCAAATACATGCCTGCAGGCTGCAGACTAACAAGTACATAGGTAGGTGCGAGGATGAAAAGTAAAAATAAGTCCTTCAGAAAGATGAATGTTTTTTAAAATAAAGTGCAAGCTCTATCTTTTGATGCCAATGACTAGTGGAAAGGGGACAGTACGTATTTATTTTAGTGGCAACAGAATAGAGGTCTGACAATTGATATCTCTATTGTAAGTCCTGATGAGCTGACCGTGCACACGAGGAAGTTCTATGCAGAAGTGAGGACCAAGGAAAACAAGACGCAGACCCCTAGTGGTTTATGATGCCCGAAAGCAGCTCTGAATTGTATCATCACATCTCCTCCACATAGCAGAGACATTCATATTCTTAGTGACAAGCATTTCAACCCGTCAAAGAAAATGTTTGAAGGTTATTGTAGACTTGACAAGCAAAATCAAAATAAAAGACAAAGTACTATCCATTCACAGAGTACGGGGACATGAAAATCTGGCAAATAATAATATCAATTTCGAGTAATGTCCTGAAAGTATATTTCAAAACTGTTTGATTCTTAATTTATTATAATTATGCTTTTTTACAGGCTAGAAACCCCCGTGTGTCACAGTGTGACAAATCTTCAAGGTGTCACATTTAATGTAAGTCACATTATACATAAAGTCACTAGACGTCAGTCAGCTGATCTCGCATTCGAAGAACTTGCCTATTTCATATTTTAAGCACACTTTCTATAGAAATTACCTGACTAATGAAACGGAAGTAAACATCTACATTCAGTCAAACTTTATCAGAGCATGTGGACTGGTGCAGAAATAACTCTTTACGCTATCAATTCAGTGCAATTTTTGTTTTATTTCTGTGGAAAGATATGTTCAGCAAATCATTCACAAACCATTAATTTGATTGTATATGTACCAATACGTCAATACAAACAGCAAATTAACACTATGTAAAACCATGTCAAATCTAGATATTTATGTGTACCATCAAAGGAACAGGTTAAAGAGTTGTTATTATTCATTCCAAGCAGGAATCGTACTTCCGTGCTAGGTGATGAGTGCTTGAGTTAAACACCCATCGCCTAGCTCTCTTGCACACACACACACACACACACACGCACACACACACACACACATGGAAAACTCACAAGACTGAAAGTCCCTTATGCGTTTTGGTTTATCGAGGTTCACCATTTTCACTTAAAAATGAAAGGTGATCAAGTGTCATTTGACATGCAAGTAAATATGGGTATTTTTGGGCAAACATCAATTGCAATAAAGTTTGACTATAGACATATGAGCTAATTGGAATATCATGTCATTTGCATTCTAAGTTGGGATTTATTTTACTCTGTTTTGCCTTAAAAACCATCAACAATCACAGGAAGTTTCAGGTATATGGGGTTCATTTAGGTATAAACTTCATACAGGGGACTGAACCGGTTTTCGGAGTAGAGGGGTTTCGGTTAACTGAGTTATATACATGGGTGACGCTATAGGGTGAATGCATAGGGCATTTTTTAATTTATTTATTGTATGTATTTATGTATTTATTTATTTATTTATTGTAGCAAAGCCTTATTGAATTATCTGTATATTTGAAGCATAACATCATTACATTCTTGCACATCACCTTGCTCCATTCCTGCTCTTGGCTTTTGCCCTTAAATTGGATCAGTGTGAAAAAAGTTACTATACTTTTCTGTCGACAGATTACTTTGTAGTCAATGTATAGCATGCTTTGAATATATAGCAACATCATATATCCCACTTACTTTCTGCAACATTCCAGTATTATTCAAACAACAATTTTATACAAAAGATGTGACAGTAATAATGTTTGCATTTTCCATTCTCATATTTTCAAAGAAGCGAAAAACTATGGTGCATGCCACTTCATTGACCGTCACCAAGGCAATAAATTTACTTCCAACGCCATTTGAAAACTTATCGCACAATTTACACTAAGTGTAGCTTCTAGCACTAATTTGTCTATCTTAAAACTTTGGTAAGTGAAGTGTCTAACTAAGTGGCATGAAGAAAATATGTTTTTCACTTGCCATATGTTAGGAATTGCAATGCACTTTAAACGACAATAATCCTTTTGGAATGAATTTCGTACAAGGGTCAGGTTGACTGAATTATGCTAATACTCAATAAACATAGAGATCTCACTGGAAATCTGATAACACGGAAAAATCTTACCTGGACATTTTTATCATATTTGTAAAATGGGAGTTTTCCAACATTGACGGAACTGATACTGAAAGAATTTTCCTTCCAATCAAGAGGATCATGTGTATGCTACTGCCATTACTAATGAAAAGGCAACAGTCTGTGAAGAATTTTGTAAGAAAATCTGTCTCGCAAGTTAGTTTCTTTAAAGTAAAGCAGCTTTTCAGTCCTACGTTGTGCAAATAAATAAATTAAGGCTCATCTCATAGATGAATACATATATTTTAAACAAAAACATTATTAGTGATATATCATAAAATTGTGTAACCATTCTAAATTTGAAGTGAAGTATTCAGAGATAGAACAAATCAAAGTGACAGTGAGTGAGTCTTGGATGGATAAGTACTTTCAAGCCCATGACTTTTCACTGTAGTATGAAGGGAAGAGATTAATGTTTAGAAACAAAATACCCTTGCAGTGTTCCAATTGAGCGCAGGATTGTGGGTTTGCCCACAATTTCTGGGCCTATGTCCCACTAATATTAAGTCCGATGCAATTCTCTATGATCTATTTCTGTCATCATGTGTGTTGAAAAACTCTTGAAAAAAGCTTAAACATGCATATGAAATTTTTCCTGGTTCGTATGAATTACACGAATGCGTGTACTTAAAAAGTTGTACATGTTGATTTCCACGCGATTGTTGGTACTAGTAATCACCACAATCGCTAAAGGCGACAAATATAAAAATATTTGTGGCAATTTGAGCTGTAAAATCTGGTGATTGATACATCCAAGTTGGCTTTGTTGTTTCCACGAATTAGTGCATAATCAATGACTGGCGTTTGTGAAACATATTTAAGACTCATTTTCTGAAGGAATAAACGTGCATAAACATATAATTTAACATTTGAAAAGACAATAATAATTAACAGAAAAAAGGAATTATTACCCAAAACACGAGTAACTTATTGATGGAGACAAATAACTGAATGAGATCAAACTCCAGAGCAAAACATTTCACACTGCAGAGCTTTCGAGGTCAGCCAGATATTTAAATATGTCAGTTTTGTATGGAATGCTTGAATGCTTGATAAAAAGATTGTAACAATAATGTAAGCATCAACAGAAAGGACGCGGTCAAGACTGCAAAACCACCTAAAAGAAATTATATCATATCATGTTTTATCACAATTAAGCTAAAATTGCCATGAGTATTGTTACTTGCCCTGTTGAATATTTGTACGTCTACCTGATTTAAAGGATATAAGGACACAGTGCCTCCTGCGCTTGGGATCCTAGATGCAACACATGCCTAGAAAATCATAATTTATCCAACCACATTAAGCCTACCCAAAACTAAGCCCGTTAATTCCTGTGCAATTTTGCTCTTGAAAGTAAGTCAGCCTCAGAAATAAG
This sequence comes from Margaritifera margaritifera, assembly GCA_029931535.1. Classification (NCBI taxonomy): domain Eukaryota; kingdom Metazoa; phylum Mollusca; class Bivalvia; order Unionida; family Margaritiferidae; genus Margaritifera; species Margaritifera margaritifera. The sequence continues at coordinate 1,105,739 of JAQPZY010001153.1, forward strand.
CTGCCCTATGTATTTCCTGTATATACTCTATGCATATACGTTAACACACGATGAGAGCAACTTGTGTCGTCATAGATGAAATACAGATATTCTAAAATATTTGAAAATTCTGAGCGTAGAATATTGCATCAATCAAAATAGCTTTTATATTCTCCATAAATGTCGAATTGGAATATATATTGTTATAGAATTCTTGCAGATTCTTCTAATATGTACAAACAATTTGAGATACACATACATTAATGTCCCATTATATACTGATATAATTATTAGAAAATACATCTGCCTCATAAGTAAGCTTTACTTAAAAATAGGCAAATGAAAAATTACTAAAGACATATATAAACCACGACTTTCTTCACTAATATTTAGAGTATAGCTATCAACATTAATGATAATGATTATATTTTATAAACCAGATATAAGTTCATCGCTCGACATGGCGAATTCCAACGCTTTCAGTTACATGTAAAGCCCGCTAACATGCACTCATCCCGACCTTCACACAGTGGACAATGCATAAATAAAAAAAGGACTAAGTTTGGTGAAAACATATTCTAACATGCCACTGTAATTACAATCGTTGTACATTTTATATTTTACATTCTACGGGGGCCACCAAGGAACTGGCCTGAAAACTTTACTGCCCTCACCGATGGTTATAATATAGGCAGCCTAAGTACCAAGGGTAGTGGATTTCCACCTGGCGTTTAATAAACATGATATAATTATGGACAAACGGAGGGTGTCACAGTATCCCCAACTCATGCATAGAGAAGAAACGTATTTATACAATATTTTAGGATTCCGCAGACTAGCTAACCTGTAATCCTTCAGCTATAGCTTGACACAAACTCTGCAGCCAAATATTGACCTCCATCTCCATTGACAGCGACAGCCAGAAGGCATCACCATTAGCCAGGATAATTTTAATACTATGGGGACGCTCGGAGTTCAAGTCCAGCTTACACCCAAAACATTCTTCTTTACCCAGATTCACAAATGTGTGTGGTTTAAAGTCGTTCTTGTCGTTATAAATACAAAGCATGCAGTCCCTTAAAATAAAAATAAATCAATACATACATAATTACAAGGACATCTATGTAAAGTATACATTCTCTAATAGGGTATCTCTTGTTCACTCGACAAATTTTATCAGCATGCAAATAAGAATAAAATGTCCAATCCAAAGTTATACGTTGAAATCTGATATAGCGGTCACTTCCATATACATTTCATAGCCACCTGTATATAAACATTAGAGATAATTAATAAAAAACGACGCACTATAAAGGCCACTGCTGGCGTACGTAATAAGTCATTTCCTTATCGTATGAAGAAATATGTAATCGGAAAGATTGAGCCTGAATAAAATAATTTATTAAATGGATGTTTCTATTTATAAGGCTAAAGGAGCATTTAAGGTTGGACAGTGTCAGCAAAATAATACATATTTTTGGCACAAGTAGAACATTCAGGCTTACATTACATTAGGTGTTTGGCACAAGTAGAACATTCAGGCTTACATTACATTAGGTCTTTGTTTTGAAATCCAAATACTATGATGTGCATAATGATTGCATCTTAAAAATATTTAAATATCCATTTCCTTCTCAAATGAAGTGTTGAGCAGAAATAGCAAATTTGTTTTAATCATTTTTTCTACAAATTAGCATTTACAGTTTTTTTTATAGACAAAACTCTATGGAGTTTTTAAATGATCTTTATCACTTCTGCTGTGATACCTATGTTGATAAAGCAACACTATATTTTTTCGATATTAAATCATGTTACTGCATAGCAAATAACGCAAGGGTGTGACCTAATGCGCATCAGTTTCATCTAACTGTACCATACAACATAAGTGAATCCAAACATGACATATGTCACCACTTTCAAAGACACTGATGGACTGAGCCATTGAAATGTTTGAATAGATGTTCATAAACAAGACACAGGTAGTGTGCATTCAAATGATCAAAAGTCAATTGATAACACACATATATAGTATTATCACAGTAACGCGATCTTGATTGCTAGATCACGTAGAGTTGTCAGCATTTGAAAATCCGGATCATGACGAGACGCGAAGCGTCGAGTCATGATCCGGATTTTTATGCTGACAACGAGACGTGATCTAGCAATCAAAATCACATTACTGTGATAATGATATTTTTGTTATATACCTTTCAATTTTCAGATAATTTAATAAAATCACTATATGTAGTTTAAAAACACAAGAAATTGCTAAACATTTCAACCACTATAATACGAACTTCATCTTAAAGCATAAACCGAATTACTTTTTGAAAGGCTGACATGCGCATGAATATTAGTTTTATGAATAAAGTTTGTGAAACAACGCTCGCTCAGTTTCACTAGCATCACTGTCAATAACACGAATTCTTCGACTCTTGAGGGCAGACTACTCATATATATGATTCACAGTCATTGTGCAGTTCTGTAATTTTACATCACGGAAGTTTTCACCAGCTGAATGACTGGAAGTTTCTTTTAGAGGCCAGATCGAATGCGGTTAAACTGTTTCGGGCGGGACATTGTGAGAGGCTCCGATGGGAACTTGACACGGGAATGACAACATTATTTTGACAGTTATTTACAACCGGATGGGAGAAATTGTTGGAACTTGATGGTACAAATTTGTTGCAGAGAATATTACTCATTTATAATTTTAAATTCATCCATTATGCGTGAAACACACCAACGTTACCATTTATGAATTTCCGTAAATGGGTTGCACTGTACAACTGTAATGTTTTGGTACGCGATTTCCGAATATGATTTTGTTTCAGACGAACATTTTGGCAATATTTTACTACTTCAAAATAAAGGGAAAATGCCTTTTTATTGTTGTTGTGACAAAAGCATGGTTTAGACCTTTCAGATATTTTACATATAACGCAAGGTTTCTTAACTAACGTTGCTGTGAGAGCTTTGTTTACTGCTAGTGTTGACATTCCATCGCTAGGGGCGCTGCTATTGTCACAAGGAAACCTCCAGGATAAAGTGGTCTCAGCCTCGTTTGAGAGTATGGTGATACGGGTTTGGAAAACGATAGTATCGTTTTCCTGCTTCTAGGAAATGACGGTAAAATTCAGGCTCTTTCTTGGGTAGAAAATTGGTAGGTGTATAATAAAGTAATTTATCAAACGGAAAACAGATAATAAAGTTACTGTTTACTTAAAAAAAATTACGACTTTTCAAAATCTTTTCTTTTGCAAAAATCGTAAAGTATCAGGGGTCATGTATATAACGTGCAATACTGGATAGCGCATTTCAGAAAACCACCGAATAAAGACATCCGTTTGAATATTGAAAACAACCTAGTCACAGCAAGTAAGCTTATAGGGCTCTATACAAGAGTGTTTCATGCTCAGACCATATAGCTCTATACATGTGTGTTTTATGCTCAGACCATGCAGCTCTATACATGTGCGTTTTATGCTCAGACCATATAGCTCTATACAAGTGTTTCATGCTCAGACCATATAGCTCTATACAAGTGTGTTTTATGCTCAGACCATATAGCTCTATACAAGTGTGTTCTATGCTCAGACCATGTAGCTCTATACATGTGTGTTTCATGCTCGGGCCATATAGCTCTATACATGTGTGTTTCATGCTCAGACCATATAGCTCTATACAAGTGTTTCATGCTGAGACCATATAGCTCTATACAAGATTTTCATGCTCAGACCATATAGCTCTATACATGTGTGTTTTATGCTCAGACATTATAGCTCTATACATGTGTGTTTTATGCTCAGACCATATAGCTCTATACAAGTGTGTTTTATGCTCAGACCATATAGCTCTATACAAGTGTTTCATGCTCAGACCATATAGTTCTATACATGTGTGTTTTATGCTCAGACCATATAGCTCTATACATGTGTGTTTTATGCTCAGACCATATAGCTCTATACAAAAGTGTGTTTTATGCTCAGACCATATAACTCTATACATGTGTGTTTTATGCTCGGACCATGTAGCTCTATACATGTGTGTTTTATGCTCAGACCATATAGCTCTATACAAAAGTGTGTTTTATGCTCAGACCATATAGCTCTATACATGTGTGTTTTATGCTCAGACCATATAGCTCTATACAAGTGCGTTTCATGCTCAAACCTTGTAGCTCTATACATGTGTGTTTTATGCTCAGATCATGTAGCTCTATACATGTGTTTTATGCTCAGACCATATAGCTCTATACATGTGTGTTTCATGCTCAGACCATGTAGCTCTATTCATGTGTGTTTCATGCTCAGACCATATAGCTCTATACAAGTGTTTTATGCTCAGACGATATAGCTCTATACATGTGTGTTTCATGCTCAGACCATATAGCTCTATACATGTGTGTTTTATGCTCAGACCATATAGCTCTATACATGTGTGTTTTATGCTCAGACCATATAGCTCTATACAAAAGTGTGTTTTATGCTCAGACCATATAACTCTATACATGTGTGTTTGATGCTCGGACCATGTAGCTCTATACATGTGTGTTTTATGCTCAGACCATATAGCTCTATACAAAAGTGTGTTTTATGCTCAGACCATATAGCTCTATACATGTGTGTTTTATGCTCAGACCATATAGCTCTATACAAGTGCGTTTCATGCTCAGACCTTGTAGTTCTATACATGTGTGTTTTATGCTCAGACCATGTAGCTCTATACATGTGTGTTTTATGCTCAGACCATATAGCTCTATACAAAAGTGGGTTTCATGCTCAGACCATGTAGCTCTATACAAGTGTTTTATGCTCAGACGATATAGCTCTATACATGTGTGTTTCATGCTCAGACCATATAGCTCTATACAAGTGTTTCGTGCTCAGACCATATAACTCTATACCAGTGTGTTTCATGCTCAGACCATATAGCTCTATACAAGTCTGTTTTATGCTCAGACCATATAGCTCTATGCAAGTCTGTTTTATACTCAGACCACATAGCTCTATGCAAGTGTGTTTCATGCTCAGACCATATAGCTCTATACATGTGTGTTTCATGCTCAGACCATATAGCTCTATACATGTGTGTTTCATGCTCAGACCATATAGCTTTATACAAGTGTGTTTCATGCTCAGACCATATAGCTCTATACAAGTGTGTTTTATACTCAGACCATATAGCTATATACAAGTGTGTTTTATGCTCAGACCATATAGCTCTATACAAGTGTTTTATGCTCAGACCATATAGCCATATACAAGTATGTTTTATGCTCAGACCATATAGCTCTATACAAGTGTGTTTTATGCTCAGACCATATAGCTCTATACATGTGTGTTTCATGCTCAGATCATATAGCTATATTTGCTGCCCTTTAAAGAACTTTTAAAAACATCCTCTACTGGCAAAAGCAATGTGCTCAAAATATCTTTATTTGTTTCTTATATTATGTAAAAAAATAATATCTTCCTTTACAGATTCGTAAATAAGTATTGTTTCGGCGCCCCAGTTGTCGAAATTAATGAATTAGTTGGTGACCCATAGCTTCTAGAAATTAAATCTGTAAAAAAGTACTTTCTATTAAGATTAGGAATAATATGCTTTTTAGTATAACGTTAAATTATTATCATGCTTTTTAGTATAACGTTAAATGTTTATCATGCTTTTTAGTATAACGTTAAATGTTTATCATGCACATATTTGACATGTAATTAAAAACAATATGTAAGGAGCAGTATGTGTAGTTACTTGTTTATCAGTAATACGCCAATACTACGCAACACAACCAATTATTCTATTTAAACTGTATAGTTTAAGCTAAGACATGTAATTAACGATAAATAATTATGCCCAAAATACTCACATTATGGAGTTTAGGAATTCACTGTTGTGAAATAATATAAAATATAAAATACAGTTTTAAAGTAGTCTTATTTATATTACAGTACACTGGTAAAAAGACAAAAGTCAGCTTTAAATACGACTTGAAGTTACAATGATGAGGTTAAATAACCCACAACAAGATATTTAGAAAGATCTTAAATAAAACAATTTATTAAAATATCAAAAATGTTATGAACGTAAAAGTGGATGCCAAGTTAGGTTGAACTCGAAACGGTATGCTGCGGAATCTAAGGTTAGGTAGATGGGTTATCAGGGGACATAACTCCAGCAAATGATATCATGGAAGGCTTAAAATCAAAGTCATTTAAGGTCTCATACTTATAATATGGCAGATTCTTTGTTTGAAATTAAACAAACCTAACATTGGTAAAGGCATGCTGCAGAAACCAAGGTCAAGAGGATGGGTAGTAAGGTCATAACTACCGTGAATGAGACAAAACTCATACGGGACACATCTAGGTCCAAGAAACAATGTTGATATAAAATTTCCTCAGAGTATGTTGAACGATGTTTGAGTAAGAAGCAGTATACGTAAAGAAATTAAGTTGTTCGACAAGGTTACAACTATTTCCAATGGAGTAGACAAAACGAAACGCATCAAAGGCACGTTTATGCTTAAGTGACAATGTTGTTAGCATAGTCCACCAGAATATGTTAAATGGTTCTTGGGCAAGCAACATTCCATATTTCCGTGTGAAAATAAGTATTCTCTCGAGAAGAGGCATAATTCTTTTCAAAATGGAGAAAGACGTGATTAAACCCCAAAAAGCACACGGAAGTCTATGAGACTAGCTTCTCGTGGAAGGTACGAAGTTAAGGGTCACAACTCTGTCCAAAACGAAGTTTAGACGACGAAACGCATCATGTAGGCCTCTGGATACGTTTCCACTCCCAGATGCATGAGAATATACTGAATGGTTCCTAAGTTATGGCATCCATTTTATGTGCTTTGTTTGCAGAACTGCGAGCATGGTTTATGGTTTCAGGAAGTTGCAAAACTATGAAGCGTGAACAGACAGACGGATGCACGGACGGACAAAAACAGACGGAAAAGGGTATTAATTTAGGGCTCCCGCATATTGATGCTATCATTACACTAACCTAACAAATCAACTGCTACTGCATCCTATTGTAATTCATTGTAGTCCATAAAAAAGTCAATAATATTTTCCCTTATTTATTCCACTGAGGTTTACTAACCAGTAAAAAATATCAGTTGCATTCAATAGAAAGTAGATTTAAATCCTAAACCGAGAATAAAATGTTTACTGAGTTTAGCCTGTTGGTTTTTGTGTTGGATAACAAAGCAAACAGGATTGATTCGGCCTGAGCTGGAAAGGTCACTTACACTAAACATTCTAGTAATTTCATTCAAGTGAAACTACTTCCAGAAAGTAAAACATAACCTATGCTGATTTTTATATGTTGTGTCTAAGTTAGTGACTAACATAAAAAAGACTATCATGGTGCATTTGAACTTATAGATAATGCACTGCATCCCATCAAAAAATTACAACAATGAAGGAATTATACAAAGCGCTTAACTAGTTTAGCAATACCTTGAATAGTAGGAAGTGGAAGATCAATAGTGAGCATATTTATTTCACAATCTAGTATCATAGTTGCATTCATAGATAATTATTTTAAGCATGTAAATGAAGTAAGTAAATAAATCAGTTACTTGGTGCACATTTGAAGAATGTAATGCTGAAAAATATCACTTCTTCCTTCTTAAAGGAGGACAGCATCGAGTTAGACCAGACTGTGTTTCGTACTAATGCACCTGCAATACACATTAAGCTACCACATGGTTTCATAGCTTTGGATTTATCTGAAACTTCGTTTGCATGCAAAGAAAATTTAATTGCATAGTTGTTACTCTAATGTTGTTTCTTTACCTTTGAGGTATTGCTAAAGTGTGATTAGAACATGCGGTTCTCCTCTTTCAATTTGATGGGATCCTAATGATCTTTCTTCTCTGGCACTGACACGATAACTGAATTCATGCCCAGTCTCTCTTGGCAAGAACTATGTAATATTTATTGACCATTTTGTGTAGAAAACGGTTTAATTGGTGCCTTCAAGATGGCACAGAGAGATATAAGGCATACAAGGGGGTCTCTGTTCGGGTAATTTTTAATTGGTTAAGAATATATTCATTTTTTTGGATCTGTAGAAATCACATTCTAAATCTCACTATTTCAAGCTGAGTTGAAAAAATCAAAACAAGAATGAGTTTATGACACTTTCTTTTATTCCAAAGTGTGCATTCCAACGTTAAGACTACTAAGATCTATGCAGTTCTTATGCTGAAGATAATTTACTGATCTCAAAATGTATTTTTCACTGAAGGTGAACACTCGTGATATGCGTTCTCCAGACCCAATTCGTAGACATTAGAAGTACTATTTTAAGCATTTTGGGAGCATCTCACTTCCAAAGCATCAGCCTGGGTGAAGATGTTAGCCAGAGTTTTGACAATTTGTTTTGTAAATTTAAACAATTCAAAAAGTAAACCAAAATTGAACAAAAGTGATCTTTACAAATGAAATAATTTATTCGCAGAAATGTAGTCTAACAAGCCCAAACATAATAAGAAAGCTTAATTTTTATGATGAATATGGTAAGTGACTCTTTGTGTTTAGCCTTTACATTTGTTGCCTATATCATCACACGACAATCATTAGTATACTGCTGTATTTTAAGATAAATTGTACTCTGAAGAAAACACACTGGAGTAAATATATATTGAGTTTAGCCTGCTGGTGTCTGCGTAGGATAACAAAACAAACATGTGTTCGGTTCCGTTAAGTTCACTTGCTGTAAAAGTTCCGGTCATTGAATTCCAAATGCAATTATTTCTATGAAAAAATGCAACATAACCTACGCTGGTTTTATATAGATTGTTTCCACGTTAATGCATAAAATAAACAAGATAATCTTGCTTCGTCTAAACGAATGAATAATGCAATTGATTTCATTTATAAAAATGTAAATACAAGTTAATTAGTATAGTTATACCTTGATGCTGGAACCTTAGAAGAGAAGATTTACATAAATGTCCATTATAAATCATTCAAGAGACTTAACTCTGTATATGAACGTTAAAATCTGATCATCTTCGCACTGTCTAACATCTTCTTGAGCTACAGCTTCTCCACAAGAAATTTGAACGCCATAATGTCCATAAGACATATGGATGCTCATTTGAAGTTTATCAAGGGACCAAAAAGAAGAAATAGAAATAATATATTGATTATCAAACTTATATGAGGCCTTGTTGATGTGTTAACTTTATAGCCTATTTTTTTGTTAAATAAAAAGGGGATGCTCGACTGTTGACAAGCCTATTCTAAATCGGTCAAGGATCATAACTCGGGCCTAATCTTGTTATCGTCGAATTCCTTTCAGATAATACTGGGGCGATGCCTCGCTGTGAATTTGATTGAAATCTAACAAACTTGTGAAATACAAGAGTATTCACAAGCCACTGGGATACTTATTGTGGGCTAACAAGGGCAATAACTCCTTCAAATAAAAGTTAAATCGACTCATCTTCAGAGTCTTCCGAGTTCTTGTTAACATAAGGGTTTAGAGCAAATATGGTTGAAATTGAATGTGGATGCCAGAGTGTTCACAATGTAGTGGATTAGGAAATCTAATGTTAAGATGGTCAAGGTCATAAATATAATAAATGTGTTCATCATCAAAGTTTTCTCAGCCGTTGCTCATCACAGACCTTGTCTAAACTGTTGTTGACATGAAACTTCACAACAAATGTGGTTCAAATTTAAATAGACCTGTTAGTGTTGAATTTCTCTCAAAGTCCCCCACTCATTACAACTTGCTTGAAAGAACCTTAAACAGAGAATTTTGTATAATGGTGCATGTCAAATTCTAGTTAAGTCCACTATGTTTCCAAACATGAAAGAAACAAAATTCATAACGACGTGCAATCACTATCATAACTCACGTGAATGATGTTGTCCAATGCTGGAATTGAGACTTATTCAAAGTCTCATAAATATAAAGTCTCATAAATAAAAAGCCTCATACCAAATTTGTCTAAATCTAAAATATCTTGGTTATGTTATCTTGTGGGAAACAAAGTCGGGAGGACATATATTCAGGGGGTATAACTCTTGCAAAATGATATTGTATAATACTAAAAATCATATTCATTTATGATCTCGTCAATATAAAGCCGCATACGAAATTTGTTTGAAATCCAACAAATCTTCGTGAAGTAATGCTGTAAAAACCAATGGCAAAAGGACGGAAAATCATGTGCCATAACTCCTGTAGATGACGTCGTGGAAAGCCGAAAATCAAACTCGTTCAAAGTCCCATCAATATAAAGCTGCATACAAAATTTAAGAGAAAATAAACCCTTGCTAACGTCACGCTGCTGGTAGCAACATCAGAAGTATGGGCAATCAGATGGCATAACTTATTTAAACCACCCCAGAATTTTGCCGAGGCTCTTCGCATTAAGTCAGTCTGTAAAACACGGTTCTTGAATACTGTTATTTAAAATATAAAGTTTCATGCATAAGACCGTTCGTTTAGGATTTTGTATATATTAAACACAAATAGGGTTCCTGTTAATAATTTATAACCATATATTTAAATGTCAATTTGTAATAATCAGTAAGAAAAGGAAACAAAATGTATTGTTCAGCACGACAAAGCAAACAAACACAATCAATATTATGTTTTAAAGTTTTCAATTGAACCTCCTCTTATTTGCTTTGAAATCTATTTTCAAAAATGTATCTTCTTTTGTTGTGTATACTTATTTTAGACCACTGTAAATGTTGTGAGTGCTTCTTGTGAATGCCTGCATTTGTTTTATTCATGTTATAAACATGTGATAATTTTGACATTTTTAATCATCTTCTGGCTTTATCTGTCAAACAGTGTAAAGCAATGTCCCTATAATTATAATTCTATGGCGTAATTTTAATTAATACAGAAGATCCATGATAAAGATAAGATCATCCAATGCTCTGTGTAAGTGTTATGATCTTCAACAATAGATGATTCAGTACATATGAGTTTAGAATTGCTCTATATGATTTTTATTTCTGCTATATTTCTGACATAATTTTCAATAAACCCTCCTGTTAATTATTTGCAACCTATGTCTTTGCATATGGCACGCTATTTGATTAGGAAACATGATGGTGAATGGCACAATTCTTAACAAAACAAAATGGGTACATAGGTAAACGGTGGAAATTTAAGCTCCCTAATCAACACACAAAAAAAATGAATGTCAACTACTTCATCTATCAACAGCCATCGTTTGATTAGACAAATATTACATACATACATTAAAAGTCAGTATACGTGAAATTCCCAGATGGCAGCTCACTGATGCTTGAATGTATTTACAGAAATGTTACAAATAAAATAAAACCTTCTTTCGTGATGTAAGGATTTTTTTAAGCTTATCGGGCCCAACGAACTGTTATGATATGAGGATAACACTGCTGTAAATGTTGGTTTGCAGCGCTGAAAATCGAGCTTGTTTAAGGTCTCATCGGTGTAAAGTTGCATGCCAAATTTAGCTGGAAAATCCAGCAACACCTTGGTAACGTTATTTTGCGGAAACCAAAGTCAGAACGATCCTGGAGCATAATTGGAAATAGAATGTATTCAAGATCTCATAAATATATGCCCGTCATTTTTAATTGAAATCTAGCAACCGTTAAGGACGTTATTCTGCAGAAACGAAAGTAATCTGGATAGATAATAGGAGACCATACATTTTCTAAACGATGACATTGAAAGTTGGAACTTGAACTCCTTTATATTGGTTTTATTCGTATTACCAATATAATGCTGCATATGAAATTTAGTTAAAAATCCAACAATTCCAAGTAAAGTTATCTTGCGGAAACCAAATATTGGACGACACATGATAGATATACTTATGACCTGACAATAGTGGTTACAATTGAGCCCTACCGACTTTGTTGGGGCTGTAATAATTCATTTTGAATAAAGTTCGTTCACAAGGTGAACGAACGGACGGAAGAACGTAAGGACTAACGGATGAGACTATTACTATGTTTTTGGCCATAGCAGCTGGGGACAAATAGTTCAAACCTGGAAGTCTATCATAGCATTATATTACATGCATAAGCATTGTTATGATAATATATCATGTTTTGTGATCCAATAATGTGCACTTTTATTCCGTGGAACAGTTGCTATACTATTGTCAATGAATGTTTAATATGTTCTCTTCTGGATGCAGCGTTTGTCTTGGTCAAATTGGGGACTTTAGGTTTTCTTCTCTTTAGATCTTCCTGAAAAACATAATCTGCAGTAATTCCTCAGACACCAGACACTGAATACTGAAAACGAAGTGCCCGCTTTTAAGAATTCCACAATTTACTATAATCGCTGGGTCGGTTATGCAACAAAAGGTACTGCAGCAAGCCTGACTTACTCTTACCTTAGTATAGCATAGGCTGGATACCATGTGTTGCCCAGGGGTAGACCGCATGACTCTTTGTGCTTGTATAACAGGTAACCTTCCCTCTCTGAAGATCCAGCTTGACCTCTCCGTGTTTGTGGGTCCTCCCAGTGAACCAGAGAGTAATACTCAAGCTTGGCTTCTGTTAACTGTAAGAACAAACAAAATGAAAATTAAGAAAGACCCACACGCTGAAAATTACCGAATATTATTAATGTTTTGAAATATTTCTATTACATTCTTGCTTTTTCCGATGAAGGGAGTGAAAATATTGATAGATAAAAATATAAAAGACAATTTGCATCTAATTTTTAAGCATAAACAGTATTTTCAAACATTTAAAATAAAAATTAAAACAAACATATTCAAAAACTTGAAGAACGAAAAGTAATTACTATTTTCATAGATTAAAATTATTTGCGTGTACACACGACATAATCCTTTGATGGTGTGGATATCCCTTATAAGGGTTGTCATTTTATGAACGAAAAGAGTATGCCTTGAAAAGCAGTCATTCACTGCAATATTTCAAAAATATAAACTGTAATCCAACTTTTTGCATACTGATTATTTTTGTGGAATTTGCGCAAAAATCATACATAGGAAAAAGAATAGCCGAAGATCACATTACTGTTGCCCCTTACTGTAAAGTCCCTGACTTTCTTACGACGGGGATAAGGTTATGGATTCCACCTAGTTGATTTGAGTGTTCTAATAATATTCCTTATTAATTTATTTCACTGAAGTTTAGTTCTGCCGCAATAAGAATCAATAATGAATTGGTTTCACAGTTTTTAAAAGTACATTTTGCAATTGTTTGCACGGTATTTGATACAGCCTTGTGTGAACACACCTCAGTATAAGACTACCTCCTTTAAAATGCGGGAATTTTATTGGGTTCCATGAACACCTTTATGAAGCGGAAGTCATGTAATAGACTATCTTGTTGAATGACCTGTTACTGAATATCATTTGTCTGCCTATGATTTGATATTACGGCTGTGTCAAGCAAAGGTTGTTTGCAACATTCAGATCTGGCGTATCACATGTTTAATTTAATAGTAACAGATCTGTAAAATTAAAGTCAATGTGAAATAGTTGAACATCTTGAATCTGAACAGTTATGTAGCTTTGAAAAAAAAGTACGTTAACAGTAACACGAACGAAGCGTTTAATTACTATTATTTCAAATATGAAATCTGTTTGAATCTCTATAGAATGAGAAGAAATATAATCGTAGGCATTAACATACACTGTATCTGTCAAACTCCAAAATGCAAAGCGAAAACCATGGCACTGTGTACAAACACATGTCTATCTCTATACTTCAAACTTGCAGAACTTGCATGGCTCATCACCTTAGTTCAACAGTACCTGGTTAAGATCGTATCGTCTTTTACTATCAGATCTTTAAATATAGTCAAACCTGCCTGAACGAAATATATACTAGCCAATCATAAATCTTAACGGAAACTGTTACGGTACATGAAAATATTTTGGAAAAAAACTTTATATAGCAAACACCTATCTTGTGAGTCAATTCTTTATTTTTTCAGAAGCGTCTAATTAAGAGAGGTTTGAATATATGTTTTGTATAAAATCATTGTACTCACATCACATTTACACTCAGTTGCGATATATTTTCTGAAGGCTTCCCTCTGAATGGTGGCTTCGGTATCCACGGTCACTTTCCTTGGTAAATAGTCATTCTCCATGGCTGAAACTAGGCAGTCCACTATTGCTCTGAAAGTATAAAGTAATTATCACACAAGGTCATTGACATAATGTTTTCTAAACCTATTTCATATTTGTTAATGTTATAAATGTTTAAAATCGCCTCATAAAATTGCAAATTATGTGATAACCTTATATAAATTAAAGGGATAATAACAGAGTCATAAGGGATAATAACAGAGGCATCAGGGATAATAACAGAGGTATCAGGGATAATAACAGAGGCATCAGGGATAATAACAGAGGCATCTTAATGTACACTAAAGTCATTTCGCAGCTCAACTTTGGCACTTACAGACTTAATGTAAATTTTGTTTTCAAGTGATAAGAAAATCCTACATTTTTAAATGACAATTTAAGAAACGTATTGAATAATTTCACTTCTGGTTGCCAAGGCTTAGAATACATAGAAATTAGCTACGTGCTCATAAATATCACCTTCAATAAAAAAAACCAATCATGTAAGATTTGTTTTATTGAATATAAGTGCAATTTTAGATGGAAACTATAAAATGCAGGTAGCAAATATTACAGCATTTGACCATGTGCAATATGCAGCCTACCTGCCTGGACTCACTTCTACCGTTACGTAATGTACTAGGAAGTACGGGTCTACATTATATTCGTGAAATCGTAGGTAGAACAAACATCTTTTACCCTGATGTGCAGGTGCATAACGCAACAGCAGATCTATTTATTAACTGCTTCGAAACTGGGTGTGCGTTACGCGCAAGCACATACAGTGTCTGAAAGATTTTGGAGAGTGGCCAGAGTCCGGGAGAAAGGGGAGACAAGAGACTCATGCAGTGCCAATCAAATAAGGTGTTATGCTAAACAGCAAATTTAACTCATGACATATAATTACTTCAACATTAATGTAGTTCCTGTTTAGTTTATTCAAACGACTCTTTATTTATTTACCTGTGATTCTGCCTTCTTGGCATTCTTTAATTAACTATATTGATTTAATACGCTATAGGAGCATATCACGTATAAGCCAAATGACATGTCACTAATTTAAACAAATAGGCGTGTACGCTGATTATACAATTTTACAGTACAAAGGTCATATAGTAATCTAGTTGAGGCCAAATTGTGCTGTGCTCATTGAACTAACTTACAAACTCTTATAACTCTACCTTAAGCAGTTCCTAGAAAATAAATTTAATCATAACTCATAGCCTATGCCACCAATAGTTGAATTGTAGATCACAATGACCTTTATGTAATGAAATGCTGGTGAGAATAATTTCCTTGTCCTAAATGGTTCTTATGTAGTATCATATATGACCAATCTGGCATATGACTAGATATGTAGCATTAAAGGTTAAACTAGATTTAAGTGCGGACCAAACAGTATCGTTTCAAAAAAGTTCATAATGTAGAAATAAGTGAAAAATTACTATAATGGCATACTAATAGAAGCAGGTCACGTACATATGTATACAAACATTGCTCTTTCCTCTGTCTACCTGAAATTGATTTTTGCCTAATAGTGCTTACAGTTTTGTCACAAGAATACCTATGTCCAGAACAATCACGAAGGTTTATAACATTATGAATTGTTATAACACTTACAAAATCTAACAAGATCATCTCCACATAAATCCAACTGTGTCTACTAAATTTCGTTTGTGAAATGATTTTGAGATCGAAGATGACCATGACATCACTAACTGGTTTGGTTTCTTTGAGTACGTGACTGGCTGATCAGACCAATTTGTGCCCTGAACTGTATGTGGCACACTTGACATGAGATGCTGCTTGGGTTTTGCTTGATAAATAGAGAATTTGCTGCAGTTCTAAGATTTACGCTGCTCACGCTTCTGTACTGCCTCTGCAGTTCTGCTCCGTTCAAAATCTATAGCTCCAGTATGGATGAGACTCCGCCAGGTGGAGCGATTCTGTGTGAGATCTTCCCAAGACTCGTGGTCAATGTTGAAGTGTTTCAAGGATGACTTCAGTGAATCTTTGAAGCGTTTCTTCTGACCACCCTGAGGTCGCTTTCGGTCCTTCAGCTCGCCGTAGAAGATCTTCTTTGGTAGTCGCTCTTCTGACATCCTGGTGACGTGGCCTGCCCATCGCAACTGCGATTTCATCAGCAGAGTGTGGATGCTTGAAATGCCGGCCAGTGTGAGAACCTCAGTGTCTGAGACCCTTATCCTCATCAGTTTCCTTAGGCAGCCCATGTGAAAATTGTTCTGCCTCTTGGCATGGCGTCTGTACACCATCCAGGTTTCAAAAGCATACAGCAGGGTCGGCAACACGGTGGCTTTGTAGACCTTTAGTTTTCTTTGTAGACTGATGCCTCTGTGCTCCCACACATTTGCACGTAGTCTGTCAAAGGCCATACTTGCTTTAGCAATTCTGGCATTGGTTTCATTATCAATGTGGATTGCCGTGACAGTGTGCTACCGAGATAGGTGAATGTGTCCACTGCTACGAGGGTTTATCCATTTACTGTAATGGTAGGCTTTATGTAACGCTTTCCTGGTGTAGGCTGGTGCATCACCTCTCTCTTCTTGATACTGATTGTGAGACCAAAGTTGTCACAAGCTAAAGAAAAATGGCCCATACTTTGTTGATTGTCAGATTCAGATTTAGCATTCAGAGAACAGTCGTCAGCAAATAGGAGATCGCGAACAGTCACTTCCTGTACCTTCGTCTTCGCCTGTAGTCTCCTCAGATTAAAGAGCTTTCCGTCAGTCCGGTAGATCCCAGTGTCATAGTCACGGAATGCATCAGTAAGCATGGCAGAGAACATCATACTGAAGATGGTTGTGTTTAAAACACAGCCTTACTTGACTCCATTGGTGACTGGGAATGGTTCAGCTGACTCACCATTATGAACAACACTAGCGAGCATACCATCATGGACTTGCCGAACCATCAGGATGAATTTCTCTGTGCAACCAAATTTTGCCATGATCTTCCAAAGGCCTCCACGGCTGATTGTGTCAAAGGCCTTTGTCAGGTCAATGAATGTTGTGTACAGGTTAGAGTTCTGTTCCTGGCATTTCTCCTGGAGTTTGAGAGTCGCAAACAACATATCTGTGGCCCCACGTCCTTTCCTGAAGCTACACTGACTCTTGGACAAGGCGCGATGTAATGCACAAGACGACTCAGCAGAATGTTTGCAAGGATTTTGCCGGCTATTGGCAGCAAGGAGATGCCCCGATGGTTGTCGCAGGATTGTTTGTTGCCTTGCCCGCTTGTACAAGTGAACGACGGATGCATCTTTGTACTAATGTGGTATAGTTTTCTGAGTCCACAATGACTGGAAGAGTTCAGTCAGTTTCTGTTGCCATGTGCGACCCTCCGGCTTTGTAGACTTCCGCTGGTATAGCATCTGCTCAAGGTACTTTGCTATTTGACAGCAGGTCGATTGCGTTCAGTTTCATTCAGCTCGGGAGGATCAGCAAGTGATATGGTGATTTTGAATGTTGTTGAAGTGTTCTGCCCATCTTTGAAATATCTTTCTTCGTCAGTACGCAGTGTGGCGCTGTCAGCAATCAGTATTGAAGATGTTCCTGATGACTGTGGCTCGTAGATTGTCTTCAAAGCATCCTAGAAGTTCTTCATGTCATTCCTGTCTGCGTAGGACTGAATCTCATCTGCTTTATTGCTCAGCCATGAGTCTCGCAACTGTCTGCGCTTGCATTGGACAGTCCTATTGATGTTGTTGAAGGCTGCCGTCTTAGATGATGAAGTACTGTCTTCTAAATAGGCGTCTGTAGCCGATGTTTCTCATTCGGAACTCTATGTATGTTAGCATTGTTCTCATCAAACCAATCTTGATGTTTACGTATGGTGGGACCGAGGATTTTGGATGCAGCTGAGTACACACAGTCTCTGGAGGATGTCCAGTTTTACTCGACATTTTCGGAGTTTGTATCGATTGTATCCAGTTGGCTGCACACTTCTTCGACAAATGCCTTTTTCACATTCTCCTGTTTCAATTTTGGGTACTTTTTTGCCTTGTGGTCTTCTGCTAGGCTGAATCCGGATATTGGGCTTGGAGAATATGAGTCTGTGGTCAGTCCAGCATTCTGCACTTCTCATGGCCCTCGTCACTCGAATATCCTGCCTGTATCTTCTCCAGACGATGTCATAGTCAATAAAATGACAGTGCTTCGAGCGTGGTTGCATTAAAGACGCCTTGTTGCGGTTTGGCATGCGGAATACTGTGTTGGTGATTAAGAGGTAAGGTTCAGCGTATTATTGCAGTAGGAAGAGTCCGTTCCTGTTGCATTTGCCAAAACCATTTCTTCCCATGACACCTGGCCATGTCTGGTGATCTGTGCAAACTCTAGCATTGAAGTCACGAAGGATTATGAGATTGTCTGGCTTTGGTATTTGTTTAATAATAGACTCCAGGTCTTCATAAAATTTCACCTTGATCTCATCTAGGTTGGTCATGGTTGGTGCATAGACGCTTATAATAGTTGCATGTCTTTTTCCAGACAGTGGGAGTCTCATTTCCATTAGCCTGTCATTCACGCCCCTTGGGAGATTTGTGAGCTTGCTAACTAGCTGTGATTTGATAGCAAATCAAGCACCAGGTTTCAAGTCACTCTTCTTTACTATGGCCACCTCAGAAGAAAGTGTAACCGGCTCCTACTTCGGTGCGTTGTCCTTCCTCAGCTGGGCGGGTTTCACTCAGGGCTGCTATCTGGATGTTAAATATGGCCAGTTCTCTACCAACTAGAACCGTTCTTCTCTCTGGTCTATCTGCTGATGTACTGTCCATTAGTGTGCGTACATTCCAGGTACCGATGGTAAGTTACGTCACCTTTGTCTTCTGGTTAGGTTTTCGACCGCTAAGGTGGGATCCCCGTCAATCGCGGTGTGCTGACTAAGGTTAAGGTAAAGCAGGCAATGTTTATGGCACCTTTTCTAGCCCCTTCCTCATGCTACGGAGGTGAGCAATGTGATCATAAAAAGGGCTGCTCAGTCACCCAGGGTGCTGCCGAGTTCCACTGCTGCATCGGTTCATTGAAAAGCAACCCTATGCCCTGAGCCGCCTGTGTGCAGGTCTGCAGCTACAGCTCTCAGAGTATCCATGTCCTGCTGCTTTACCGCTAGCCCATCGCCACAGGACTTGAAGGTATATTGTGGGGGAATTATGTCAAGATTTGAGCCTGAGTTGGATTCATGTGATGGAAAGTTGCGCTGAATCGCCCTCACTCTCTAGTCCAGGCCTGTCTGAATCCAGTGGCACGACAATGTCGCGACGTCTGGAGACACATCCGGATGCTGTGGATTGCTATCAGATGCTACTTTGCTGGAACTGATGCCGTGCGCAGTCTACACAGCTCTTGCCATCTGCCTTCACAGCTGGGGGATGAGCATATCTGCTTGGCCGCCTGATCCACCATAACGGACTTTCCAGAGGAAGCCAGTGTAGCCGTCCACTCTGGATCAACAGTAACAGGTAGTACCGTCTACTTTTACTTACGGTAGCAGGCGATGCCTTACCTGACACAAATATATACAGGTCCGGCGCAAGTTTGGAATAAAGAAAACGTAGCTCTGCGAAATGGCGTCCTATAGGCTTGACGCCCCGGGCGGTCGCCCGTATCGCCCACCCTTTACGACGGCCATATATATATATATATATATATATATATATATATATATATATATATATATATATGCGTGAAATAATTAAATATTTGTTGTAATAACCAGAAATTGCAGCTGGTTATTTACTCATCGATGCAGATATTGTTCCAAATGTTACTGGTTTACGTTCAGTGGTGTTTGTGCACTCTTGATAACAAGCTTCTCGGTATGGGTGGACGCATGGACGCAGTGTGGTATAACATTTAATCATAAAAGGTCAGCATAGTTTAATACTTACCGTAGGACACAAGGGAAGGTGAATATACAAATTTGAGTCACATACAATCTTGATATGCAACTGATATTTAATCCAAACTAAAAGTTGCGTCACTAATAAATTCGTATGATCAAAATATAGACCAGTCATTTTGTTAAGTTAGAAGACACATCGTAAGCTCAAATACGTAGAGAATTTTTTTTTGATTAAATTACAAAAGACCCAAAGGTTTGTTTAAGGTAGATATTTATTTGTAAAAGAATTTACTTCTAAAATGTAAACTTACTTGGTAGAAATTTCATCTCCAGTTGACAGACAGTATTGCTTCTGTCTGCTCTTACACGTGATGTAAACCAACTGGTAGTTCATACCTAACTGAAATAAAATATATGACAGGTACGAAAATAAAATCAGTATGTTTTCCTTTTCGAATCATCGTTAACTTGACATTCAATTATGTTGGAAACATCACTGAACTGTTTTCCAAAAATACTTTATTATGCATTTAACTATTTTACAAAGCTTGTAAGTACATATTTTACACAATACAATGTCCCCAGAAAACACCTATACATCCAGCTATATGACATAGCTAACACAAAACTGTGATTCAGAATGCACGACAAAACGCTAAATCAAACAATGGCTATATTTCATTCAAAAGAAATGAGACACATATTAAACTTGACTAAGGTCATTTTGATATTGACCTAATATGACGTCTGGTTCCATTCCACATAAACCTTCAACGGTTATCAAGCAGACACCAAACTTGTACAACTATGGCAAAAGGGGGCAATAACTTTGGTTGTGACGGAAAGGTGACAAACAAAGGTGAGCTAGATCTCCTAAATATTATGCTCTATATCTAGATTTGCTCTGAATTATTTCAGCTCTTCAAAA
The DNA here is from genome assembly GCA_029931535.1 of Margaritifera margaritifera. Taxonomy (NCBI): domain Eukaryota; kingdom Metazoa; phylum Mollusca; class Bivalvia; order Unionida; family Margaritiferidae; genus Margaritifera; species Margaritifera margaritifera. Next base: position 1,126,594 of record JAQPZY010001153.1, read on the forward strand.
GCCACTGAGCCACAACAAAATCAGGAACGTTGTGGCAAATATACAGTTAGACATGAGTTCTACTGTCTATGCCCCACCATATAACTGTGTGTGTGTGTGTGTGTGTGTGTGGTTATGTGTATTGGGGACAAAAAGAGGAAAGAAAAACTTACATAAGGTCTGAAACTCTATAAATATCATTCTTCTTGGAAATTAGGCATATATGTAGAACATAATAAACAAAAAAATCAGCTCAGTTTCATATTAAATATCCAATCATTCCAAATTTCTCTACTAATAAATGTCTGCATATTATATTGCTTAAAATGTCATAATGTCGGTCAAAGTTGTCTTTTATACAATCTGTCGCTATGTAAATGTACACTAAAAACACTGCAGGTTTCATCATAAAATGATATACCAACCAGCATTGAAATTAAAAAAATCTGGAATGCAATGTGTAGAAATAGCAAGGTAAAACTCCACAAATGGTAAATGCTTCGTACATACTGAGACAAAGTCAATCTCAGGGAACCTGATTACAGCCACCGTGGTAAATTTGCCATCTTTCCTTTCCTGGGTAAGGAGGTATAGTGCCCGTGAGGAAATAAGGATAAAGATTACTTTAGTCTCCCCTTCTGTGTACCCTAATAGGCAGCTGAACATCTGAAATGATAGAACACATGAAGGGGTATATATTTGTATCATTAATAATGTTTGCCTTTGCACACAAACTTTATTGCATTGTTTGGAAGAGAAATCCTATGTTCAACGTATTGTCACCGATATCGCAGTTAGGTTTCATAAATTTGTAATACTTGGGTTTCTTGTCTCAATCTGTCTCTATTGGATCAGTTTTTATGTAATAGTTTGATAATGTCGTACTACGGAAATAACATCACAAAGTACAACACATCAATCATGGTTGTCATTACGTAAATTCAAGATGGGGTGTTTTCTCTGTCAAGAAACAATTGCGTGAGAAAAATAATCAATATTGGTACTTGTCACCAATCCGAGGAATTCCCAGTCTATGCCAACTGCGACATAGGTTCTGTCAGTCTCAAAAGTACCATTACGTACATGACTTTAATACTTTAACACAAAATCGGACGATAAATTTTAGTATTGCAGATGATACTGTTGGCAACGGAAAAGTGATGCCTATGCATTGCATGCTATGCATAAGCACACACCAGTAAACATTTGAGTGACAAGCTTACACCTGATTTAAATTTGTGTTTTTATAACGTATGGCCCCAGGGCAGAGCCAAAATGTCCATAAAATTAAAAAAAATATTGAATGCTTTGGAAATATTTCTATAAATCAGATCATTGTCATGTGCAAATCAATTTTGTCTACCTCAAGTGGTTTTCGTTTAATCGTGCTAAAAGGTTTTTCTTTTAAAAAAGTATAAGTCTAAAAGCTCCAAAATGTGTAACAAAAAATAACATTTCATGTAATGGCCTGAAATCAGGTCATCTGCCTATGACCATGTTAAAGTATGCAAACTTTCCTGGCTCTAAGTTTAATAGTTCTTTTATGCTATCACGCTGAAAATATATCTGGAAAGACATACAGACAGACAGAATCGAAACGTTAAACCTCCTTTTGCTAACACAGTGTGGGTAAGATAATGTAATACAAACTGACAAATCTTTACAGAAGAATCAAAATATGCTTATTAATGTATTGTATTTCTGCTATTAAAGGAAACTATATTTTGTGGTAGAAGAAGATACAATTAATCCATACCTTCCAACAAAAAAAATTTTTTGTGTACCTTTGTGTCATTATGAGAGATCAATCTGGTCAGTTTCAATGCAATTATTGATTCCCAGTGGTTCTTAATTATGATTTATTTCCATAATTTTATTCGAAGGTCAATACTGCTCCATACCTGCTGTTTCCTATTTCAGATTCAACCAAAAATAGCCCAAAGTGTGTCAAGCCATAACTATACAAATAAAACTGATTATTAATCAGTTAGATGAAACTAAGATCGATTATGACATTACATCTGTTTACCAACAAGAGGTACACCACGAGAAAGAAGATAGTCAATTTAAAATCGTTAATTTTACCTTCATGACGACTTCATCTGTGTCCATCACATCTAGCATTAAGAACAGCATGCTATTGATGTCTAACCTGGAAAGATAAATATGTAGCATCAACATCATTCAATTCATAGTCTTCATTCTGAATGATATTTCTCACTAGATTTTATATATATATATATATATATATATATATATATATATATATATATATATATTACATGACTAAAAGTGAAAACTAAACACCATAACGTACTGACTTTGATTAATATAAATAGGCATTTACAGTGAACACTTGATCCTTATTCCTTTATTATGGTATAAAGGGTACATGTGTAGTTTATTCAAGATTTGACAAATCATTATACGATTTTAGATATCTCAGCCAGATCATAATGAAATCCCTCTTCACACATTCAAAGCATCCATTCAGCCCCACCCAACAGGCACCACATCCATGAAGTTGTTCTGCAACAACAACAGCTACGACAACTACTACTACTATTAATAATAACAATAATATAAATAAGAAAAATAATATAAAGTTTTCGTTCTCTCCTACCCTTACCAAAACTCTCATTGTAAACACCAGCTTGTAAAAGATCATGTAATATTTTATTAGCTTTTACAAGATGAGCTCGATAGTTTTCTTACCTAACTTCTCCAGGGCATAGTTTGCTATCTTCGTTCTCCTCTACTGTATCTTTAAAATCGACAACATTCCCATCTGCTTCTGTAATAGAGCTGAAGTAGTGGCTTGTATTGGGTTTATTGATGATGTCGTTATCTCTGTCTTGAAGGTGCATGGCGGCTAACTGTCTTGACAAATTCTGATTGGCTAACTTGTCAACATTCACTTCTTCATTGGCTGGATTATGCACGTTCTGATTGGACGATATGTCTGCAGGTTTAGTTGCTTTCCTTAACTCTGATTGGTCAGGTGATTTCCTTAGAGCCCTCCCAGTGGGTGCTTTGTCTGTAGAAACCCTTGAATTAGAATTCATTGCATTTGATTGGCCAATAGATTTCTCAGATGCATTCTCTTTGGCAGATTCGTTTGTAAGTTGAACATTGTCTGAATATGCATTTTCTAACTGAGTCGATGTCTTTAATTCTTTTTGGCCAGGCGAAGTTTTTAACCTTGCATGAAATGAATGCAGCTCTGTAGATTCCCGATTCGATAGTTTATTTCTAGCACTTCTGTGATTAAAACTTTCTTTAATAATTGCAGAATCTCTTGACACCTTTAATTTTCTGGATTTATTTTCTTCTTTCAAAGTTTGTGTGGTGTTTAAAATAGTTGCCATAGCAGTTTGTATAGTTGATGTTGATAGCTCCTCATGGTCAGCACCTCTTGCATAAATATCTTCAGTACTATAGCACAAGCACACAGGGTCTGCGATTAACGGCTCTGTTTTCTGACCAGACTTTGAGAAGTCACCATTATATTGCACATCTGGTTCTATTAGAGTCTTACTGAATCTCAGAAAAACATTGTTAGCACAATCGGATGATTTCGGCCTGTCTGGTGATTTATAAACATTTTTGGTCTTTGAAATGTCATTGTAATTGCAACATTTATGGTTGGAATGTGCTGCTTTGGGAGGTTCACTCTCAACATTCATTGTCACAGTGTTTTGATGAAACTTGAACTGTTCTGTAAATATTTTGCTGTCCCCTTTATTCGCATGACTGTTTGAAGTTGATCCAGAAGAATCAGAACCAGATTTAATTGACCTAGTATTGCTTCCATGCTTGTTTGAATCATTATGATTGTGTGATTTTACTTTTCTCTTTCTTGATGGTCTATTTTTATAGCTAGCATGTTCAGCTTCTGAATTTCCCTCTGAATTTGATAGAGAATGACTAACAAGAGATGTTCTACTTAGATCATTTATCCTGATTTTATTACTTGTCTTTTTCTTCGCTTTTTGTCGGTATTTGCTCTGCAATGATATTACCACAAGTGTAGAGCTGCCATCAATCACACCATCGTCTGAATTCATTAAGGCTTCTAATCGACAAAAACGAGCCTCTCGTTCATAATCTCCTTCATACTCTGCAGTCATGTGTCTACGCTGACGACACTTTACATCGCTGTTGCAACCAAAGGTTAGAGACCGGGAATATTGTTTTGATCGTGGGCTCAATAAACAGGTGTCTTTGCATGCAACACTACCACTGTCAGTATCAGTAGGAATGTTACAGATGTTGCACCTACACTGAGAGACAGTCTGCAAAAAAGAAACCAAAATCCAATTGCAACTGTAATACATAGAAATAAATGTGTTATCTTACAAGGAAATATGATCAAAGAATCAAGCAGCACTTGATTATATTCCACAATATATTGTAATTTAATTAACTACTCCCATCGCAAAATTGTTGAAAAGGGAAATAGTATGATCTATTCGAAATGAATGATTGAGATAAGATGGTATAGAGACTTACAGGTAGACGCTGTCTAATGTAGACCACCCTGTCAATGCTGCATAGTACAATCCTCTCCTCGTCCGCAGATTCAGATGACTTACAGCTCTTTGGCGGATATGAACACAGATCCAAATATGGCATGTCCTGTAATATGTGCACTTTAATAGATATCATAGGTAGTTGTAGCAAACAACAAGAAACTGGTCGTGATCTGCATGTCGAACCCACTTCCAACTTCAATAATGAAGTTTTTAAAGCCATTTTCTATATCCAAAGCAAGGGGAATGAAATGGTATTAGAATAGAAGGAAAGTAAACAACTTTGATACGGAGGTTAGCCTAAGGTGTGGACAAAAGGACACGCCAAAGTGATCACTTTATGTAGCATCCGTCAAGGCAAGCTAGCAGACCATGTCTGAGAGGCAAAAGCACACTTTGTTCAATGTTAAAGGATTTTCAAAAACTATCTGTTAACCCAAGATATGTCATTGTTATAACAACAGCATTTCCACTACAGTATCTATCTCTCATTAACTATTAATGCTGACCTGACGCAATGAGAGTTTGCATATTGAAGAGTTCTATATTTTGTATCAGATGCCTCCCCCCTCCCCCGCCACCTTAAAAATCTTGCTATTGCCAATTATTTAATGTAGGTAACACAACTTTTGGTATTTCCTAAATCATGGATAGAACTAAAATCCATGTTGTGACACTTTAATATAATACACAGCTTAAATGGACCTTAAATTAGTTGACAAATTAAGTTATTTATTGTATCAAAGAGGATATATATGGTTTTGAAAATGTATAAACTATTTATGAACTTCAGTAAGACATTTATGAACATATATGACATGTATCAAAGTATAACATGCAAATTAACCAAAAAGTAAATACCTCATGAACGACAATAATAATTAATCAGTTTGTATGTCACCAGCAATTGATAATGTAATAAGTTGTAATTCACTGATTATCAATATTTATTATTGACAATTATAGATTCTATGAACATCATACAGATAATATGGTCCAAAAAATTACCATTTGCCCTGTCGAATTGCTTTATACCCACATAATTATCCACATACTGTTAACAAGATTTGATTTACCTAAATTGCTCCATTCTGAAATTATCCAATGCAAATATTGATGTGAAATCATTTTGCTACTAATGTTGTCCTCTATTCTTTTTTTAATTTGTGAAGTTTGTCTTTCTAACTAAAATATAGATTTTTAGTTTGAAAGGTAAGAAAACGGACAAAAGATATACTGCATTTCCTACAAGAGGTAATCGTCAGTAATTGACATCTATTTAATATAATTTACAACCTTGAAAGAATGCTACATTTGTATTCAAACCCTTCTGCAGCTGAAATTGAAAACTAATTCAACAATGTTATGTGGCAAAGGAACTTTCACAAGTATAATAGAGTAAGGCTATATCTTGATAATCATTTTCATCTTTTTCTTCGTTTAGTCAGTTTAGTCTCATTAAGACAAATGGCAAAACGGCCTGTAAAGCTGACAAGCCATTGTAATCATTAAAATATATGCAGTTTGTCAGATACTTAGTATATTATCTATTATATAACTCATTATGAAGAATCTATGGATTAGCCTTGAAACACCTCTGTGGTCACGCTTCTATATAATGATGCTTTATATATTGGAAGTTCGAGCCAACTGTAAATAAAAAATGTCATCTGATGTTGGAAGACAGGAAGAAAAGCACTTAGATATTTCCATCACCGAGGTTTATTTTTATTAGTTAAAATTATTTACCATCCTGAATTTGATCCTAATAGCTATCGATAACATTACACAAAAAAAAAAAAAAAAAAAAAAAAAGCAAACAAGATCATGCCTTGTAAAACAAGCCTGATTTAGTGACGAACTCTTGTAGTTAGTGAATGAAATAAATCAGGTATAAACCATTTTACCATTTCCAACCGAAAGACTGCATTTTCAAGTCCTGCTGTTAGGGTCAATAAAACGTTCAATCTCTGAAATTTTATAGAAAAAGAATAGCATCGAATAAATATTTATACAAAATATCCCTAAATGAGAATAAAATGTATATTAACATTGGAGTTATGTTATTAGCAATATAAGGCAGCATGATAATTCCTTGACGTGATACAAATCCTTAACCTTAAACCTTCCTAATATACACAAAAGTAGCTTTTTCAACAGATCAAAAATAGTCACATACATAGATATGCTTTACAGCCCTGAATCATTGTAATGCCTACAACTGAATAGCGTACACACTGTAAAGAAAAGTGGTTTTCTCTGAAACATAAGGGAATCATTATCATAATAAATACTTGTAACTTTGGGAATCCATAGACATGTTTGGTTTAAAATGTATTTATCATTTATATACGTCTTTGCATGTTGTTAACACTGAATTCTGAATTATATATCTTTAGCCAAACATTTGCATAACAAAACTTTACTTAGAAAATCCGGCAATAAAGGGGCAAAAGTTATATAAATAAACCCATAAAATACGTATCCGGTGAAACTTAAAACACAGGAAATTTCCAGGAAAGAATAATTTTATTTTATTTGTTATTTCTTGTATAAATTTGACCTCCTAGTAATCATATTATCACAAATGGTAATTTTCATTACACGAATTTATTAATCTTGTTTTTCAATGCTTGGTATATTTATGTAGTTCAGTGATACGTTTTAAAATACACAAGGAACATATTAGAATGACAAATCATCAAAGTAAGTTGTTCTTCTGAGGTAGACAAATATGTTATTATGTTATGTATGATGGCACTGTTTTACACTACAAAAATACAGGCACATATAGGTAATATAGGATTTATTTCCACAATATATAACATTTAGTTTGCATTATTAAAAATAGAGGAAAATAAATTTGAAACCTACATTGTGTAAAACTTGTTAAATTTGGTCTCTCTAAGAGACATAATAACTCTTTTAATGTGGAAAGTTACTCTTAAACAAAAGGAAAGAGACAGTAAATTCTCACTGATGACCATTAGGGAAGATTCTAATATAGAGAAATATAAAAATGTTTTTAAGTGTTTGATTTTTTACATGTTTTATCACACATATATGCCATTTAGATAGGGAACCTATACTTACCTCCTGGTCTCGAACTAAGGCATCTCTCACTATACTTACCTCCTGGTCTCGAACTAAGGCATCTCTCACTATACTTACCTCCTGGTCTCGAACTAAGGCATCTCTCACTATACTTACCTCCTGGTCTCGAACTAAGGCATCTCTCACTATACTTACCTCCAGGTCTCGAACTAAGGCATCTCTCACTATACTTACCTCCTGGTCTCGAACTAAGGCATCTCTCACTATACTTACCTCCAGGTCTCGAACTAAGGCATCTCTCACTATACTTACCTCCTGGTCTCGAGCTAAGTTATCTCTCACTATACTTACCTCCTGGTCTCGAACTAAGGCATTTCTCACTATACTTACCTCCTGGTCTCGAACTAAGGCATCTCTCACATAGTATTTGCTCAACAGCTCCTGATTTTGCTGAAAACAGCGGATGTAACTCTCCAGAAAACAGTTATTAAGGGCCACGAACAACCAAGCTCTACCTGTGTTATAAGTAAGAATAAACATATTGAATGATACTTCTGAAGACATTTTTTCACCTGTATGTACTGAGTGATATTTATAAAAGCATTTTACTTCTATGTACTGAGTGATATTTATAAAGGCATTTTACCTCTATGTACTGAGTGATATGTATGGAGACATTTTACCTCTATGTACTGAGTGATATGTATGGAGACATTTTACCTCTGTGTACTGAGTGATCAGTATGGAGACATTTTACCTCTATGTACTGAGTGATATGTATGGAGACATTTTACCTCTATGTACTGAGTGATATTTATAAAGGCATTTTACCTCTATGTACTGAGTGATATTTATAAAGGCATTTTAGCTCTATATACTGAGTGATATTTATAAAGGCATTTTACCTCTATGTGCTGAGTGATATGTTTTTTTCAGACATTTTACCTCTATGTACTGAGTGATATTTATAAAGGCATGTTACCTCTATGTACTGAGTGATATTTATAAAGGCATGTTACCTCTATATACTGAGTGATATTTATAAAGACATTTTACCTCTATGTACTGAGTGATATTTCTAAAGGCATTTTATCTCTATGTACTGAGTGATATTTATAAAGGCATTTTACCTCTATGTGCTGAGTGATATTTATAAAGGCATTTTACCTCTATGTACTGAGTGATATTTATAAAGGCATTTTACCTCTATGTACTGAGTGATATTTATAAAGGCATTTTACCTCTATATACTGAGTGATATTTATAAAGGCATTTTACCTCTATGTACTGAGTGATATGTATGGAGACATTTTACCTCTATGTACTGAGTGATATTTTTAAAGGCATTTTACCTCTATGTACTGGGTGATATGTATGGAGACATTTTACCTGTATGTACTGAGTGATATGTATGGAGACATTTTACCTCTATATACTGAGTGATATTTATAAAGGCATTTTACCTCTATGTACTGAGTGATATTTATAAAGGCATTTTATCTCTATGTAATGAGTGATATGTATAAAGGCATTTTACCTCTATGTACTGAGTGATATGTATGGAGACATTTTACCTCTATATACTGAGTGATATTTATAAAGGCATTTTACCTCTATGTACTGAGTGATATTTATAAAGACATTTTACCTCTATGTACTGAGTGATATTTTTAAAGGCATTTTACCTCTATGTACTGGGTGATATGTATGGAGACATTTTACCTGTATGTACTGAGTGATATGTATGGAGACATTTTACCTCTATATACTGAGTGATATTTATAAAGGCATTTTACCTCTATGTACTGAATGATATTTATAAAGGCATTTTATCTCTATGTAATGAGTGATATGTATAAAGGCATTTTACCTCTATGTACTGAGTGATATGTATGGAGACATTTTACCTCTATATACTGAGTGATATTTATAAAGGCATTTTACCTCTATGTACTGAGTGATATTTATAAAGGCATTTTACCTCTATGTACTGAGTGATATGTATGGAGACATTTTACCTCTATATACTGAGTGATATTTATAAAGGCATTTTACCTCTATGTACTGAGTGATATTTATAAAGGCATTTTACCTTTATGTACTGAGTGATATGTATGGAGGCATTTTACCTCTATGTACTGAGTGATATTTATAAAGGCATTTTACCTCTATGCACTGAGTGATATGTATGGAGGCATTTTATCTCTGTGTACTGAGTGATATGTATGGAGGCATTTTACCTCTATGTACTGAGTGATATTTATAAAGGCATTTTACCTCTATGTACTGAGTGATATTTATAAAGGCATTTTATCTCTATGTACTGGGTGATACTTATGGAGGCATTTTACATCTATGTACCGAGTCACATGTATGGAGGCATTTTACCTCTATGTACTGAGTGATATGTATGGAGACATTATAAGCTCAAAGTACTGAGTGATATGTAAGGAAGCATTTTATCTCTGTGTACTGAGTGATAATTATGGAGGCAGTTTACCTCTATTAACAAAATACAAATTGTATTGCATGATAAGTACTAAAAACTTACACTAATGCTTTGAATAGTTGTTGTTTGCGTGGTATTACCATGTCAATAATATTATAGTAATTTACTTTGGAGAATATGATATTGATTTAATTTTTCTGAAGTGAGTGATAATTGTGTCTCTAACAGTAAACGGACCTTTCTAGAAGCAAATATTCGTGCTACACAATCATGTACGGACACATATTTGCATCTCAGCATGAAATCATCACTGATACGAACTAGACAAAAGATGAAAATTTAAATTACTTTTCTACTATGCTTTTAGTGGTATGTATAATTCTTATAGTTTAATTTAACCATGCAGTTGCAGCAGAATTGAGATGTATGATTTTGTACTCTCAGCTGTCTTTAAATACAGTGAACATTAATATTGTTCATGGTTACCAATTTTCGTGACGTTTATGCTTGCTAAAGATCACATATCTATAGTTACAACAATAATAATACATCCATATCAGCAATAGAAGTCTTTGTCAGTCCACGAAGTACCTACAAAAATATGAAACCACGAAAACTGATACCATGAAAATAAATGAATTTGCATTATATGCCGCTTAAAAACAGATCTCCGAGAATCTCCATGCACTTCTTTGAAAGGTCTTGCATAATTAACCTAATGAAGGATTACTAAACAAATTTAGGTCATATATGGTTTGCAAAATTTAAATATTTGCTGAAACACTAGACAAAACTATTTCAATCTGTACTTTTTCAAAAACGTTTCTGATCTCTTCATAAAAAAACGAGCTTACCTCTACCAAGATCTGTAGTGACATGTCTTAATCTTCTGATTTCAGATACAGTCTCCTTCAGTGAAAATTCAGCCACAATCTTCCAGTAGCCATTTCTTACATGCCGGCGCCTGAAACGGCATACGACACTTACTACTCATTTAGACGGCCTGTTTTAGTTTTAAGATTATAAGCCGCACACAAGATTTCTTAGGACTGGATAACATTATATCTAGCAGACTGAGATGTTAAGCCATGTTCAGGACCAGTAAAATTTTCATACAGTGTCTCTGCTCCTCCCCCATCTTTTTACCTTTAATAACGCCACTCATTTTATAATGACAAAAAGGTGGCCCGACAAAAGTGGTAGCCTCTCAAAATAGTCTATTGATGTGTATGTAAGTAAAAGTGTCCTTTAACCACGGGTGACCTCTCTTGAGAGAGGACTCTCACAACGGGGACCATTGTACTATATTAAGTCCTTTGTTGATACAAAACATAAATTATATATACCCTACATCCCTATAAAAAAAGTAAAGAATATAGATGGCACTTGAAAAAAGTTTTAAATCTGGAGCTACTATAGAAGAGTGCATCCAAAAAGGACCATGCTGATTAAGATTTGGAAACAAACGTGGGTGTGTCACAAATTATGGGCAATAACTAAGTACAAAATTCGGACAATCAGACTCATGCAAGAGGTCATCAGTATACAGATATGCACTAATCATGTTCGAAATCTACTCCTCCTCCCCCCCCCACCCCGTGACAATGTTATGCACCTGAGACCTAATCTTGAAATTATGGACAATCAAGTTAGCTAGAGATACTGACTGCGAACAATTAATCTCACATCAAGTATTTGCCTCAGAACCAACTTCATTCAATGTCTCATCTGTATAACGATTTAGGCAGATGTGATTACTTAAGCATAACAATCTTGGTAGAATTATACTGAAATTTAGCACAACTATAAATCAGCAGCCATAACTCATCTAAACGATGATGTACAGCTCCAAAAAAATCAAAATCTGTTCAGATATTGTCAGTTTAAAGCTGCATATCAACGTTGTTGAAATCCAAGAATGTTTACTAAAATAAAATCACTTTACAAATTGATAATAATGAATGATCGAAATACATCTTGTTCTAGTTTTGTAATTAATACGTGTACAAAACTTCATAAAAGGTACATTGACTGCAATCAACACGTCCGATTAAATCACATATGTGTATGACTATATACAAATAAAAACAAACATTTGTTTAAAAAACCTACCCTGGAGTAAAACCAAAAGTTTATAATTAATCATCTGTAACTGTAGTTACTTCCATGGCTATCCGAGCTAAATTCCCAGACCTTCTATTCAACGCCAACGTCAACCCCAACCCGAACCATCACTATCCTACCTTAATCAAGTAGTCGTAACCGATGTCCATTACTTGTATTATATGTCCTCGTGCTAGGACTGTATGTCTAAAGGTTGGATAATAAATATTCAACATTGTCACTTTAACTTTTTGTCTATTTGACCTTTGACCGCCCTTCAAGGGATTCCAGGGGAGAAGCAGAATGGGCAACCTATGTACCAGACTACATAAATTTTCCGATCCGTTTAGGAGGAGTTAGAGTTATGGACAGATGGACGGACAGATAGACGGACGTATCACAATATCACGTGGGGATAATAAGGAATTTTAATGATATTGAACATTAATAAAAAGAGGTATCCATTATTTTTACCTGTGAAGAAAAGCTCGATCAAGGTGTTTTGACAACTCGTGGCACTGCCAGTCGCTGTTTCGGAGGACTACCGCTTCATCTCTTGAACTTACTTGTATTACCTGAATCTGTAAGACGACCAAATATAAAATATTTACCAGTGTTTACAGACACATGAACATCTGTACTTACTAAATAAAACTAGAGCTACTTACATGGATCGCGATGGCAAATCCCCGTACTTTTTATTTACATAGTCTCCCTACCCGCAAAAGCATACCTTTCTGGTAAAAGTCATCATATGGACTAGTAAACCTATATACCAAGTTGTTTATCATTTTCCACCTGGCTGTTAAGGAATATATAGAGTTACAGACACAGACAGACGAAGGGTATTTCAATATCAAAAATATACTCATTTCTTGAAAATAAGCACACAAAAATCTAAAACTAGATGCAAATTCACTAGCATGCGACTCACCTCCAAGTTACGATAAATCTGCAAAAAAACATGCAGCCCCACACTCTCCTGTACTCTATTACCTCCTCCTTCACCCTCACCATGTCATGACAACATCTCTCTCTCTCTCTCTCTCTCTCTCTCTCTCTCTCTCTCTCTCTCTCTCTCTCTCTCTCTCTCTCTCTCTCTCTCTCAAACGATGTTAAGTATCAAGCAAACAGGAAGGAGATGCATACCACGTGGCATAAGAAAAAAAAGTGTTGCATGCATATACAGGCATTTTTTTTTAAAACTCAGTTAAGTATGAGTTAAATCTATGCCTTTTTACATCGATTAACTTTTCCCAATTAACTTTTGGCTTGAAGTAAATGTAAAAAGGCTGGAAAGTTTGCAGGTAACATTAATTAACATTAAAAGTGGATCTGCAATTGAAACAATTGTGGATGATTAAATGGAGTAATTATTATCGTGGATGCTTTTGAATAATATTTAAAAAAAATATAGCGTAACTTCCTTGACTTGCTAAGGCCTATTCCCACATTATTAATTAAATGTGATCACCCTCCAACCATGAGCATCACCCAGATCATCCCTTTCATACCGTTTAATTTTGGTTCGTAATCCAAAACTCGTTACATAATGTATGTGTCCTTATATTACAAGTGGATACATGTTACTGTAGTTGTAATGTTTGTATATTCAAATGTTCACTCCATCCCAGGTCAAATGGGGGGTGGGGGGGGGGGCGAAGGGCGGTGGGGGGGGGAAGGAAATATTATACTTAACTTGCAGATAGTTATCACAAGGGAATCCTCTGTATCAAGTTGTTTGGTGATATTGTGATATTTCACGTACTTGCTACGGAGGAGTTATAATTACGGACAGACGCACGGACAGATGGTAATGATGACAATCTCTTCAACACTATTTAAAGAGCGTGGGGATTTAAAGAAAAAGCGAATTCCATGATCTGGTAAGTAGGGGCTTAGCGATAATGGTAAAATAGTATGTGAGCTAAAGTACATTTGGAAAGGTCAGCACACTGGTAAGACTTTACAAAAGAAAAAAGAAAAAAAATTAACGTGGGGCAAATATGGTAGTTTTGGTAAATGTTTTCGCTCATTTATTTATTTGCAACTATTTAGCATTCATCAAGAGGCATATAAGTGCATAGGAACACTGCCCTGGCAACGTGGGGATCAATTTAGCGGAGTAAAAATAAAAGGAAGTAATGAGTATTTTCTCAATAAAGTGGTGGAATCTTACTTATCTGTCTGAGACAGTAGCATGTGAAAAGAGTTGTTAGCCGGATATTGGCGGAGTCCATGTTGAAGACTCTAAGAATGATGGACAAGAAGAGAGTTCCATACCAAATTTAGTTCAAATCCAAGCAGAATTGTGGCAGTTATTGTACGGAAAGGAAAGAGTGTGAAGCTTAAAATCTGGTGTGATAACTATACTAAAAGATGATGCATGATGCTAAATATTATGGATATCGTACGGAAAGGAAAGTGAGCGAAGCCCAAACTCAGGGGTCATAAGTATACTAAAAGATGATGCATGATGCTAAATATTATGGATATCGTACGGAAAGGAAAGTGAGCGAAGCCCAAACACAGGGGTCATAAGTATACTAAAAGATGATGCATGATGCTAAATATTATGGATATCGTACGGAAAGGAAAGTGAGCGAAGCCCAAACTCAGGGGTCATAAGTATACTAAAAGATGATGCATGATGCTAAATATTATGGATATCGTACGGAAAGGAAAGTGAGCGAAGCCCAAACTCAGGGGTCATAAGTACACTAAAAGATGACGTACAATGCTGAAAATTATGGATATCGTACGGAAAGGAAAGTGAGCGAAGCCCAAACTCAGGGGTCATAAGTATATTAAAAGATGACGTACAATGCTGAAAATTATGGATATCGTACGGAAAGAAAAGTGGGTGTAGCCCAAACTCAGGGGTCATAAGTATATTAAAAGATGACGTACAATGCTGAAAATTATGGATATCGTACGGAAAGGAAAGTGAGCGAAGCCCAAACTCAGGGGTCATAAGTATACTAAAAGATGACGTACAATGCTGAAAATTATGGATATCGTACGGAAAGAAAAGTGGGTGTAGCCCAAACTCAGGGGTCATAAGTATACTAAAAGATGACGTACAATGCTGAAAATTATGGATATCGTACGGAAAGGAAAGTGAGCGAAGCCCAAACTCAGGGGTCATAAGTATACTAAAAGATGACGTACAATGCTGAAAATTATGGATATCGTACGGAAAGAAAAGTGGGTGTAGCCCAAACTCAGGGGTCATAAGTATACTAAAAGATGACGTACAATGCTGAAAATTATGGATATCGTACGGAAAGGAAAGTGAGCGAAGCCCAAACTCAGGGGTCATAAGTATACTAAAAGATGACGTACAATGCTGAAAATTATGGATATCGTACGGAAAGAAAAGTGGGTGTAGCCCAAACTCAGGGGTCATAAGTATACTAAAAGATGACGTACAATGCTGAAAATTATGGATATCGTACGGAAAGGAAAGTGAGCGAAGCCCAAACTCAGGGGTCATAAGTATACTAAAAGATGACGTACAATGCTGAAAATTATGGATATCGTACGGAAAGAAAAGTGGGTGTAGCCCAAACTCAGGGGTCATAAGTATACTAAAAGATGACGTACAATGCTGAAAATTATGGATATCGTACGGAAAGGAAAGTGAGCGAAGCCCAAACTCAGGGGTCATAAGTATACTAAAAGATGACGTACAATGCTGAAAATTATGGATATCGTACGGAAAGAAAAGTGGGTGTAGCCCAAACTCAGGGGTCATAAGTATACTAAAAGATGTCGTACAATGCTGAAAATTATGGATATTTGACAGAAAGAAAAGTGGGTGTAGCCCAAACTCAGGGGTCATAAGTATACTAAAAGATGACGTACAATGCTGAAAATTATGGATATTTGACTGAAAGAAAAGTAGCACAAACTCATGGATGACAACTAAAAGATGATTGTGAATTGCTTAATATCTATTTTTATAATTTTGACAAGCATACTCAGCATGTGACTCATCAATCTCAAGCTACTTACTAAATTTGTTTCAATCTAATAATAAGTAAGAAAGTGGGTTACTGTGCCGAAACACAAATGGGTGGGTCTGACAATCATGGGGCACATTTGTACTAACTGAAGATGTAGAATACCGGCACTATAATTCAGCTCATCAAACTATATGTAAAAACTAGTTTCAATCCAATGATAATAAAGGGAATCTATGTGCAGAATGAAAATGAATAGATCCCAAAATAACAGACTATCACTTTGCCAAATAATGACGTCAAATGTTGATAATCAAGATTGCAAGGTGCCATCATTATCAAGCTGTCTACCAAATTTGGTTGACATCTAGTCATAGAGCAACTGCAGTGGTTGAAATCTGCAAATCCCCCTGTATTTTACCGTATAGTCTAAATCCCTTCAGAACTTCGATCGTATTAACTCCCACACCCAGTTATTAACACAGGGATCATCAGGCGAATATATCACGCGTCTTTCCACCATGATTTCATATTTGAAATATGGTAAGAAAATATTCGAACAAATCGTTGTATTTGCAATTTTTGTATATTTGGCATGCTCCCCCTCCGATCCAATGAGCGGGAGCTAAGGGTGACAATCGCTCCAAGATGGTTACTATAAGGACAACCTAACTGTATTGTGTCCTTGATAGTCCACCCGTTGGTTTAGGAGGGTATATGGTAATGGAGAGAAAGACAGTGGGACAGATGAATGTATGGACAGGCACACAGTGGGTAACACAATACCCGCCCCAATTTTTTTTCATGGAACAGAAAGCGGATAATACAGGAGTTTTTGTGTGGAAATAAAAGTGCGTGGGATCGACAATTCCGGGCCATAATTTTGCTAAATGATGGCATGAAACACTAATCAGCTGAGGACACATCAATCAAGCTGCCTACAAAGTTTGGTTAAGATCGAATAATAACAAGGGTTGGGCAGAAGGCAGTGCCTTGCCGTTTTCGGAGTTTGTTTCAGAGTCATGGGTTATGAAAAAAAAATTAACATTGGGTTGACGCCAATGGTGATGACGTCGACGTCATGCTCGCAATATCTAGTATCTTTATCTGGAAAAAGCGAAACAATTGTAGTTATTTGCAAAAATGGAAGTGAGGGTCTGAAACTAGAGGGCTATAATTCTCCAAATATGCTGATATGGAATGACAACAATCAAATTCAGCCAAAAAACGATGTATATGGTTTACAAGTCTCCTGGGCAAGTAGTTCATGTTAACCTGCTGCAGGCTGTCCTAAGCGTGGAGTACTAAGAATGCAAATAATATAATATTGAACGATACATACTGAATCAGGCAATACATATTGAACCACGTAATACATACTGAATCAGGCAATACATATTGAAACAGGTAATACATAATGAATCAGGCAATACATATTGAACCACGTAATACATACTGTTTTTAAATACCCAGATAAAAAACTGCCAAAGGGAAGAAGAACAAAAACAGCTGTACAATAATTAAGCCACCATGTAGGATCTGTCAAATGAAAGAGCTGTCAAATGCAAGTGCTGTCAAATGAAAGAGCTGTCAAATGTAAGTGTCATCAATGTATTTTTCAGCTGTCGGTTTAAAGAGAAGTAACAAAAATTTAGTCTTACTGCTTTAACAGCTTTGGATATATTCGCCAAAATGTCGTCCTTCAAACCCATGCTATCACTCAAGGAGCTCATTTCTAAGCAGGTAACTCACGATAGCATTACTATCTTGCTTGTGGAAAGATAACATCTGACCCTGTAAAAATCAATAAAAACAGTGCGCCTGTCATACGGTGTGTGCACGAGAAAGGGAGATAAACTTGTGTATTCATTTTAAGGCAAATATAAACTATTCTAAGGCAAATGTAAACTATTCTAAGGCAAATCTAAACTATTCTAAGGCAAATGTAAACTATTCTAAGGCAAATATAAACTATTCTATTCTAAGGCAAATATAAACTATTCTAAGGCAAATATAAACTATTCTAAGGCAAATATAAACTATTCTAAGGCAAATGTAAACTATTCTAAGGCAAATATAAACTATTCTAAGGCAAATATAAACTATTCTAAGGCAAATATAAACTATTCTAAGGCAAATATAAACTATTCTAAGGCAAATATAAACTATTCTAAGGCAAATGTAAACTATTCTAAGGCAAATATAAACTATTCTAAGGCAAATGTAAACTATTCTAAGGCAAATATAAACTATTCTAAGGCAAATATAAACTATTCTTTTCAAATGCAAATATAAACTATTCTATTCTAATACAAATATAGACTATTCCAAGGCAAATATAAACTATTCTATTGTAATGCAAATATAAACTATCGTAATGCAAATATAAACTATTCTAATGCAAATATAAACTATTCTAAGGCAAATGTAAACTATTTCCACTTATGTTGCATATAGGCATAAAGATTGACCCAGACGCCATGGTTGGTTGCGTATCTCAATTCCAATTTTGAAGTTCAATAAATGAATACGTTGCTAAAGGTTGTAGATCTCAATATTGTTCATGTTATATTCCAGTGGATAAGTCCCTAATGGTAAGGATAGAGATAGAGGCCAATTTCAGTCGTATAATACAAATCAACCTGTCCAAGGTAAATAAGTGCATATGCTGTAATAGGGTAGGAATCTCGAAAGCTTAAACCAGAGACTAAGTAAATAGACCCAGAGACTAAGTAAATGGACCCAGAGACTAAGTAATTAGACCCAGAGACTAAGCAAATAGACCCAGAGACCAATGTCACCTTCGACATAATTTTACTTCTTATCTCAAGTTACTGCATTTATGGCCATATGGTTCGGATCTCAATCAATTCAAACCCGGGAACTAAATCCAGGGCAGGGGTGGGGAACTAGAGGAAGCGGCCAAGGTTGTTTGCATATTTAAATTGTTTTTTTTTCCTGGCTAATTAGTGTACGTATGGTTGTAGGGTGGGGACCATATTAGTTTCGTGCCTATATTTCAAGGGCCAGTACCTGTGGTAATAAGATGAAGAATCGACACTGAGTCCATTGTTACCTGCGTATCTAAATTCGTCTTTTCAAGCCTAGTAAGTGTATATATTGTTATTGGGAAAAGATCTCAATAGCTTTCAACTTTATGAGTCCCTTGGGCGGGCTAGGGTACGGACAGACGGAACGATCCAGGTGTCAATATCGGTGACCTTTTTGAATTAGTCCTTTCACGCCTGTGATATGATGTCACTGTGATACGAGACACCATTCTTACCACTAGACCACGCGAGCGTCATAAAATATCTAAAAATTTCTTAGTCATAATGCTATCAATGCCTATTGACAGACAAGGAAAAATTATTTGTCATATTTCACTTCAATGAATTATCAAGATTATTTTACTTGGAAAATCCAGTAATTCACTGTCTAACATAAAATAAAATGCTTTTTTATTCTTTGGTACAAAATGTCTAAGAAAATAATTACTCATAGATATAATAATGAAATTACTTGAAGTCAGAAGAAGCTGTACTGCAGATCTGCACTACAATATAGTGTAAAGTATGCACGAATAACACACCCTCAACAGATCTATACTACAAAATAGTGTAAAGTACGCACGAATAACACACCCTCAACAGATCTGCACTACAATATAGTGTAAAGTATGCACGAATAACACACCCTCAACAGATCTGCAGACATGCAGCTGAAACTGGAGTAGGAACTCGATATTTAGACTTGGAGTTTGTAGGGGAAATCTGGCTTATTTTGGACAATTCTCGCATCTCATAGAAAAACAACTACTGCGTTAATACTGCTCGTTCTATATGAAAAAGCAACATCAATTCTTGTTGTGCATGATTACATACAGTAACTTAACGTTAGAGTTGAATGAAAAAGTGTAGTTGTCTTACTTATGTTGCCGGACAGTAACTACGAGGTCTACGTGCAGTGTTCCAGTATTTAAAGGAAAACGAAAAGTATACATACCTAGTAATTTTGAAAATGCTCGCTTGTTTTCTGCTGCCTTCTGTCTTTGAAGGAACAGCAAGAATCGATCGCATACTTCGGCAATGGCGGCTACTAAATCGCCAGATAGCAGAGGTGTTTACTTATGGTGCAGAGTGATGCTCAAACGCTGCGCCACACAGAATCCTACGGTATAGATACACTATCACCAAGGAGCTTGTAAAAAGTGCCGGTGGCACAAAATCTGAGGGCAACAAGGATTTGTCAATGTTGTTGGAGGGTTTTGCTTTTTATTGTGGGTCTTTATAGTTTGAGTAACACTAAAGATGGTCTGGAGTCTGAATCCAAATCATCAACATACTTCCTCCTCTGACAACAATTCCAGAGGATTCTTGTAATCGATGAGGTGGAAAAATTGTATAATGTATATGTGAATTATTTTGATAATCTTTTCTAATTTAGATGAAAATCAACATTATTCGTTATTTGACATTTACAAACGTGTAACAAAAGAACCCCCCCCCCCCCCCCACACACACATACACAGTTTACCTTTGGGGATGAAGGACGGCCCTCATGAATAATTAACAAGAAAGTTGACGTCATAGGTCTCCCTCTGAATTCACTACATGTATTTTAACACCAGAGTTTGTTTACATGCATTGTGACGCCAAAGGCAGTAGTCTGCTTTCCAAGCTTTTTTATTGGCTACACTATCATCTAGATTAATAGTGTTTAAATACCTTGTATTACATATGCACATTATCAAATGAGTTCCCCTTCTTTGGTAGCGTTCAATTTTCGTTCGCTGGTATTGTGATCGGTCACGTGGAGCATTCGATTGTTTTTGCGTGTAGATTACTGATACCTGAAGAGATATAAGATTATGAATGAGTAATTGGATAATCAGGCATTTCATATCCATAATCGGATTATGAATGAGTAACTGGATAATCAGGCATTTCATATCCATAATCGGATTATGAATGAGTAACTGGATAATCAGGAATTTCATATCCATAATCGGATTATGAATGAGTAACTGGATAATCAGGCATTTCATATCCATAATCGGATTATGAATGAGTAACTGGATAATCAGGAATTTCATATCCATAATCGGATTATGAATGAGTAACTGGATAATCAGGCATTTCATATCCATAATCGGATTATGAATGAGTAACTGGATAATCAGGCATTTCATATCCACAATCATTACCCTACGTCACAAACCTGCAGAATAAACCAGGTTTATTGGCAGTGACTTTTGTATCTCCAACAATGGCAGTAATCAGACTATTACTGTGCGAAGAAATCATACCCACTCTTATATAAAAAAAAAAAAAAAAAAAAAGCAAGCACAGATTAATGGCTATTATTTCAGCGTCTTTCATGTGTTTTACTACACGTGTTTTGCTAAATTTTAGATGTAATCAAAGTTCAGGCAAAACATGCTTTTAATTGAGCCCTGCCATCTTGAAAAACATATTAAATTAGAGCTAAGTTCTGGCCCCTTTTTCGCTGTAAGAAACGTTTGTGTGAAAATGATATAGGCAAGAAAGATGCAGCTATTTATCGCAACAGCTTTTCTTGTCAAAGTAGCTTTGTTTGTTTTTTCAAACACATCAACTAATTGATTCAATGAGCTGATATTCAAAGCCAATAGAGAAAAGTCCAAAAGTGATCAAAATGTCTCTAACATAGGATGACGAGATGAGAGTTGAGGAAGAATAGGATTTGGCTAAACTTGAGGTTTTAAGTGAAAAAAAAACAAACGAAAAAAGAAAAAAAAAAACACCAACACCAACAAACAACAACTCCGACTGTTTCATAATATATTTGATGATATTAATGCGATAGTTAAAAAAACGTGGGCTGCATAAGGTAGACTATAACAGAATTCAAGCACAACTTGTCATAATCAAGTATGTTTAAACAAAGCACTGGCGAAAGGTGTCATTTTTTAATGAAGAAACACATTGCTATATAATTAGCCCTAACGTTGAAAACGAGTGAAGCTATTTAATTAGTAATGATAGGAATAAATGGAAGCATTTTTATAGGACTCAAGATCATACATGTGAACTAAGCGGAGTAGTTGTATATTAAGGGGAGTTATATTGAGGCGTCATTGTATTAATGCATTTTGTATTTCTTCTCCGCAAGCACGCACAGTTGTACCTAATTGACATAATAATGTGATATTCTTTCGTAGTATGCATGGAAATATTTGGTATTATCTCACATGTATAGAACATAAAGAGGATTACACAAACTCTGTGAAAATATTGCAATGCATTTTACAACAAAAACAAAAAACAAAACAACTTATTTGTACGGTTTACTCGTGCACATTACAGGTTAGTTATATACATGTACACACAAAGGAGCGTACAAATCAAGAAAGGTTTATGAAAATGCTCTTTTTCATCAAGGTTAACAACCATCTTTACATCTACTGATTTGTGGAAAGTGGAGGGCTTTATTATGGACTTTTATCAGTTATTCATTAACTGTCCATCATCCGTCCATTATCCATTCATTAGTCCTTAAACACATGCTACTGGATTTTGATGAAATGTTTTGTAACATTATAATTTGACAATATTTCAAAAATGATCTTAGCCACAAGGTCAAAGGTCACAATGTAGAATTGATTTTTGAAATATCATGAACATGATAATTTTTAACCTGTGGTATATATGCATATTGATCAATTTTGGCATTTGTGAACATATTAGCAATATCTGAACTGGGTTAGTGATTTAATATCCATTGCCTTGCGTTCAATGTCAAATTACACTACTTAGAGTTTGGGGATTACTATCTGGCTGAATTGATATAGATGCAAGCATATGCTAACCCGTCCTAATAAATTGGAGTACCTCAAAAAATATCTCGGCTCTTTTCAGTTATCACTCGCAGTGGCGGCGCGAGGGCGGGGGGGGGGGGGGTCTTAGATGGGGGTTTGGGGTTGGAAGTTGGCAACTGACACAAAATCTAGGGGCGCCACTAAAAGAACATTGCCCCCGGGCACCCCGGGCACCGCGGTAGGCGCCATTACAGAACATTGCCCCCGGGCGTCTCAAACCCTCGTGCCGCCACTGATCACTCAGCAGTCACGAACAAAATAAAACAATACAAAAAGCGAACTTTTCAATTATTTATACAGAATTTGTAAACGAATGTTAGGTTTTGTGTCAAGGTGTTTGGAAGATATATAATATAGACCATACAACTGCTTACAGGAAGGACAGTGTTATCAAAACCTAGCTAGTAGTGTTAAAAAAAGGTTCATTTCTGGCACGTATATATCTATATACATATGCATCCATCCATCCATCTACTCATCCGCAACTATGTATGTATATCTATCTATATTTGGTAGAACATGATTTACAATCAGTTACTATACATCTAATAAGTTTTTGTCCTTCCATGAATAGTCAGACATAATTATTACTTTTCCAGTGGCGGTGCTGTCGTCACTAATGGCATTTTATGTTAGGGTCTTGCATTAAAGTTTTGAACGTCTCGTGTCTTCTATACGTGTTGGTGTTTTGAATGTCTTATGTTTTCTATACGTGTTGGTGTTTTGATGGTCTCATGTCTTCTATACGTGTTAGTGTTTTGAACGTCCCATGTCTTCTATACGTGTTGGTGTTTTTAACGTCTCATGTCTTCTATACGTGTTAGTGTTTTGAACGTCTTATGTCTTCTATACGTGTTGTTATTTTCAACGTCTTATGTCTTTTATACGTGTTGGTGTTTTGAACGTCTTATGTCTTCTATACGTGTTGGTGTTTTGAACGTCTCATGTCTTCTATACGTGTTAGTGTTTTGAACGTCTTATGTCTTCTATACGTGTTGTTATTTTCAACGTCTTATGTCTTCTATACGTGTTGGTGTTTTGAACGTCTAATGTCTTATATACGTGTTGTTGTTTTGAACGTCTTATGTCTTCTATACGTGTTGGTGTTTTTAACGTCTCATGTCTTCTATACGTGCTGTTATTTTCAACGTCTTATGTCTTCTATACGTGTTGGTGTTTTGAACGTCTCGTGTCTTCTATACGTGTTGGTGTTTTGAACGTCACATGTCTTCTATATGTGTTGGTTTTTTGAACGTCTTATGTCTTCTATACGTGTTGGTTTTTTGAACGTCTTATGTCTTCTATACGTGTTGGTGTTTTGAACGTCTCATGTCTTCTTTGCGTGTTAGTGTTTTGAACGTCTCATGTCTTCTATACGTGTTGGTTTTTTGAACGTCTTTTGTCTTCTGTGCGTGTTGGTGTTTTGAACGTCTCATGTCTTCTATACGTGTTGGTGTTTTGAACGTCTCATGTCTTCTATACGTGTTGGTGTTTTGAACGTCTCATGTCTTCTATACGTGTTGGTGTTTTTAACGTCTCATGTCTTCTATACGTGTTGTTATTTTCAACGTCTTATGTCTTTTATACGTGTTGGTGTTTTGAACGTCTCATGTCTTCTATACGTGTTGGTGTTTTGAACGTCTCATGTCTTCTATATGTGTTGTTATTTTGAACGTCTCATGTCTTCTATACGTGTTGATGTTTTGAACGTCTTATGTCTTCTATACGTGTTGGTATTTTGAACGTGTCATGTCTTCTATATGTGTTGGTGTTTTGAACGTCGCATATCTTCTACAAGTGTTCCTGTTTAACTGACAATTGCTATATAATATTACCATGCGTCTAATGTTTGTACGCTGACTTACTAGGAATAACTGTCACACCTGTGTAAACAGAAAGTTCATGGCGTTTTTGTGTAAACCTTTTGAATGTTTGTGTAAACCGAAGCTTGTGGCGTGTTTGTTGACAATGTCAAGGTGTTGTGTAAACCTTTTGAATGTTTGTGTAAACCGAAGCTCGTGGCTTGTTTGTCGACAATGTCACGGTGTTGTGTAAAGCTTCTGAATGTCATATAACATACACATCAGTTCCTTTAATTAATTTAAATTTTCAGATCAAGTATCTCCATGTCTAAAGTTTGTTCATTAGTACTGTTCCTGTCTTGCCTGCAGAAGAACAAACATGTGGCGTCAATGACTAACAATATGAAAGGGCTGTGATTTTTGTTTTTGTTTAAGTCACGTATCTTCTACATCAGTCGTTGTTTGTAAGTGGATCTTTAAGATGATATTACTGTATGCATAAAGTTTGTACACTGATTTGCAAGGTATTATATCTTAGGTTGCGGAAGCCAGAAGTTACGTCATCTAAAGATGATTCACGGGCGAGACACCGCGTTCAGAGGAACCCTTCTATTTCTATTACAATAATTTCTTCCACTGAAATAAATGTAAGAAGGCTAAATTACAGACAGGAAGTTTAAAACGTAAACTTGCCACAGTCTTGCTTTGATAGACATAAACTGTCACTTAAACAAGAAAGATGCCCATATTTTATACTTGCTATGAACGTTTCATGAGATTTTACACTTACAGAATGCAGCTTTCCATGCAAAGCAATCACTAAGTCTTAGACAGCTGGTAACGAATTATCATCTTCAAATGAATTTTAGGGTACATTGATTTCTAGAGTTGCACGTGCATGAATG
Source organism: Margaritifera margaritifera (assembly GCA_029931535.1). Lineage (NCBI taxonomy): Eukaryota > Metazoa > Mollusca > Bivalvia > Unionida > Margaritiferidae > Margaritifera > Margaritifera margaritifera. The sequence continues at coordinate 1,152,242 of JAQPZY010001153.1, forward strand.
ACACAATATTGACCCTGAAGCATGGCAAGAAAAACAAAGCAAGGATGGCAAGTACATCGGACTGTACTTCTTGAATGACATTATGCCCTCGCCTATTATGTGTGTTGAAAATAACTAAACACGATTTGTTACTTTAGGGACGTCAATCATTTTCTCCGTCCCAAATTACACTGTCAGTCCAGAATGTTTTGTGCCCGGGTTGTCATAAATTCCCTGAGAAAGTCAGTTCAAACCACTTTGATTTTTAAATCGCCATATAGCCTTATGTACTCAGAAAAGAAACTAAACAGAATGGTTAAATATTTTGGCGCATTATTTATATATTTATAAATTATTTTCTGATATGATAGAGTCCCAGAATTCACCATATGGCAGCAAGTTAACAAATTCAGAACACTTTTCACATAAAATTTGTATAAGTCTTGAACAATTGGCCATTAAAGGTAAAATCACGATCCTGTCATTTGTTCAGTAAGCAGGTTCCTTCCGTTTCAACCTTAGTTTCTAAAAGATCTTGTAAGTTGACAAAAGCAATTACAACTTCTTGGACAGATCAGACGTCTGTTTTGTTGTGCTATCATGAAAAAGGTATTAGTAACCGTGAACACAAAATGGAGGACATCACTTAGTTGAATCTCTTTCTACTTGAATATGTATGTATGTATGTATGTATGTATGTATGTATGTATGTATGTATGTATGTATGTATGTATGTATGTATGTATGTATGTATGTATGTATGTATGTATGTGGTGTTTTACAGCACTTCGACACAAAAAATGGCTATGCAATGCCAACAAAAGTTAAGTTCAAAACATATAAAATTAAACCGCTTAAAAGTTTAGGAAGATAAAGCCTTCTAAATAAATGTGTTATTAAGTACAACGAGATAAAATATCAAACGCAAAGATGTAAATATTCGGTACATTGTACATAAAATAACAGATAAAGGTAACACATGTAAAATCCATAAACATGACTAAAATATTTTTATAAACCACATTCCATTTAAAAGATCAATATTTTCTCAAGTTTTGTGTCCTTAGACAGTTTCGTCAAGTTCTTCACGTCAAAATACTTTTGTCTTACAGGGTGAAAATCAACAAGAATGTGCTCTACTGTCAGTGGACACTGGCAGGATACGCACTTTCGTCGAGGTTTACCTTTCAGGGTAATTCACGAGTCAGGTAGGTGTACCTGATACGTGATTGGCACAATACCACTCCTTCTCATCTAGTTGATTTGCTAATCTTACTTGTCTTACCTCTTTTTAGAATGTCTCAGCCCGATTGTCTTAGTTATAGTGTCCACGCACTAGGAACTATTTTTATGAAGGGAAGCAACCCTTCTTGTCTTCTGTTGTGCCGCACAGAGTAATTTCAAAATAAAAAAAAAAAAAAAAAAAAACAAAAACGCCGATACTTTAACAAGTCTATCAAAATATTTTGGAGAAGAGAAACGAGTCACTGCAAAACAGTAACAACAACTATGACAGAAACAAGGCAAAAAAAAAAATAAAAAAAATAAAAAAAATAAATAAAAGACAACTTGCTTGGCACAAGGAAGGAGAGCGAAAATCGCAAATGTTTACCACATACTGTGTACCTATACCATGAATACAGTACATTTTTTGACGATGGAACTTTCCAAAATGTTGCTATCCATGACCTAGTAATTTACTAAAACTCACCAAAGCATGAGACAGAGGACCGTTCCTTTCTTCTCAATGACTGGGACACAAATGAAATACAGATGTCTCTGAAACCCGAGCAGCTTGCGGCTGAGAAAATAACACGATCATGAGAGTAAGCAGATTTACGGAAGTGGACGAAATTTTTTTTGCAAAGTTTGTTTTAGAGCATGAAAATGTGACTACCAAACGTAAAATATTGGGACACATAAAGTTTCTCGAAGAATATATTCAGAAACATAATGAGAGACTCCCTATACGTGAAGTGTCAGCACCTGACCTCAACAATATTCTCTCTAGATTTGTCCTTCCCGTTAGTCAGAATGATGCCAGCGAATTCGAGCCAACAACATTGAGAGGTACAAAAAGGCCTAAATATTGACGAAATTTATAAATAATAAATTAAAGGATAATGTATGAGTAAATCAAATAATGTATAACGCATTTTAGATAATTTCATAGTTTGTTAAAAGAAAAATAAATTTATCAATGTTTAAATGAATAAATAACCGATTACCCATAACGCATGATGAACACGACTCTTACTCACAGAGCCTTAAAACGTTTATTTCGTTCTAAAATAAAGAACTTCACTCATAAAGCAAATAAAGGTCTCTCTAACGTGGATAACCATTCAAAACAGAGAGAGAGAGAGAGAGAGAGAGAGAGAGAGAGAGAGAGAGAGAGAGAGAGAGAGAGAGAGAGGAAAGTTAAAACTTATCATTATAAATAAATAAATTGATTACTTATTGCTATTTTCATATGACATCCATCCATTAAATGTGATAAACCTCAATATTACCAAAGGTTTTTATGTTGTTATTTTCTCACGTGTAGAACTTGTGTGCTTAGGATCGACAGGTCACGCCACAGTCGTTATTAACATATTCGTATTAATGCGCTGTGTTTACAAAACAATTGTACGTTGGCTCGAGACCTCTTGGTTCAATACTTGCAGCACGTAACAATTATAACTGTTAAAAGTTTGCTGTTGTGTGTGTCTGTGTGTGTGGGGATAGCGGGGGTGTATAAGCGACAGATGTAGATGGATTCTACTGAGATGAATATTATGATTTTCATAAAACATTATAAGACGGAATAACATATAGAAAACTGTAAGGAAATAATAGTACCTGATGTATACTATACGTGTTGAATGTGAGAAAATAATTGTACCTGATGATTACTGCACGTCTTGAATGTGAGAAAATAATAGTACCTGATGAATACTGCACGTCTTGAATGTGAGAAAATAATAGTACCTGATGAATACTGCACGTCTTGAATGTGAGAAAATAATAGTGCCTGATGAATACTGTACGTGTTGAATATGAGAAAATAATAGTACCTGATGAATACTGTACGTGTTGAATATGAGAAAATAATAGTACCTGATGAATACTGTACGTGTTGAATATGAGAAATAATAGTAACCGATGATTACTGTACGTGTTGAATATGAGAAAATAATAGTACCTGATGAATACTGTACGTGTTGAATGTGAGGAAAATGATAGTACCTGATGAATACTGTACGTGTTGCATATGAGAAAATAATAGTACCCGATGAATACTCTATGTGTTGAATGTGAGAAAATAATAGTAACCTATGAATACTGTACGTGCTGAATGTGAGGAAAATAATAGTACCCGATGAATACTGTACGTGTTGAATGTGAGGAAAATAATAGTACCCGATGAATACTGTACGTGTTGAATGTGAGGAAAATAATATTGCCTGATGAATACTGTATGTGTTGAATGTGAGGAAAATAATAGTACCCGATGAATAGTGTACGTGTTGAACGTGAGGACATAATAGTACCTGATGAATACTGTACGTGTTGAATGTGAGGGAAATAATAGGACCCGATGAATACTGTATGCATTGAATGTGAGGACATAATAATACCTGATGAATACTGTACGTGTTGAATGTGCTAAACTATCTTGCAAAAATGAAGGTTTTTTAAAAAATTTAAATGAAAAAAATTGTTGAGAAAAATAATCTACGTTGGGGTTTACACAAAAAGAAGGAAATCCCAGTAGCTGGTTACATTGTCTACCTGCTCGACTCGATGGTATGAATCTCTCCGATTTGTTCCATAAGAGGAATGACAATTTCCAATTGTGGTTTTCATGTATGGTCAGGACCCAAAAACAATATCGTCAGTCTACCGTAAGGATCTAGTTTATCATATCAATGCAATAACAGAACAATGAAAAAATATTTAAAACATTGATATGCTGCACGTTTCTCTTGAGATTTAAAAAGCCTTTTTTCAACGACTCTTCTAGTAGAACTTGTTGACCTACATTTCATCAACAAGAACACTCACTAGTGAATAGAGAAAACACAGTACATAATATCAATGAAAACGATGTTACTAATTTCATCTTCAAGGGCAGGCGTAAGACATTGTAATACAATTTTTAAAATATCAGTCTATTGGTAATATAAAAACCCCTGTGATGAACTTTGGCTAACAACCAACCTTTCCATTTTACAATGGTCCTGGCCCTAACTCAGGGACAGATAAAACGTTGTAGATGGGTATATATTAGGCAGTAAATAACATTACCATTGTTTTAGCTCACGCTTCTTTTTATAAAAAATTCAAACATTTCGAAATTTCGTCTGTTCGGGACATAAAGTCGCCATATAGCTAAAGCTTTTCCGCCATCTACAGTATGCTAATATACTGCAATTTAATTTACTTTCTGATGGTGCCATGGCAGGCGAGACAAAACGTGTACTTAAGAGTAAAGGATCAAGACTTGATAATAATTTAAGATATTCATCCATCAAATAATTACAAGGCTTAATAATAATTATAGGTTACTGCATTTGTATGGGAAAATATGAACGAGTTTTCTGAGTTATACTGCACGACGTCAGGAGTGCAATATAGCTCAGAAAAAACGAGTTCATATTTTCCCATACAAATGCAGTAACCTTTTTATTATATACTCATTTTGCTTTTCTACCTAAGGCTGAATAAAAAAAAAGAACACACTACAAGAAACAAAGTAACTGAATTTCTGCTATATTCTAAAGTAAATAAACAACCGAAGTTAAACCAATACACAGTAACAGTATTCATGCGCACATGGCACCGCCCAGTGACCTTTGAACTTGGTTGAGTACCGCGCGCTCAGTGATTTGTTTCAAAGAGAAATCTCATTTTGGTCTACTTAAAATTGAAATTTTGAGTCATATTGTGAATGACTGCGCCTTGGAACAACTTTCCCAGTTGATCTGGAATGGAGGGATTTTGTTTTTATGTCGATTCAGCTAAATTCTGCTCTTTTAGTTTTTAGCTGGTTCTATTACGTACGATGTACATATAGCTAGAGGGACTGGCCTCGACAGCAAGCTATCTTACACATGTGTTACTTTCCTGTCATTGATAGTTTGGAATCATAAGGTGGACAAAATATGAAATTCTTTTAAGTGAAATTCTCAAGAAGATGCAGGTTTAAATATTTTTTTAGGGAATATCAAATTCATTTCGTTTTGGAGTGCAGTAAATTCTCCTTTGGAATGTGATTTCTGTTGGAAATATAGTCTAGGTTGCAGTGCAATTTCGCGCCGTGGATCAGAAAGTACATTTTGAAGAAATTCAGGATGCAGAAAAGTAAGTACATTTATTGTCATTCTTATTACCAGCTATAGATGACATATTTATATGTACTGTCATAATAAATCCAAACAATTTCTCAACAACAACAACAAAAAAAAAAAAACAAAACAAAAAAAAAAACAACGCAAAATTGCAGAGCGGCTGGTGTGTGAGAGCCCATTTCTTCAGCGGAAAATAAGGCTTCTTCGTTATCGTGGCTTCTTGGCTCCGAGGCACTTGCTTTCATACCAAAACCCGCCTTCTTTAGTTGTATTTTTTCGAATTTAGTGCTTGGACCGACTTGTAAAATTAGCGGTCTCTGAGAGAAACGGAATATCATTTGGTCATAAGATGCCTTTTTATGCTATTTTTTTTATAGACTCTAGAGAGCACGGTTCATAGTCTGAACCATCAGCTAAATAAGTGTTTAAATGATCAGAATGATATTTTCAATACTGCATGCCTCACGTTTGTTGTCATAAAGCCACCGCTGTACATTGTGAATATCACGTTCAGTCACTTGCTTGGTTGAAAGATTCTTTTGTGACTCAATGACATCATCCACATCGTCAGCTTTATCATCTCTACTCTCAAACAGCTTGTTTAGTTCATCCACAGACAAATCTAATAAAGCAAAAGCTCCGGTATCTGCTACATTTGCGTACATTGTTTGTTTACAATAAAAAGTAGTTCCTAACACGCGATACTATTTTTAGACACACGTGTCATGCAGTATGAAGCCGTGCAGTATGGAGAAATACTGCACGATTCTGACAATGCAAAGTTAACGGAGAAAAAAATGAGTATATAATAATTTAAGATATTCATCCATCAAATAATTACAAGGCTTAATAATAGTTTAAGATATTCATCCATTCAATACGTACAAGACTTAATAATAGTTTAAGATATTCATCCATTCAATACGTACAAGGCTTAATAATAGTTTAAGATATTCATCCATTCAATACGTACAAGGCTTAATAATAGTTTAAGATATTCATCCATTCAATACGTACAAGACTTAATAATAGTTTAAGATATTCATCCATTCAATACGTACAAGACTTAATAATAGTTTAAGATATTCATCCATTCAATACGTACAAGGCTTAATAATAGTTTAAGATATTCATCCATTCAATACGTACAAGACTTAATAATAGTTTAAGATATTCATCCATTCAATACGTACAAGGCTTAATAATAGTTTAAGATATTCATCCATTCAATACGTACAAAGGCTTTTACTGAAAATATCTTATTTCTACATCATCATTAAATTGTGAAAGGCACAATGAGTTTCGCAATCTGGGAGTGGAAGTGTCTCCACTTCATGCTCGTTATAGAACTTTATTTATGGAGCACTTCGTTGAATTTTACTTTCATTGTAATACCGAACAATCAGGTCCCGCCGCTATTGTAGACTTTTAAAATACAATTAAGAGAGAATGTTGAGTTTGATAAATAAGACTTGTTTTCTTAAGAAGAATGAAGTGATATAACGCGTTACATTTATGTTGATGTAATTAAACAACATAAATTTTCAAAGTTTATATATTTCAGGTTCACTATAAATTTTGGTGGCGGAAAGTAATCGTTAAGATGGAAAAAAACTGTTGTTATCTTCACCACCCAAAAAAAAAAAAAACAACAAAAAACAAAAAAAACAAGCAAAGAGACGGTAGATTGCCTCTTCTTGCTGCTACGGAACAGGGGAGCAAAGGTTCACTAGGGATTACGACAAATATGTCAAGCAAGTAGTTGAAGGAATATGCTGTCCGGTCTTTTTTCGAGGACTAAATTTAGACTTGAAACAATCTGTAATTATTTTCTGCTTTACCCTGCAAAGTATTATTTATGTGTAGAACGAATTCTTTGGTTTATATTTGATACACGTTTGTTGTTAGGACAGTGTCAATCCTACTGCACACGGGTACCATTTCAGTTTGTTAGATAATTTGCCACTGAAGTTTAAATTTTCCACAGGGGTTGTGCTTTTTAAGTCGTATTACACCATAAAAAACTCGACTCAGTCATTTATATCAAACCAAGTCAAAAATAATAACAATATCGAAAAAGGTTGTATATTGTGAAAGTATCATTTTTTCCAATAACAAATCGCACGAGTAGACGCTTTCCCAGAAACGTACGTTTTTATCTTCTTCGCGTTTCATGCACAACTCAGAATTATTGACAACGAAGGTTACGCTGTGTTAATACTAATTCAAAGAAAGGTTTAAAATTTATGGATCAAAGTTTATTTTCACAAACGGGGATGTAGTTGTCATTTCTTTATGCAGATATGTCAAAACAAGTATTTCTGTGTTTAACGTATCGCTATTATAGCTACAAAATGTAAAAAATGTGACAAATAAATTGTAACTAAATGCTACAAAATGTTACCGATTGTTGTGGATTTCATGGGTATATAAAAATTCCGTCAAGTAAAGGAGCATTCGTGATTTATTAAGGGGTCCATGGCTTATGTGGTAAATTTGTGTGTTATAACAATGAAATGAAGTAGGAGCTGTTCTGCGATGCAGAGTAACTCATGTTTATAAATTAAAACAAATGAAAGGAAAACCATAGTAGGTGGGCAAGAATTATCAACTTCAATGCTACTATTATCTAGAAAAGAAATAAAAATAATAGTTGTACCTATTTATGCTATGTGTATCATCGTTATGTTTCTATCTTTACCTAATCCTAGGATATTATGCTGGCATATGTAACCGCTTTCAGGCATTTTGATGAATAATAAAAATGTCGCTTAGTCAACAATGTTGGACCAAGGTTTGGTAACTTTTTGGTAAATTAAGTTACGTACGACGGTCCAAGGTATGCAAAAACGGGGTCTCGAAATATCACACACTATACATTTTGTCAAAGTGTACATGAAGACAAATTAAGTCCTATACATGTTTAACGTTGTTTTTAAATTGATAAGTGAATACTCCGGACAAACCATTACATAGGAAAATGATGCTGTCATACACTCATTCATATTCAGTTAGCTCTACGATAGGTGATGTATCTTCTGGAGTAACTATGGTTTTATGAAGTTAATTCAATTCTATGGTTTATTTAGCAAATATTGTACTCGAAACGAGACATAAATGAGTGATCTGACAGATGCTGCAGCCATCCTCAAGCCTGCAAAACATCCTCAACAAGCTAGACTGAGCTCTATTCAATTCACAGTAGACTTTCGAATGTGAGTTGAGTATGTAAAATTCTCCTAACAAGTTATATGCTTAATATTTAACAGTAATATGCCCCTTTGAAACATACAATGTGAACTATCTACATACACATTACATAACTAGTACAGTTTCAAACTTACTCATTTGAATAAATGTATTTTTGTTTTGTCTTTATCTTGTTGAGCATGCCCTCAGCCATATGTAAAAATAATGCCAGCCTCCGTCTTCCGATAATGGGGGATAAGAGTGGTTTAATTTGTACTAAATCTTAACACGTAGATTGTTCTTGCCTCTGAAGAAGAACTGCCTATAACAAACATATCACTGCTATTGTTAAAACAAATGGCATTGGGATGGCTAGGAATACCCTTAGTGATGATTCGAATGGGAGTTCCATCCGATTCCAGTTGATGGATGTTGTGCGACAAGCATCCCGCCAGATACACGTTATCATCCCTGTCTGTAGTAACTTTTTCAGGACCCTTGAGACTGTCATTACTGTATACATACATACGCTTCCCATTCATAGCAAAGCAGTAAAGTGAACTAGCATTCCAAATAGTGATATAGACACGTGTAAAGGACGCATTCAGTGCGATATAAGTCGATGATGGTTTACACTGACAGTCAAACTGATAACAGGATTCTCCCTCTCCCCCACTGGTGACCAGACCCCAGTAGTGTTTACCTTCATCATTACAGGAACCAGATGCAACTATATTCCCTTTCCCCGCAGAAGCCATACCCCAGAAGCCATATCTGGTTTTAAGAATCCTGATGGGTTTGATGATCCCGCTTGTTACAGACATATACTGAAGTTTCTTCTGATATGGTAAAGAGACAGCTACCTCCTGATGATCCACTACACAGATGTCCCATGGATCGCCTGGTAAAGTCAAACTGGCAATGTATTGGTACGAGGAGTCTAGCAGAATAACTCTCTTGTTATTCCAATCCGCCAGCATCATTTGATCCCCTGGTATATGCGTGACACCTGTATACATGGGGGGTTTATCATCAGGTCCTTTTATCTCCACAACTTTCTCCATTTCAAGCTGACGTTCATTCAATGGCTTTTCTGCGCTTGATAAATGGAGATTTCCGCGTTCTTTTCTGCATATCACTTTCCCAATATCACCCGTCTGCTCGAGGAGGTACTGGAGTTGTGGATCAAGTTCAAGATTTAATGTGACAGTCTCTGTCTCACAGAACTTCTCTTTAATCTGTTCGTAGTAGAACTGCACCTGCGATATCATTCTGTCAGCCGTGATAAATCTCTGAAAAAAAAATATATATTTGGGTTGTAAAAGTAAAACGAATTGACTTGATTATAGGAATAAATCAGAATGAAATATATTAGTTATATATTCCACACGTTTTAGTAGCCAAACTGTATTAACCATCAAAACGTCTTGAGAGAAGGAGAGGAGGGGGCAGGAGAAGATCTGCAATAAAGCAAAATGAATTGGCGTTTCTTCATCATTAATAAGCACACCCCATTCTCATTTCCGCCACCCACTGACCCTATCACAAACATAACAAATTATTTGAAGGATATGCATCATTGCAAATGTATACAAGCACTGACTCTGTATTCATAAAATTCCAACTTGCCGGTCGGCGTAAAGACGGTGAGTCTGCGAAATAGTATTTTTGTGCTTTGATAATATAATCGAATCCTAAATTTGCTTTGAAAGGAAATCTGTTCCAATGAGTGATTGTTTTCAGATATTATTATAATGACTGAATTCAAAATTAATTTGGATACTTAAATTCAAGTGTAAACGATTAGACTCATAAATGAATGTGTAGTCCCCATTATAACTGAAGGTATATTCCCCATTATAACGTAAGGTATAGTCACTGTAGAAATTCAGTTTTAGAATCATCTAATAAAAAAAGAAAGATAGCTATTATTTTACAACATAGCGCCCCCTCCCCCCGCTTTTTCTCAGTGAGTGTGTTTAGTATCACACTAACACCCCGTATTATGCTGAAGGAGCCAATTTTTAATGCATACAAATATTTGATTATTCTAGCTGAGCAACGTGTGAGTGCAAGTGTATCTAACTCTCTCTTGAAGATTTTGACAATGTGCACCACAAGTAGAATTCAATTAGGAAAAAATCCAGTAACTGCTGAAAATTACTTCTTGTTTTGTAAACAATGACTAATCATTTGAATGTCATGGAATGCAACACCCGTCCATGTGCAAATGTAATCACGGTGGTTTAAATAGATCGTTAGTAAACGGCCGACTCAAATGTTAACATGTAAACAAGGTAATTCATTATTTCAGAACTTTACTTTTCGTTGGCACCATATAGCTATTATTGTGCTGACTTTCCGTTAAAGCTAATACATTCATTCATGTATTGTTTTGAATACACTAGAAAAAGTTCAGAACAAACAATACTATATTACAATGTAGATAAATCGATATATATATATATATATATATATATATATATATATATATATATATATATGCGTGTGTGTGTGTGTGTGTGTTGCATGTACCACGCATCATTGATATACCACGAGATGTATGAAGTTTTCATTTAAAGGAAACGAGGCTTGCCGAGTTTCCTTTCAAATGAAACATTTATACAACGAGTAGTATATCAAAGTTACAGCGTACATACTATACATATTGTTTTATTTATATCACATACAAATACACATACTTGCATTTCCGACGGAGTTAAGTTTGACTACAGGAAACTGTGTATTGATGGAGTGAGTGAACTCTCGCATCCCTGTCCAGTGTGTCCGCTACAACATGTAGTTCTGTACCTATTGCGGCTATTCCCAATTCTCTTTACAAATTGATACGTTGAGTCTTTTCTTTTTTTAGCTTCTATTTTCATTCATATTGATTAAATAATTATAAGACACACTTATGATTTAAACATGAAAGATGGTTTAAGTGAAGAAAGTAGAGCACTACAAACACAGCAAGGTTAGCTTCTTGAACACTGAACGCGCAGGCATTCAGTCACCGTCGATATATTGAAACGAGTGTGGAATATAGACTAACAACATGTAATTCAACCATTTAAATTTATTTACAGTTGATCTAAGTCATTATTATGCTTTAATTAACATTGCTAAGCTTGTTTTTATTTTCCACCTCTCTCTTTCCCCTTTATTTTGGTATATTAATCTGTACATTTTACTATCATTCATAGGTCCAGAGACATCGTCGCATGACATGAGAAAATCCGCTACGTTCGTTTTTTCACGGATGTTCGCCCGTAGCTTGCGACGACGATCCAGAGAGAGAGAGAGAGAGAGAGAGAGAGAGAGAGAACTGATAAACTGATATGCTGAAAGAGAGAGAGAGAGAGAGAGAGAGAGAGAGAGAGAGAGAGAGAGAGAGAGAGAGAGAGAGAGAGAGGTGGAGTGGGGTGGGGTGGGGAGTTTAAGGAGACTTAGCATAAGATTTTTTAAAATTGTCCATCCCTATGTTTCTCTGTTGGTCGATTAGTCTGCTGCCTGATCAACCAACACAGTAAGAGAGAGAGAGAGAGAGAGAGAGAGAGAGAGAGAGAGAGAGAGAGAGAGAGAGAGAAAGAGAGGGAGGGAGGTAGGGAGATTTACCGTACAGTCTCGACAGGCTATTGCAACTTTGTATCATTGATATTGTGGACACTGTATATAAATCCCATGAAAAGTGTAAGCATAGCATTACGACAACCCAGGTTCTTGTAGGTTACTTGGTGTAAGTTCAAGTTCAAGGGTTTCACCCAGCTCAAATTCTTTCTCTTTCTCTCTCTCTCTCTCTCTCTCTCTCTCTCTCTCTCTCCCTCCATAGATTTCCACGAATGCGTGTCCCTTATGCATGAGAGAGAGAGAGAGAGAGAGAGAGAGAGAGAATAAAAAGGAAAGCAGAGGGGATTTCAATGAAATTGTGTACCATATTTAATTCATTTACAAAACGGGGATTATTAATATTTTTCTCGTTAATTTGTTATGTCGATAATGATTAATAAGTGGAAATTCATCACTAAGCTAGGAGCAATAACCACTGTTGAAACCATGTTTATATATGCCTATTCGTGCGCCATGGGCGGATCATAATTTGATTTACCAACAGTATTGGTATATGATATATATATATATATATATATATATATATATATATATATATATATATATATATATATATATATATATATTCAGTGTATCAATCAAAGATAAAAAAAATACCTCTTTCATATGTTGGTGTGTTGACTAAAGACGAGCATTCTCTAGTCTTATTTCCGTAATGATTCACCCCGAGGGTCTAGCAGTATAGACTGTGAATACTTAATCAGATAATTAGAAGCCGACACATGTGGATTGTTATCAATAGAAATCATCCAACACTCAACTACGGAATTATATGGAAATACTTTGGGAATCCTCGTCATAATCAGTATTTATTTCCTCTTTTCAGAAATAAGGATGAAAAGAAAGGAAAAATAAATAATATTTAATTAGTTTTTTACAATTAACAGAGGTATCCATGAGAGGAGTCTCTCAGAAGCGCAGCCTCCCTATGAGGATTCTTATATGAGGACAGTTTTTTTTTTTTTTTTGACGACACAGACTATAAGGTACACTCTGACATATCCTGGACAATAAAAACAGCTAAACAAATCCCATCAGAGATTTGTTTGTACTTCAAATCAATCAACATGAGATATAAACCAATAGTAATAGAGATGCAGATTGTGTTAAACTATGTTATGATTCATCATATCCTTTCCATTTAACTAGTAAATACTTCTAACCGTTCATTCTTGTGGTCTTCAAAACTTTTTCAACGTTGTATATGTCATCCTTTTCGGTTTACAGAGATAACTCTTGCTTGTAAAGCATCCCCTCTAAACGAACAGGTTGGTCCATAATTTTGATCTGTTTTATTCCTTGCTTGCTTTAACATGAGTCATGTGTGCTGATATGTTATGAGTACAATTGTATCGTTCAATTAGCTTTCCTAAAATATCATCCCATTTCCTGGTTTGTTTTGGACTAAAATAATCTCACATTCTAGTCTTTATGGTTCTGTTAAACCTTTACGCTATGGATACTGTTATCTCCAAGTTCAAAAGTATTCAATGTTTTCCTTTTCCAACGTCTTAACGTCCGGTTGTAAAACTCAGACCGTATTTATATTTATTTAATGGCATCGTGTATGTCATCTCCATTTTTTGTTTTGTAATTTTCAACCAAGAGTATTTCGAAAAAAAATATTCATCATTGCCAAGGTATATTTCTATCGATCGTTGTAGTTTTCATATGCTTGTATGTTAGCAATATCTACCTGCCGCTGGTCATCCACGTGAATTACATAAACTGTCTTTAGAGAAATCGTTATCTCTCTTGCTTGTGTAAGGTGTTGGTAGATTGCTTACGGCTAAAACACGGTATTGGTGCTGATAAAGGAATTTTCATGTTATATGCATGAAATAGAAAAATTAAACAAGATATGAACCAATTTTAAAGATTGGTAAGCCTGGCATATACCTCTCTTACTTTCCTGAAAATTTCAAGAGGTTAGTGTAACCCATTGTTGAGATATGCATGGAAACAAGCTCTAAAAATGGCCATTTTTGAGCGTTATGTAGTCTCACTCGAAAAAAGCTTGAATATAAAATAGAGAATTCTCTAAATATCATACTGAAATTATGCATTTATTGGTCTGGTTTTATGCGGAATTCTATCCTGCAAATATTGCTTCTTGAATTAAAGAAATCGGTAAAATATTATGGATTTTATAAGCAAAATACCGTCAGTAGAAGTTTTGTTTCAACACTGAAATTCAAACACTAATCTGTTGTTATATGCCAACATTTTGTACAAAATAACATTCATTATAACTTTTATTGACATCTAGAACTCGACTTTATATTATAATAAGTAGTAAAACCATTTAAATCACATGGCTAGCCAAGATATTCGATTGAGAGCTTGTTCTTTGTCAAACTTTCCAGTTCTAAATTTTGTAGTGTCTGTAACCTTTACAAGTTTATATGGCAATAATTTTGTTGTTTCATTATGGAAAAGTATAAATCCTACAAAGGCTCATGTGTATCCATGTGATGTCTAAGTTGGCCAAAATTGGTGGTGCTGTATTGTACCATTAAAAAACAGCAACTCAATAAAAAAAGTTACAGACACTACACAAACAGGTATAAAAATGAAAGATAAAAGTATTGTTCTACTTGTCATTAAAACATTGTTTTTCTCAATAGAAAGTTCCATCTTATGTGATGTAATGTTGCATCATCTATTTACCTCTGCAGCCAAGAGCAAAAAAGTGATGCAATAACTCTCTTGATTGAATATTGCATCATTCTTGCAGCACTGTCTGTTTGAGTAATTTACTACAAGACAATGTAACCTGAATTTCTTATCCTAGAAGAAGCTGCCTAATTACTTTTTCTGTTCTTTACCATGGTACATCCCTAAGACATGGGAAGACGACAAAAGCAAACCTCTGGGAACAACTCTGGTAAGTTTGTATTGAATGGTAAACCACACTCTTAAATTGTAGTGTCTGTAACCAATATCCCCTTTTTATACTGTCTATGACTTTATCCCTGTTTTTTTTTAAAAAAATGAAGCCAAATTATGTTTCCTATTACAGTATTGATGTGTAAGGCTAAATTTTGACATATTGTCTGTCTGCAATTTGTAATATTTTGGTATATTTATAGTTTCTTTCATCTAGATTTCTGATAACAGGCAACATTTTCAGTGATTTCTTACAATATGCAATTGAAACTGAGTATTTTTGCATTCCATATCATTAGACTAGTAAATTCAAACAGAAATATTATGAGAATTCAATGAGCTCAGACTTAGTATTGGATACATTGCTGATATTGTCAAATGGTTACAGACACTACTAGACATGTGAATTGACCCGACTGTTGTTTACATTATTAAGGAAAGTGTGCAATCATTGTAAATGCTAGAACATTGAATAATCATCAGGTTTTATGCTATTTCTTTTTCAATCAGATATTTTTCTTTAAGAATCTACAGGTTATTCCAGTTTGCTTATGTATGAAAGCATATTGCGTACTCATTACAAGTATGTTTTGTAAAGTCTAAATTTCATCCGTATACATAGAGGAACAAAAATGAGAATGAAGTTGTTTGCTTTTAGGAAGCAAAGATAAGCCAGAAGAAGATGAACAGAAGATTAAAGCTAGAAGGGAGAAGACGAGGCTAAAGGTACAAGCCTGGAGAAAAAAACAGAGGGAAAATAAGGCGAAACATGAGGAGCTAAAAAGGGTTGATAGAGAAAGAAGAAAAGATGCAAGACTACTAAAAAAACAGCAATCACTTTCCGATTCAAATCTTCAACAAGAATTAAGAAGGAAAAAACGTGAAGAAATGAAAAGGTATCGCCAGAAAAAGAAAGAAAAAGCAGCCCTGGCAATATCGGTTAATAAGAGTGTTGATTTAAGAAGTCCGAAAACTGCTGAATTAAGTAGAAAGAAGAAAGAAGCTGTGAAAAGAACCCAAGCATGGAGAATGCGTATCAAACTGAATGAAAGTATACAGCAAGAGTGTATTCAGACTGATTGTGAAATAGGAAATACTGGGTCAGCCAGAGATTCACCAATGAATAAAGTGTTACCTAAAGCAACTCTGTACAGACAATTAAAAAAGGTAAAGGAAGTATTACCAAATACCCCAAAGAGAAAAGCAGTCATCATAAGTAAATTAATTGAACACTGCAAGGTACAAGAAAATTACATGCTGTAAAGTCAGGAAGCAATGATTATGAACTGAGCATAAGAAATCTGAGCTGTTATTGTGAGCAATGCATGAAGGTTGACGGGAGATGCAACTTCAGCGAAAATGTTAATGCCTGGGAAATGAGAAAGTTAGTACTCAATAAAGATAATTTAAGTCAGAAAGGAAAACAACTTAAAGACAAGAATCCATCAACAATAGAAAATAATGACAAGAAAAGAAAACAAGGAAGTAACCAGAAAGATCATAACTCAGCAACAAGCGAAAAGCCTAATAAGAAACGGAAGTCAACAGAAAGACAAAACATTGTGACAAAGAAGATCAAAGTTGACAAAAAAGCACCAACCAACACAGAGAAACCAATAGAGAAATACCACCCTGGAGAATTTGTTGCTGTAGGACTTAAGCCAAAGAAGGGACCTCTAGATGTATACTTAGCAGAAGTAATTGACATTCTTCATAACGAAGTTAGACTTAAATACATGAGAAAGTCTGGCAACATGTATGTTTGGCCTGAAAAAGATGATTATTCACAAGAGGCTCTAGATGCTATCTTGTACAGGGTAAAAGCTCCACAAATAGTCAATGAAAGGGGTCATTTCAAGTTTAATGCAGCTGAATTGTCTAAGCTCAAGTCAAATCTGGAAAAAAATCATAAGCACTTCTATTTGAAATGACAATATAAAGTCAAGGTTTAATGTGTAGTGTCTGTAACCTTAAGATCAATCACATATGGGTCTGTGTTTGAGTCAGCACCTTGGGTTGAACAATACTTTAGTGACTATGATTTATTGAACATTCATTATACTTCAATATTTTACTCTTACAAACACTATTTAGTATTAAACTTTCAAGTGCTATTTACCAGTTCATAATTTTAACACAAGTATTGGACATATACCTGTTACAATGTGGTTTTATCATTTTATTAACTAATCAACATTCATTTAATGAATAATTCTAGTCAATGTGTTCATGTTGAATTATTTTTGAAGTGAATTTTATGGAGATATGTATGGTTCTGCAGCTGTATTGAAATGCTATAGTTTTGTAGTGTCTGTAACCAATTTTATGGACAATGTACTTCTGACTCTTATGGAAGTTTGCAATACTTTTGGCCAGTATTAATGATTTTGTTTGTTTAAATATTCTTCTTGGTGTTAGATAAATGCCTAAATAAGATTATTCTATGTCTTTTATGTTTGTTATGCAAAAGTTTCATGGTTAGGTTTTTTTTCTTAGTGATACCTTTGTCATAGATGTTTTGATTTTGTTATTAAGTTGTTTACCACTTCCAGTTATGTTGTTTACTTTAAATGTTGATATCCTGTTACTGATGTTACTGTGAAAAAAAATAAAGTTTTAAAGTTTTCATGCTGTTTTTCTTGCATGTTATACACCAAGTGTAGTGTCTGTAACTGTTGTTATACCAATGAATTGAAATAATGGTTAAACAAAATCGCATGCATGTTCAAGCTAAATCTAACTTGATCTGACTAGGGGACACCCTAGGGTATATAATGAGCTTCATTGAAATGTTCTATCAAACATTTCAATTTTTTAAGTGAGTGAGACTACTCTCAGCACCAATACCGTGTTTTAGCCGTTAGCTAACCAATACATCAATGCACCGTATTTTATTTTCATTTTGTCTTTTAATTTGTTCGCAAAATTGATTGTTATTTGTGTAAGCAAAGATGTTTAAATACTTATCTTTCTCTTGTTCTGCAAATTTTCATATGTCAGTAATTTAAAACGGTATAAACACATTCAGGGAATAGTTTACACTTGATAAATGTTATCTAAATGTCACCCAAAGGCCAACAGGACGACACTAAAGGTACTTTTCTTTTCCTTTCAACATTATTCGGCGTTTATTAGATCCCTTCCAATGTATGAATACGCTGAAATTTATGTTTCATGTTGCCGTCCTGATGGTTGTTTCGAAAGCAGCTACATCCTATGTTGACTCACTATGTGTTGCTTGAATATAAATTTGTTTCCCCAAAAAATCTCATCTGTGTTTTTTAATGTTTGCAGACTGACCTTCCAAAGTTTGCAAGATCCTCAAGTTTTACTGTTAATTTAACCAAAAACAAGTTATTGTATTTACTCACATCACATGTATAATTTATTTGTTTTGTTCTATTGTACTGTTGTAACCATGCTTTTAAATCAGTTGTTGTTTATTTCAACGTTATCACCAATAATGCAATTTGTAAATCTGCATTTATTCGAAAACATTCTATGACACCTTTTTTGTATTTGAAATAAAAAACTTTATTATTTTATCCTCTTGAACGTTATTCTTCGACACAAATGGCTATGACTACAATTGTATCCCCTTCAAACTTGTAAATAAATAGACTTTATTTCAAGTTGTCTACATTACTGATTGCTTTTTATAATCATGAAATATTAATATTTCTGAAAACTGTTGAATTCAATGTACTGTAGCATTGTGTCATATTTGTGTTTTGTAATATATATATATATATATATATATATATATATATATATATATATATATATATATATATATATATATATTGGAATTAATGTTAGATACTAATTTTCTTCATAGTCTGAATGACCCAGCATTTTTGTGAAATAATGAAATACTATACTAGGATCTTGCAGGCCATGTAATGCTGTAATTATAATTTATAGTGGTCTCGTGTCCCAGCAATAGAGGTACAGCATACAAAATACGAGTGACTCAGTGATTTTAAAAACAACCCGAAGTTATACTGGCCTAATGATTTGTTAAACTTTAATTTTTAATATTCTTGTATCCCCTATAAGGGGTGTAAAAAAATGTAAACCTAAATATATAAGAGCTCTCACAATATACTATACTATTATATATTTTAAAACTTGTGCTCTTTCTGCATTATTTGTTCCTTGCACACTCAGGTAAAACACACTCCTTTAGCAATGACAATACGAATGCGTATATAATTTATATTCGACTGTTTTCATTTTACCTCTTTCTTCATTTCCTACTTTCTTTCGTTACTAGACAGACAGTTACGACACTTCGGGACGAAGACCGCTAGTTAGGTCCCACTTAATTCCGAACATCAAGGATCCGAGATCTTTCTTAGTGTATTATTAAAAATCATTTGATCGAGGAATATGATTCTATTTATGATTTGCTGGTCTTAAAAAATATGAATGTTAAACCGATAATATATACTTTCATACTAGTGCATGTGTGTATGTGTTGTGTGTGAATGCAAGCTTCATACACTGGGAATCCTTCCATTCTTATTCAGTTTATGAGTTTGATCAAGTCCCCATTTTAACTGGAATTCAAATGTTATGCCGTCAGTATACAGTTGTTTTAATAACTTTGTAAGACACTTTAAATACGGCACGGCCTCGAGACAGTTTACCAGCTGGAAAAAAATAGTTAATTCAATTATCAGCATCACTAAAAGCAGCAGCAATAATAATAATAATAATAATAATAATAATAATAATATCAGGAAGAGAAGAATGTGTAGAAACAGTTGAATGCATCTTCTGGTAAACTTGTGATAATTTATCGACGCTAAAGTAATAATAATGTAAATAGTTATTTCTAAACTTGAATCATGAATCTTAATTTAAGCAATTTAGTATGCACACGTATTGTATATAAGATACACAATTAATGAAGTCTTATTATCAAACATGTAGACTTAAAAACACAATGGTACGAAGATGGACAGTTGGATAGCCATATAAGGGATAGATGCTATTATAATCTAACTTGCTCTCTCTCTCTCTCTCTCTCTCTCTCTCTCTCTCTCTCTGTGATAGCTTATATGACTCTTATGAGGTTTGTGATGAAAAAGTGATATATCCGCTTATTAAATATTTCGTAAAGTCTGCTTTTATGACTAGTGAACTGGAATCGGTAATAGCTGAAACAAAATCACAGACCAATAATTGGAGTGCCGGTTTTAATAATTTTCAAATATTAATTTCAAAACGCAAACTGAAAATAAAGAATTTTAAAATGTTGAGAAAAAAATCCCTTAAATAAAATGTGTACAGGCTGTATTGTTAATTAATGCATTGGTGCCTATAACGACACATGTTACAATAGTTATCATTGCAAGAATCTCTTTCTGTTATGCGGTACAGTCTAGCAAAGAAAATAAAATAGACAATATTGTTAAAAACTTTCTAAATAATGACGATGATCATCATCAAGGATTCAATTTTCTTATCATGATATTCCACAGTTTGACTTGCAGGAATTTTATTTACTGACATATTTCAACTTGCTATCATGTATCTCGTATTTGACCAGAATATACATTCAGGCTCAGAGTAACAGGGTATGACATTATCAATGTGAAAATCGTTAGCACTAACACCTTCTGGTTTTGTAAAATTTATTTTCATGGTGGTAATATTATACTTTAATGTTGTACCTGGATTAATGCTTTGTCTTCATGCTGGTAATATTATACTTTAATGTTGTACCTGGATTAATGCTTTGTTTTCATGCTGGTAATATTATACTTTAATGTTGTACCTGGATTAATGCTTTGTCTTCATGTTGGTAATATTATACTTTAATGTTGTACCTGGATTAATGCTTTGTCTTCATGCAGGTAATATTATACTTTAATGTTGTACTGGATTAATGCTTTGTTTTCATGCTGGTAATATTATACTTTAATGTTGTACCTGGATTAATGCTTTGTCTTCATGCTGGTAATATTATACTTTAATGTTGTACCTGGATTAATGCGTTGTCTTCATGCTGGTAATATTATACTTTAATGTAGTGCCTGGATTAATGTTTTGTCTTCATGCATGTAATATTACACTTTAATGTTGTACCTGGATTAATGCTTTGTTTTCATGCTGGTAATATTATACTTTAATGTTGTACCTGGATTAATGTTTTGTCTTCATGCTGGTAATATTATACTTTAATGTTGTACCTGGATTATTGCTTTGTCTTCATGCTGGTAATATTATACTTTAATGTTGTACCTGGATTAATGCTTTGTTTTCATGCTGGTAATATTATACTTTAATGTTGTACCTGGATTAATGCTTTGTCCTCATGCTGGTAATATTATACTTTAATGTTGTACCTGGATTAATGCTTTGTCTTCATGCTGGTAATATTATACTTTAATGTTGTACCTGGATTATTGCTTTGTCTTCATGCTGGTAATATTATACTTTAATGTTGTACCTGGATTAATGTTTTGTCTTCATGCTGGTAATATTATACTTTAATGTTGTACCTGGATTAATGTTTTGTCTTCATGCTGGTAATATTACACTTTAATGTTGCACCTGCATTATTGCTTTGCCTTCAATCTCATAAAATAATACTTCTTATCATGTTAATGAATCTAATATTTTCATCATTGTGGTACATTCGTCTAAAATATTAGCTATAGTACTCTGTTTTCTTCTCTCAACTTTCGTCGTATTCTTTCTTATGTTCTCTGTTCTATAATTCGTTTTTTGCTACATAGATTTTTGTGAAGATTCGAACTCACATGTCTTTCTCTTCACCAAATGTTGAACATGTCTTAAAATCCATCTTGTTTATTTAAGTAAATAAATTTGAAATTTGTTTTCACTGCTCAAAGTAACATTGCAAGTTATCTTACAACTAGAATATCTGACTCCTTGACTATCGTGTGCTGTGAGCCCCACAAAACCAAACCATTCTAACTTCTTGAAATCATTTTAGTTAGCTTTCCAAATTTTCTTGTCTAATACAAGTACGATTAGCGAAGACAAAATACAAGATCAACCAAGGTCAACAAAGAACCAGAGGAAGTAACTTCACAAACACCAAAAGATACATATAGAGCTGAACTTGGAAGAAAACTTGGAAAACGTACACGGGAATTTAAGAAAGCTAAATCCCAATTTTGAATGAAAGAATAAGAAGAGTCTAAAACGAGATACATGATATCACACTATGTGAAAGAAAATAAAACAAAAGTCAAATATGTATCTCTTATCAAAGGCTTCATATTTATTTCCATTATTGGGTTTAAAGCTTGCTGTAGTAGAAATCATACAATAATCATTTGGATAGTGTGAGTATTGAAAATCCACATTATACAGGTTGGCTAACTTTAACATTTTTCAATTTCAAACTGATTAGCACCAAGTCATCGTCAGTAATTGTTCTCGTGGCGAATGATAAATCTTTTTGACATTTGAAACATTTTGTTTCATCTGTGCATATTTTCACTGTTGTCATATTTCGGAGTTGTTCGATCCTTTAGCCGAATACAACGTTACTCTTTAATATCAAACAATCTTTCCCGAAACTATTTCTTTCTGTTTTCTCTGTATTCAGTTCGGTGTATGATTTAATCCAAGGTTGCTGTTCAAACTAGACAGCGTGATGTATTTTTATTTATTTCCTCCTAATTGCATGTATAACTGTAGGTTTCATTTGTAAAACATAGTTGTGTTTGGTTTTCAGTCTAGTCAACAACATGGGAACAGTTGGTTTTGTGCTCTTGAAATCATTTATCAATTTCTATTACAGAGGAGATAAATCAATTTCAAACATTTGGCATATTTCCCAACGATATAGGTTAAGTAGGATGTAGATATTTAATGAATGGTTTACGATTTGTCTTATTTAATTCACCTTCATCTTGAATACTACCATTTACATCAGCAAGCAATTTCTGATTTGTTTATTGCATATCTATATGGTATCAGCCTTACTCCTCACTGAGTCCCGATTTCAGTCATCAAGTGCATATCATGTTCAGACATTAATTCAGATATCTTTATGTCATATCTTGTACATACTGATAATCATTATTGAAACGTTAAGGGGTGTGTAAACATTTGATTGGATGGTATACCTATTTTATTAAACTTCTCAAAGTGTTCCATGTCTTCATAAGAATAAAGGTCTTTTTAAAGATTCCATCTGTTCAAAGTGTTTTATTGTTTCGATCAATTTTGTATCGTTGAAATTCATAGCCAACTGTGCGAGAGCTCGACTTATAAATCTTTAGCTAAGAATCTAAACATACGTTTTACATTACTTCTACATCTCTTTTCTTTCTTTCACGAAAATAGTAAATTATATGAATTTTTCATGGTTATTCGGAATAAATTTCACTTCGCAATTCGCATAACATTAACAAGCTCTTGAAACAAATGTCTGTCATACCCAAACAAGCTGTGAATGAATAAGAGCTAACATGCGTGTCGAGCTGATTACCCTGTTTCTAGGCATGCTCATCTTTTGTTTACATAATTTGTGCAAACCTGTATGTGCCAGACCTCTAGTTCATTCACTTATCAATGCAGCTGGTCGCACGATGTGGGCTTGATCAAATTCGGGTTCAGTGTTGGTATGTTACCCATATATTTACCAAGTTCGTCCTTTATTTAAGTTATGAAACAAAGTTAATGCACTATCCTGTACCCAGTCGCGGACAAGACACACCTGCAAATTTACCACAAATCACCTACCCGATTAATGGAAATGTACCTGAGCTACTCCGTTTATCATCACACAAATGCTCAAAATGCAACAAATGAAAGCAATATTGAATCATTGAAAGTACGCGGAATGCAAGGAACCGTGGCACTACTTGTATTCTTATAATGTAAAATATCTACTCCGAAAATTACATTGGGATGAATTATTCTGTACCGCGAAAACTTCAATAACTTACTGACAAGGACAAAAGCATAACCATAAAAAATTGGATTTTATACATGAGAAAATGCAAACTACCGGACTTCAAAACTGAATTTCCCTCACACTTTGTGACTTTTTTGAGCTTACCACATCGATATACTATTCAGAAAAGTGTCATATGCAGTTAAGTATTTGAGGTGGAAATATAAGTTTTCGTTGATTTTTTAAAAATTTTACTTAAAATGTTGTTAAAGAAATCTTGTATTGGTCGATCTAAACATGGTTTTTAATATTCCCGATATATATGGCTACAACTCATAATTTATAGGTGTACAAATGCTTTCTATGAATTGTATCTATGATTGTTTAGATATGTTTTTATAGGTGTACAAATACTTTCTATGAATTGTATCTATGATTGTTTAGATATTTTAAAGACCTATAAACATTGATGCCAAATGTACACATAGTTTAACCTATAATTTGTATATTATGATTTCTGTCGAAACTTTTATGGTCACACAGCTTTCTCGCGTATTTGCTGGGGATAACAGAGAAATAAGTTAGCGATATAACGTCTGAGGGGAGATAAAGAGACATCGACGGAATTACAGCTATTTCCTTTCGGATACAATGCAGGAAACAAAGGCGGCAATATAGTTTGACCTTAAAACACAAACTGTTAACATTTTGGTATAATCAGAGTTATTATTGACCTTACGAAGGAGTCGGAAGAACTGCAGTTTCTCGACATTTATGATAATTCATCCTTCACTTTGCTGAAAAAGGGTAATTCATTACTCGAACTATTCCAAATTATTCCCTTCTAAGCAAACTGAAAATAAAATGACCAACTTACCTATATTACAATGATGATCAATGATTATAAGAAATATAATAATTATCATAATAATAATAATAATAATAATAATAATAATAATAATGATAATAATAATAACCGTTGTTACATTCTCTATCAGAATTTAGTCTCATTTATACGCATCTTAACGTTTCTCATTCCGTCATCCCGTCATTGATCTGTACTTTAGTTGAAGAAGTGGTTACGATATAAGTACAAGAAAAACAAAGCGCAAACTTTTTATATTGAAGAAGTCAGAAGAATAGCAGTTGATCATTACAAAGCTTGCTCGATTCTCCTGATGTGAAGATAGTTTTGTACTTATATGTAACATATTTATGTAAATGAACATACCTGAGTATCGCTACCATGTTTCATCACCGTCTCCAAAGTCACCTGTGAGTTTCGAACTGCATTTAACAAGGCCTGGCATGTGTGATTTTCCTTTTGTTTTCGAATTGCTTCTTGTTTGGCGAGTTGATTTCCTTCGGACTTGACCCTGCGTTCTAAATTATCAAGAAGACCATTTAATGTTTTCCTGATCTCTTTTATTTTGTTGGTAATTTCCTGTACTTGCGAGTCAATGCTAATGATAGTTGAATCATTTATTTTCTCGAAGTTCAAAAGGAGGTTTTCAAGTTTATTCATCTCTTCGATGACTTTGAGAGGCTTAAGTTCTTGTAGAAGATTGTTTGCATCTTTCTTAAGGTCCAAAACTTGGCTGCAGTTCCTGTGATGAATGATGCAACAATTTGCACAACAGGCAGACTTATCTTCTTTGCAATAAAACTTGAGTTCTTCCCCCACGTGTTCTTGACAGTGAAAACCCTTGTCAAATCTAAGTACGTTTTTTGGACTGTTTAACACCGCCTCAATAGTTACGATGGAGTGTTCCTTTGTTGCCTTTTGCCTTTTGTGAACCGTTAGACAAGTTTCACACATTGCTTCTTCACACGCAACACAAAATCCATGAGCTGTAATGGAGATGCCGTCAGATAGACAACAATCACAAGCTCTGTGCACTTCCTCTTTCTTTTTGCCTTGTATCGACTCTAAAACTGAACTGACTGGAAAAAGAGAAGCCCACTTTTTTCTAGATTTACCTTTCCTGGGAATGGGAACCACGGTTCTGCATATTGGACATTCACACTCGTTCAGTTCCTCCACCTTTGCAGCCTTGGATGAAATATAATCCTCCAGGCAACCTTGGCAAAACGAATGTAGGCAAGGCAGCTGTCTCTGTACGTTAAATTTACCTAGACATATCGGGCACCGGTGTTTCATTACACACATGCGATTTCTTTGATTTGCAGCAGCCATTTCGATCAAAGTAATCAATTGCTTGTAAACAAAGAATACTGAAACCTTGTAGATATTTGAACAGTATTGTAACGATTTGTACCTTCTTGTGTATGGTATATCTTTACCCGAATGTTCCGCGTTATCTTTATCGACTCGAACGCGACGAAACAAAGTGCATAGAGATGAGTAATATATATGTAGGTAAAGGTACCTTAATAGCTCATTTATTTTTATCGTACACTTTCTATATTTGGGCATGAAATGTCGTATATATGCAATTAAAGGTAAAGAGTGCTTTTAAATGTCAAGTTACCATGGTAGTGGTTCAAAATAACACCTATGCATCTCGCCACAAATCATGAAAAAATAGAAAATGATTCGACAAGAAAACACACATGCTAAGAAATTGAAACTTCTAAGTCCAAGCTAAATAGATCGTATCGACCTAAATCCGGTTGAT
Organism: Margaritifera margaritifera; assembly: GCA_029931535.1. NCBI lineage: Eukaryota > Metazoa > Mollusca > Bivalvia > Unionida > Margaritiferidae > Margaritifera > Margaritifera margaritifera. The sequence goes on from JAQPZY010001153.1 coordinate 1,178,791, forward strand.
ACCCTCTAAGATATACTGATGAATTGTAAATATAGATGACGAACATGTCCAGTAATGTTTTTAACAAGAACGTATTATCTATCAACTCTGAACAGGAGTTTTGTCAGGAGGTCGGTAGAGAAGTGACCATTAGATTCAAAGATGTTTCTGTGGGTTCGTGTGCGTGCACGTGCAGAACTCTACCAAGATTTTGTTAAAAGAAGAGTGCAAGAGGTAAATAAGGTTCATGACAGTTATTCAGAATAGAACAAATTCAATTCAACATTTTTTTCGAAGTGTTTGTTCTTTGTTCTCAATTACACTTAAACGCTAGAGACCTAAAGCAAACGTGCTAAATAAAAATGACAACCGGATCTGATGCCACCAGTTCTGGTTGCATCCCACTGCATAAATCATAACTCTGATATACAGGGAAAATGATGCTAGCACTTCGGAACTGACAAATGTCAGATGTACTACCTAGAAAAAGTATTTTATAGTTAGCAAGCATTGGATCACCAGATCTGGGAATTATCAGATCTAGCATTTTGTAATAATTGAAAAAGAACGAAAAATCTGAGATTTTCTGACTTCCCAGTATTGACTAAATGTTCATTACCATAGCTTTTCCTGAAAATTTTATACCTTATTCTCCAATTAGGGGACATTTTGTTTTTTTTTCCTGTACTTGTCCTAATGAACCCCCCAATGGACAAAAGTCTGCCGACGCGAACGTCACACCGGTATGTATGGTTTCTCGTTCTCCAGGACGGCATGAAAGTCACCATTTGTACCCTAAAGAGTACAACGGTAAAATTCGAAGCATCACGAAACTATCTTATGATGGTATAACTGAATTGAAATGGATGCCAATGGAAGGCAGATGTTAGACAGACGAATATATCGGAGGAAATTCGGACTGTAAAATAAATTGACATGGACCAAAATATGAAGCGAAGAGCGATACGAATAAAAGGGAGTATATTCAGTAAAGAATATAAATATTTGATTGTTAATAAGTAATAGCTCGTGATCCATCCTGCCGAATTGTGTCAGCTCTCCGCTTCTTGGCAATCATGCGATTGCTTCCTGTCGTTAACAATTGCAGCTAAGTATTACTTTTAACACTATTTCATAAATGAACTGATGAATTATTCTGAAGTTAGATATAAGATAATTTCGATAATAGAGTTCCATGAAAACGTTACTCTTGGTAAGTTGTCTTTATACTATCTATCCATGAACTAATAAATAGATTTAGGTATAGATCGAAGCAAGCACACACACACACACACACACACACACACACACACACACACACACATATATATATATATATATATATATATATATATATATATATATATATATATATATATATATCACATACATTACAAATAACAAGACTTTTAAAGTATTGGTATAAAGCAATTTTATATACCAATACTGTTGGTATATCAATTTGTGATCCGCCCATGACGCATGCATACGCATATATAAACATGGTTTCAACAGTGCTTAGTGCTTCTGTACTCTCTAGATCAGTGATGAATTTCCACGTATTAATTATTATTGGCATAGGAAAATAACGAGAAAAATATTAATAATCCCCGTTTTCTAAATTAATTAAACATGGGTATACAATTTCATTGAAATCCCTCTGCTTTCCCTTTATCTCTATATCTCATGAGTAAGGAACACACATACATGGAAATCATCTATGGAGAGAGAGAGAGAGAGAGAGAGAGAGAGAGAGAGAGAGAGAGAGAGAGAGAGAGAATTTGAGCTTAATGAAACCCATGAACTTGAACTTACACCAAGTAACCTACTAGAACCTGGGTTATCGAAATGGTATGCTTCCGCTTTTTTCATGGGATTTATCTACAGTGTTCACAATACCAATGATACATAGTTGCAATAGCCGGTCGAGACTGTACGGTAATTTTCTTGGTTAGGAGGCACACACATGCTGTAATCTATTTAATGTTGCTTTTTAACCTATATTAGGGTTCTAAAAACATTATTTTAAAATATTAAAATGTCCGAATGCAGCTCTCTCCCCCCTCCCCTCACTGTGTTGGTTGGTTAGACAGCAGAATAATCCACCAACGGATAAACATAGGGATGGGCAATTAAAAACAATCAAAGCCTTATGCTAAGTCTCCCTAAACCCCACCCACCCCCCTCTCTATCTCTCTGTTGGATGGGTCTCTCTCAGCATATCATTTAGTTTATCACTTTTACCACTGTGTATCTCTCTCTCTCTCTCCCTCTCTCTTTCTTTGGACCATCCTCGCAAGCTACGAGCGAAAATCCGTGAAAAAACGAGCGAAGCGGATTTTCGCCTGTCATGCGACGATGTCTCTGGACCTATGAATGACGGTAAAATTTACAGATAAACCGACCAACGGTAAGGAGAAAGAGAGAGGTGGAAAATAAAACAATCTTATGGTCGGTAGCAATGTTAATTAAAACATAATAATAACTTATATCAACTGTAACTAAATTTAAATGTTTGAATTACCTCTTGTTGGCTTGTCATTTAGCTTTGTCTATATTCCACACTCGTTTCAATATACTCGACGTTGACTGAATGGCTGCGCGTTCAGTGTTCGAGAAGCTAACCATGCTGTGTTTGCAGTGCTCTACTTTCTTCACTTAACCATCTTTCATGTTTAAATCATAAGTGTGTTTTATATTCGTTTAGTCAATATGAATGAAAATAAAAGTTTTAAAAAAGAAAAGAATCAACGTATCAATTTGAAAAGAGAATTGTGAATAGGCGCAATAGGTACAGAACTATATTTTGTAGCGGACACACTGGGCAGGGATGTGAAGAGTTCACTCACTCCATCAATACACAGTTTCCTGTAGTCAATCTTAACTCCGTTGGAAATGCAAGTATGTGCATTTGTATGTGATATAAATAAAATATATGTATAATATGTACACTGTATCTCTGATATACCATTCGTGGCATAAATTTTTCATTGAAAGGAAACTCGGCAAGCCTCGTTTCCTTTTGCTGAAAAATGTATACATCTTGTGGTATATCAATGATACAGAGTACATACTATACATCTATTCTCTCTCTCTCTCTCTCTCTCTCTCTCTCTCTCTCTCTCTCTCTCTCTATATATATATATATATATATATATATATATATATATATATATATATATATATGTCAGTTTCTTTGGGAAAGAATACTCCATGGTAGCCATAAGTCGAACTTGAAAGGATTTCAAGTTCGTGGTCATCTCTACCTAAAGACATTCAATGAAAGTCTCGGGGTTTAAACAAAACTGTACTACAGACTCATTTCACTACAAAACTGTACTACAGACTCATTTCTCTACAAAACTGTACTACAGACTCATTTCTCTACAAAACTGTACTACATACTCATTTCACTACAAAACTGTACTACAGACTCATTTCTCTACAAAACTGTACTACAGACTCATTTCTCTACAAAACTGTACTACAGACTCATTTCACTACAAAACTGTACTACAGACTCATTTCTCTACAAAACTGTACTATAGACTCATTTCTCACATTACTATCTGCATATGATCATTTCTTGTCCAGAAATGTGAGAAAAAGAATCCTTCATTATGCGTTAGTGTAGGATTGGAAAATTACACAAAGCCTCGTGTCTGACGCAAAATTCTGCCCCTTGGGTGGAATTTTCCTATCCTACACTGACGCATAATGAAGGATTCTATCAATCCATCATGGAGTTAGGGGGTGGGATGCGGGACTGGTCGAGGGGGGGGGGCATATTTACGCGAACAAACTGCAGCGAACATGTGGAATGTATTCATTAAATGTGTTGCACGCGCTTAACGTTATTAGACTGTGTCTTAGATATGTACTTATACAAGAATTGCGTAAGCATCAAATTCGAATCAGCTAAAATCGGATTGCACTATATGCCATTAAACGTAATTTATTTACTGGGTATCCCATATTGGATTGGTCTCCTCACTGACTCTGTTATACTAGATTATAAATTAGAACATTTCGACGGGTTCAATAAAGATGTTTTACCTCTCACTGTGTAATCTTAAGTGTTCGTGATATTTTAATAACTTTCAAGACACGTGGCATTGTTACAACTAGTTGCCAAATTTTGAGATATTTCTCACATTTTTATTGCTTTTTTTGTGCAAATGTATGATTTACTTTGTCAATTTGTTATATTTTGTCAATAAAGCTGTTTTTTTCTTCTAAAAGATAAAATATTTCCTTGTCGAAATGTAAAAAAAAAACAAATAGATTATTGAATATTAATATAAATTTTTATGACATATAATACTGTTTGTCTACTTTATGATAATTCTCAAAGAAGAATTAATGGAAACATTTAAAATAAGACAAATATCATTACGCAATGTCCATCTCTGATAAAATAATTTTCAGAAACATGTATGAAACACGTATCTTTAGTTATAGCTATAAATGTACCAATGTTACCTAAATATCAAACCACTGCAATGTAATGTTGTTTTTGTCCCCATACGTATATGCATATAAATGACGTCATGTTTGTTGCATAACAATACTGTGCATTTGATGTTATGCACTTGTCTATTTGTGTGTGTGATTCACCTGTTGTCTACAATGCTCTTATCTCTAATGACAAGAAGCATGCATAAGGCCACATCGATAAAGTACTGTCAACGCTGATAAATTCGACTAACCTATATTTCACGCAGATATCTCTATGATCGTAATAAGATAGGATGAGAGAGAGAGAGAGAGAGAGAGAGAGAGAGAGAGAGAGAGAGAGAGAGAGAGAGAGAGAGAGAGAGATGTCGTGTTTACTTTTATCCATAGGATACATCCATAACTCGACACGTCTAAACATCTTGTAGTTTTATTTGAAAGGAACATTGATCTATCTATCTATCCGGTCATACTATTATTCAGCAGGAAATACGTCCTGTAGCCATGTGTAGTTACTCTAGTATTTATTAATGGCTGATGTCAAGTGATCTGGAAATATTACTTGATACGGCATCCTAATCCGAGCGATGCCACTCTTACTACATGTAGGAAAGTGTTTAATATTTGTGGGGAACGCGGTTCCCGAATACAAAAGAAAATGTGCGATTGTTTAGCAATAAACACATATAGCTTGCAATAACAAGAAACATGTATATGCTTACGTCAATGAAGAACACTGAACACTGATAAATTTGACATGACCTAAATCACGCACATAACTCTATACTCGTAATAAGATACGATCAGAGGCGTCAAGCATTCATATAGATCAAGAAAAAGAAATGATTATCCATGATTGATGATTTATTTTTTTCCAATACGATTTCAAGTACAGAAGCTTTCTAAATATATGTATATGTTCCTACCTTTTATATGACGTTTGAGAGGTATGCATGTTTGAGAGAAGTTGGCACTTAAATATAACCATATTTGTCAAATCACAAAGTATGAATTTTTCTTAGCAAGAAAAAATCATAAATTCAGCGGAAAATGTGGTGTTTTCAATGACAGAAAATCACGAATAAGAGATTTCGAAAGAAAATGGAAGGAACATGTGCACCACCGTGTAAGGTAGAGCGACACCACCAGGATCCTAGTCAAATAGTATAAAATGATGATAACGAGAGAGGAAGTTTCCTTTTCTAGCAGAAAGAACGAAAACATGTAGTTATTGGGCACACTCACAAAAAACAAATTAAACACAAACACAAATAAATAAGGGACCTTTGTTCTGAGAATGTGGGATAATATGCATCGCTTGTAATGTTTATCACTTGATTAGGGACGTGTTTGTGTATGGGCTACGTAAGTACATTGTTACATTATTTTACATCGTACAGGTCCACACACACTCTCTCTCTCTCTCTCTCTCTTCTATCTCTCTGTGTGTCTGTCTGTGTGTCTGTCTCTCGCTCTCTCTCTCTATATGTATATATATCTATATCTATATATGTATATATCTATCTATCTATATCCTCTTATGACTAGTACCATATTGTACACTATCATCCACTCAGCATCATGCTCCACCCTGTCTGCCAATAATTGAATATTATTACGTCATCACTAGAAGCAATTTCCTTACACATGTTATTTTCTATGAAATAACAGAAAAAAGTGCCTCCCTCTGTAATACTACCTTTATATTATGAAGTGACTTTAGTTTTTGTTTTCACGTTGAATTCGAATTACAGATTTTATTCTAAGAGAAAATATTTTTTGATCGCAACCTTTTAGTATTTGAACCTATCACACAAATACATTTGAAAATCAGCACGTAGCATACTGTAAAGTGCCAACAAATATCAGACGGTGCATTGAAATAAAATAACAATAGCACAGACATGAAATAATTCAATATAATTAGCAAGAATGAATAGATAATCTGTCAGAAGAAGATAAAACTGTACACCATAAAAGTGTACACCAAGGCTTTTGGGAGCCTATTCCTGCTGTTGTCTTAGCTGCTTACAAACATCATTGCAAATCTGGTGTAGAAGCTGCTGAATACTTCAGAACTTTGCCAGCTGATGAAATGAATTATATGGCAGGCAAGGACCAACCTCCTGGCTGGTCTTTCTTCTATCTGCACAATAGTAACGATGTAACAGATGAAGGAATAGAGAGACTAAACTAACGGATAAGGTATTATGTAATTTATATGTTAGGTGCACATGTACCAAATATGTTTCTAAAAAGGACCAGAGAAGTACAGATAACTTTTAACGATAATGATATTGAAAGAACTAGCTATTTTATTCTCCTCGATGGAAAAATTGCAATCATTAAAACTAAACAGTATATTAAGTGTATCATTTTTATATTCGAGACAAATTTTCTGAATATTTTTAGCTTTATTTGTTATTGCATTTTGATAGCTTATCATGTTTTTTTAAAAACCGTTTGTACGATGAATCAACAAAAATAGCGGTGGAATTTACGAAAAGCAAAGTTTGATTGAAAACTGTATATAATAAAGATATTTGGAGGATGTTCACGATGGATCATCCTGCACGGAGAAAATCTCTTGTGTGAATTACCAGGGGGACCAATTCTTTTTCTGTATGACTGCCCTATATGAATGCAAGAGAAAGAATTACAGCAGGTGAACTATTAGAAAGTCTTAGCTTTCCTGATGCCATATTATTTGTGGAAGACACAACTCCACAAAACATTGTCGGCAAATCCCATTCCAGAGATGCTAAGGTTCAGAAGAAACTTTCCACAAATTCTGTCTGTACCCAGACAGACATAACCTAGCGACAGGGCGAGAACAAATTTTCAGTTTTTACACCTAAAAAACTTGTGCAAGCAACCACACAGACCGCTGGCGCCAGTAGAAATTCATACTGGAAACCAAATAAAGAGAGTTCACCATTTTATCAGACTTCCGAAAGGATCTGACGATTCTATAGAGCTCTTTAATATATTTGGAAGTCTAGAGAGTATGGACACTGGTGAGCCCCCTGATACCGAGCCAGGGAAAACTCCCGTACTTCCACCAATTCCGTAAATATGTCTTACATCATAATTGCAGAGGTTACAGTTTAATTTGGAAATTAGTCTTGTACTTAAATAACATGAACCAATAGCCGTTTGCCTTCAGGAGACCTATTTAATTAAAACGATAGAATTAATCCTAAAGACTCCATAACAGACAAATTTTTAAGAAATACTGATAGGCTGTTGGAGGAGTACCCATCGTAATAAATAGCAAAACTACTCGCAACCACATTAGTCTTAATACTACTTTATAAGCTATGGGCGTTCGTGTTTCCATACACAAAACTCTTACACTTTGTTAACTATATATCCCTCCTAGCTCGCACTAAAATCAATCTGATTGAACAGTCACCAAAACCTTTTGTTTTGCTTGGCGACTTTAACGGCTACAATACTCTTAGTGGCTGTAAAGATAGACAGGAAGGACAATATAAGCTTTGTTTCAAAACACAGTCTTTGGCTTTGTATACCTACCTGCATCCTGCAAGTGGATCCTACTTGTCCTTACATCTGACCATCTGCAATTCTTCGTTTTTACTTGACTTCTCGTGGATGGTTGTGACGACCACAGAGGTAGTGACCACTTTCCAATATACTTAAGAAGTAATACTCCCAAACATCAATGGCTAGGGCAGAGATAGAAATTAAACAAGGCAAATTTGGAAATACTTTGACCCCTCTGCAAATTGTTACGACTCTATGGTCTAAGAAAAATGTAACACAAAGAAAGTGAAACCAACAAATCAAGTAAAAATCAACAAGCAATTTATTACTAGATAATTAAAATGAAAAATCAAAAAGTCACTTACAGTAATGTGTTTTGAAATCCTAATAATCCAATAAGAATGATTGTTCTAATCACAAGTCCTAAATATAGAATGTTCCGAATTCACGGCTGTGTCCTTGAATGTTATGATGTGTTAATGGTCTCCAAAGTCCTGATGTACTAGTAATATTGATGTGCTGAAGTCAAAATGAAGTATTCCAAAATCTCTGAATAAGTTCACATAAATTCCAAAATTGTCAATTAAAAATCCAAAATCCAAACGTTTATGAGCACTGTTATAATCCAATGAATATTTAAAATAATTCCTCTCTAGAATTTGGAATGAATTTTCACAACTGTAATAGCTCTTTACAAGACTGATGGTAATGTCAAAACTGAAAAAATGTCCACCAAACATGGTATATATAAAGATTGGTCACATGACAGAATGTTCTAGAATATGAGTCATCTTAATGGAATTTTAACTGTAAACAAAATTCAACCTTGACCTTCAAATTGAGAAAACATATTGATCAAAACAACCTAATTCAAGGACACTAGTTAAACATGTTTTTCCTGATAAACATTAAGATTTAAGCAAATATTAAAGTGAAGAAACATTTATAATTTCCCAAAATATCCACAATATTATATAAACATCATACATAACACCTCCCCTCATAAAGAAAAAGAAAGATTTATATAATAAAGCTTCCTTTTGAATATACATCTAATACTACAATAACCCAAATTACATAAGAACATGTTTTATGATACTGGACTTAATTACATCAAGCAATATTAGATTTCTATGCACGTGAGAGTGCATCTGCAATCACATTGTCTTTTCCCCTGATGTGTTTGATGTCAATGTTATATTCCTGCAATATCAAACTCCATCTCAACAATCTCCGATTTTTATCTTTCATTTTGTTGATGAAAGTAAGGGGATTGTGATCACTGTACACAATAATTGGAGAAAGAGCTGAGGTAACATACACTTCAAAATGCTGTAAAGCCAATATCAAAGCCAAACATTCCTTCTCAATTGTGGAATAATTTTTCTGGTGCTTGTTTAGTTTTTTAGAAAAATAACACACAGGGTGATCCACACCACTTTTGTCTTCCTGAATCAATACTCCACCAACCCCTACATCACTTGCATCAACAGATAATTTAAATGATTGGCTGAAATTTTGGTGCAGAAAGAACTGGTGCATTCTCAAGCATGGCCTTTAACTTGTCAAAAGATTCCTGACACTTGTCAGACCAATGAAATTTGGTTTTCTTACTCAATAAACTTGTCAAAGGTTCAGCAATTTTGGAAAAATTGGAACAAAATTTCCGATAATATCCAGCCATACCTAGAAATCGCATCAGTTGCTTTTTACAAATTGGAACTTGAAATTCAGAGATAGCTTTGACCTTAGCTTCTATAGGTTTAACCCGACCTTGTCCCACAATATGTCCTAAAAATGTGACACAAGCATGGCAAAACTCACTTTTGCTCAAATTAATTGTCAGATTCGCATCACTGAGTCGATCGAAGAATTTTCGAATGGTTTCCAAATGATCTTCCCAGGTGTTGTTGTAGATAATGACGTCATCGATATAAGCGTCACAATTATCAAGACCAAATGTTATCATGTTCATCAGACGTTGAAACGTTGCAGGCGAATTTTTCATTCCAAACGGCATGACTTTATGTTGATAAAGTCCATCTGGAGTTACAAATGCTGAAATTTCTTTTGCCCTTTCCGTCAGTGGAATTTGCCAGAATCCTTTTAAAAGGTCAAACTTGGTGACATATTCCGCATTTCCAATTTTATCAATGCAATCGTCCATTCTTGGGATTGGAAATGAATCAGTTTTGGTGACACTGTTGACTTTTCTATAGTCAGTACACATACGGAATGTATTATCTGGCTTGGTAACAAGAATACATGGTGAACTCCAGTTACTTTTACTTGGTTCTATGAAATCATTCTCCAGTAAATACTGAATTTCTTTCTTCAGATAGTTCTGTTTGAGAGGATTCATCCTATAAGGATGCTGTTTCACAGGCGCAGAATCTACAATGTCAACGTCATGATAAATTTTATTTGTTCGTGTTGGAACATCAGGAAACAAGTGCTCATAGTCATGTAATAGCTGTTTTAGTTCATTTCTTTCCTGTTGTTGTAGATGTGAAAGTTTCTGGTCTAGGTTGTTCAATATTTCTGAATTCCGAAGATTGGTTATACCAGAGTCACTATAGTCTGATCGTACTCCATCGTTGATATCTTCACTGTGTGGGACAGGTACAACTAAATTAACAGAATAATTAGCTGGGCTATCTCTGTCAAAATATTCCTTTAACATATTTATATGACAAAGTTGTTTTTGTTTCCGTCTCCCAGGAGTGTTAATTATATAATTTAAGTCATTTACTTTCTTTTCAACGGTATAAGGACCATACAATTTAGCCTGAAGAGGATTTTGAGGTATGGGAAAGAGAGCCAGAACTTTGTCACCAGGTTTAAAACTCCTTTCCTGTGAATTTCTGTCATACCTTAATTTCATTTTTGACTGGGTAGTGTGAAGATTAGTTCTTGCTACTTCACAGGCCTTTGACAACTTGTATTTGAAATCAGAAACATAATCAAGAAGATTAATCTTTGAGTCTTCATTTGAAAGAAGTTTCTCTTTCAATAATTTCAATGGTCCACGGACAGTATGACCAAAAACTAGTTCAAAGGGACTAAAACCCAACGACTCTTGAACTGATTCCCTAACAGCAAACAACAACAAATGAACACCCTCATCCCAATCCTTTTCTGTATCAAAGCAATATGATCGAATCATATTCTTCAAAGTTTGATGAAATCTTTCCAAAGCACCTTGACTTTCAGGGTGATAGGCAGAAGATTTAAACTGTTGGATGCCTAATTCATGCATAACTTGTTGGAAAATTCCAGACATAAAATTTGACCCTTGATCCGACTGGACAGATTTGGGAAGGCCAACAAGTGTAAAAAACTTCACCAAAGCTTTCACAATAGTTTTAGTTTTTATATTTCTCAGAGGAATTGCCTCTGGAAATCTTGTAGATGCACACATGATGGTCAACAAGTATTGGTTGCCTGACTTGGTTTTAGGTAAAGGACCAACACAGTCTACCATTATTCTACTAAATGGTTCATCAAATGCAGGAATAGGTTGCAGATGAGCCTTAGGTATCTTCTGATTGGGTTTTCCTACCATTTGACAAGTGTGACAAGATCTGCAGTATTTAGAAACATCACTTTTGAGTTTCGGCCAATAAAAATGATTCAAGATCTTGTGATAAGTCTTACGGACTCCTAAATGACCAGCCAAAGGAGTTTCATGGGCTAAATTAAGAATTTCCTGTCTATATGACTTAGGAACAACAATTTGATAGCTCACTGACCACTCGTCACCAGCGGGTACATCAGGTGGTCTCCATTTCCTCATTAGGACCCCATTTTTCACAAAGTAACACACTGGAACTTGTGTGGCTTCAGTTTCACTAATAGCCCTCTGAAACAAACAAGATATCTCGGGATCTTGCTCCTGTTCAACGACAAGGGATTGTCATTTGTCACCCTGAGTAGGACAAAGAGAATGAGTTGCCAAAAGAGGATCACTGTGATCAATACCATTTGATTGATCAATACCCGAGGAAAAGGTGACCTCATCAAAAGACTGACCAATACATGTGTCAGCTAAAGGAATAATATCCTGATCAACATCACTCTCAAGAGCTCTTTTTGCCATAGCTCTAGTAACTGCACAAGCAGGGTACAAATCAGGGATTTCAGTTTCGACAGGATCAACTTTCTGATCCAAACAAGGCTTGTCAGTTACAAGTGGATTAACCACAACCTCATCTCCAGCTAGGTCATTGCCTAGTAATAAATAAACACCCTCTATGGGTAAAGAAGTCACTGCCCCAACAGTCACAGGTCCAGAAACTAAGTCTGATGCCAAATTTACACAATGAAGAGGAACATTTACAAAGCCGCACTCTACTCCCTGAACAAGAACACTTTCACTTGAAGAAGACTCCTCAGACAAAGGCAAAGTACCTGATAATAAAAGACTCTGAGAAGCTCCAGTGTCCCTTAATATTTTAATTGGGATAGGCTTGGCAGAATCACCAATAAGTGATATAGAACCTTCTGACATGAATGGTTCATAAGCCTCCAAAATAGAATCAGACTGGGGTTTGTTTGACCCAACAAATGTATTGCTTTCAATACAAGACCGTGACCTTGACCTCGTAGAAATAAGAGCATTTGGAAAAGCTCTGTCTTAACTCTGTTGCTTATTTTTCAACTTGAAGCAATCAGAAATAACGTGCCCTTTCGTTTTACAATAAGTGCACGTAGGAAGAGATAAGGATTTCTGATCAGTCTTATCAGATGTTTGATTCCTAACAGTTGTGCTGTTGTGAAATTTGGAAGTACTCGAATGAGATTGAAATGGTTTTTTACCAGAAAACTGCTGAGAGGACGACTTATTGCCAAATGAAATTTTGTGAGTCAAGGAATAATCATCAGCCATACGAGCAGCATTTTCCAAAGTTTCCACATTCTGCTCGTCAAGATAGGTTTTAACATCACTATGGATACACCTCTTGAACTCTTCAATTAATACGAGCTGTCGGAGGTTATCATAACCTTGATCAACTTTCTTGGCTGAGCACCACCTATCAAATAGTTGTTCTTTATCCCTTGCAAATTCGACATGAGTTTGTCCAGTTTCTTTTCTACAATTCCTAAACCTTTGTCGATATGCCTCTGGTACCAACTCATAAGCTTTCAAGATGTACTCCCTAACCACATCATAATCAGTGCTTTGTTGTACTGACAGTGAAGTGTAGACTTCACGAACTTTGCCAATAAGTACACTTTGTAATAACAAAGTCCAATGCTCTCTGGGCCATTTCAAGTTTTCAGCTATTTTCTCGAAATGAAGAAAGTATTTATCTACTTCTTTTTCCTGAAAAGGGGGTACTAACCTAATATATCTAGTAACATCAAAACCTGGACTTGTGTTTAAAGGAGTGGAGTGTGCTCTGTTTGCCAGTTCTAATTCTCTTAACTTAAATTGCATTTCCCTTTCTTCTCTTTGCATCTGCATCTGCATTTGTATTTGTCTATCTTCTTTCTCTCTCTCTCTCTCCATCTGCATTTGCCTCTCTTCTTTCTCTCTCTCCATCTGCATTTGCCTCTCTTCTTTCTCTCTCTCCATCTGTATCTGCATTTGTCTCTCTTCTTTCTCTCTCTGCAACTGCCTCTCTTCTTTTTCTCTCTCCATCTGCCTCTCTTCTTTCTGCATTTGGATCTGCCTCTCTTCCTTCTCACTCTCCATCTGTATCTGCCTCTCTTCTTTCTCTCTCTCTCTCTGAATCTGAAGCTTTGCCAATTCTAAATCAATCTGGTTCTTTAACTCTAATTCCCTTAATTTCCTGTCAGAACCAGATACAGGCTTTCTCTTCAAACTTAAAGCACTGCTATCAAAAATTCTTTTTCCTACTAAATACTGAATGAAAATAATCTTTATCTCCTGTTTTGTCAATGATACTTTTGCCTCAGATAGACTGTATTTTCTGGCAAGCTCGAGCAACTCATCCTTTCTCATGCACTCTAACCCCTCCTGGGTAGGTTTTGAAATGAAATTCTGAACATTAGATGCCATTGTAAATGCTTGTTGGTTTCACACAAAAAAAATTTCTCTATTAAAAATCTTTGCCAAAGACAAAAAAAAAAATTCTCCGAGACAAAATCAATATGAATTTCAAAGATAAATTTAATATCTCTAATATGCTTTAAAGAAATTCAGATCCCGGACGACGAGCCCCCAATTTCTGTTACGACTCTATGGTCTAAGAAAAATGTAACAGAAAGAAAGTGAAACCAACAAATCAAGTAAAAATCAACAAGCAATTTATTACTAGATAATTAAAATGAAAAATCAAAAAGTCACTTACAGTAATGTGTTTTGAAATCCTAATAATCCAATAAGAATGATTGTTCTAATCACAAGTCCTAAATATAGAATGTTCCGAATTCACGGCTGTGTCCTTGAATGTTATGATGTGTTAATGTTCTCCAAAGTCCTGATGTACTAGTAATCCTTGATGTGCTGAAGTCAAAATGAAGTATTCCAAAATCTCTGAATAAGTTCACATAAATTCCAAAATTGTCAATTAAAAATCCAAAATCCAAAAGTTTATGAGCACTGTTATAATCCAATGAATATTTAAAATAATTCCTGTCTAGAATTTGGAATGAATTTTCACAACTGTAATAGCTCTTTACAAGACTGATGGTAATGTCAAAACTGAAAAAATGTCCACCAAACATGGTATATATAAAGATTGGTCACATGACAGAATGTTCTAGAATATGAGTCATCTTAATGGAATTTTAACTGTAAACAAAATTCAACCTTGACCTTCAAATTGAGAAAACATATTGATCAAAACAACCTAATTCAAGGACACTAGTTAAACATGTTTTTCCTGATAAACATTAAGATTTAAGCAAATATTAAAGTGAAGAAACATTTATAATTTCCCAAAATATCCACAATATTATATAAACATCATACATAACAAAATCAAATTTGACAGCTAATGGCTTCGACAATGTAGTGGATCCAATACCCATATTTACAAAGATACTCCATGATGTTACTGGGTATACAATAAAAAAACTTCAACTATTCCCAAACATGTCAACAAACCGTAGTTCGATGATGCACGCAAAGACGCCATAGGAGAACTGAGGAAGATCCTTAAATATTTCAATAGCACTCCAACAAATGAAGATCTGAATAAATAATGTGCATATCGAGCGAAAGCTTGTCGTACCATTAGAGACAGCAACCGAAAAACATGGAAGTCCTATATCGATAGGTTGAGCTCTCGGTCAGTTATTAAATAAGTACGAAAACCCACTAGCAGTAATAAAAACAGCTGCATTAAACACTTGAAATAATCTGATGTAATGGTCACTACCATACTAGAAGTCTCAAATACATCGGCCAAAACATCCTCGAAAATCTCATCACAAGATAATTCTTCGGAAACTTCCGCAGTGTCAAAAACCTGAAAGAAAAGGTTCCTCTAAATTTCAAATCTGCTAACGCTGAAGATTACAATAACCATTTCACTCTCACAGAAATGCAAGACTCTCTTCATCGAGCCCATTAGACTTCAACAGGACCAGACGATAACCACTACCTGCTTTTGAAGCACTTACCTGATATAACTCCTAATGCACTACTATACAGTTTCAAGACTAATTGACGAGAAGCAAGTGATACCATTACCTAATTCTGGAAAGGACCATACCGACGCTTCCAACAACTATCGTCCCATATCACTAGCAAACTATTGCAACCATGAAACGGATGATAAATGATATACTTCTCTGGTATCTCGATTTCAACAACCTACTATCAGACGTTTGAGTTGGATTCATACCCAACGAAGCACAATAGAGCATCTTGTCAGATTGGAAACATTGATCTGAGAAGCTATCATAAGGAACGAACACATAGTTGCATCTTTTTCAACTTAGATAAGGCTTATTACATGGCATGGAAGTTCGGCATAATGAATGACCTGATAAGTCTAGGTCTTGGCAGCCGCCTTCCTAACTTTATTTACATTTCTTGAAAGACATAAACATGTCAGAGTTAAAGGTATGCAGCTCCTTTCCTGAAAGCTATCCTCAGGAAATAGGTGTACCTCTGAGCAGCATATTATCAGTCACTTTATTCAACATAAAAATTAACAGCATAGTAAAATGTCTTAATCCAGGAACTCAGTGCTCATTATATGCCGATAACAGTTTGATCTGCTATTGATCAAAGAGTATGCTATTGAACAGCACCTGCAGATAAGCTTAAAAAGGGTTCAGAAATGGGCAGGAA